>LPNX011073865.1:99676-171106 GCA_001517045.1 Pseudotsuga menziesii | reverse complement strand
GGGGGGGGGGGGGGGGGGGGGGGGGGGGGGGGGGAGATAGAGAGAGAGAGGGAGGGAGATAGAGAGAGAGTAAACATGTTCATGTGACACTACAAATATAAATACTTAATATAGGCTAGATATATGTCCATGAATGGCCAAGTGATACGTTAATAAAACTAGAAATTATAATAAGTGGAAACTAAATAGAAATTTTTTCTTAAACAATCATGGAGATAGAATGTTATCAAAAAATAAGTGATATAAATGCCAATTAAAAAAAAAACAGAGGTAACCAAATTATATTAAGAGTAAGGAAATAACTCCACATACACATCATAAGTGAAAACAAAAGTGAATGAAGAGGAGATAAAATATGCCTCCATGTCCTAATCAAAGAGTTTGGAGAGATTAATGTCATATGTTGGGCCTAGAAATGACCCCATTTTGACCACCTTTACCTACCTATTATTGCCTCATACTACTCCATTATGTACACTAAACAGATGTTTTTCCTTCACTTGGTCCCTCAATTCATACAGGTATGGTTAATCATTGTATTATCTTATTAATGCTTAGGATTGTTGTAATCAGGGCTCTATATCTTGAATTATGCTAACATATGGTGGTTTGATAAAGATAATTCGAGATGTAAAGGATATAGGTGTAGCCGACTGAACATGCCTAGACAGGGATGAACATTCATTGCTGAGATAATCACCATCCATTCCATTGTTTCCCAAATAACATGGTCAAAGGATACTATTACATGCAAGCTGTACAAAGGTAGCTGCAACAGACTGCAACAGATTCGGATGCAACAGTGTGCCGCTGCTCAAGAATAACTACAATCAATGGAGTATCTTCTCAATTGATCATGATTGTCATTTCTGGCTCGAATAACAACCTTCCTATATGTTTTGCTTCTATCTTGCCACAGCTGTAAAAGCTTATTGTAATTAGGGCAGCCTAAATATCAGAGATCTTCATGGTTGCCCGATATTAGTGAGAAGAAGTTATGATTGTAATTGTATAAATACTGGGAAATATTATGAGCCATGGGTTGGAAATTAATCGAATATATTGTATAAGCTATGACAGGGGTGTTACGGGGAGAAATTCCTATGGCTTGGGGTACCACAACAGACAGCTTGACTCTAGAAATCAATCCTTTCCAATATGCAATAGAAATTAAATATCTAACACTAAAGGATCAGGCCTCGTACCTTATTCTGGATGGTTGAAGTAGATCCCCGTTGAGCTTTCCAACTTCAACTTGAATCAATAGATTACTTCCTCAACAACAAGTAAACAATACAAGCATACTATATATATTGGTGTTATATCTATTCTAGCATATATAATCAACAATGTATAAGCATTTGAAAACATCCATGGATAAAATATTCATTCAAACACACATTATTGGATAGGAAAAGATATTTCTATTAATATAAAATCAGAGATTACAATAGATACAACCTCTGTTGGCACGTCTGTGAATCAGAGAAGCTGAATCCCCCACGTGGGCCTCCACCACCTCAATCCTCCATCTCTTGATAGAAAGCTCACAAGCGAAAGGCAAGATTGGGAAGAACACAAAAGTGCTCCAAGGGACAAAAGGATGCAGACTCAAGAATAAGTTCTAGCAACAATGGACTATAGTTTCTTTGCTCTCAATTCTCTCATATGCCTTCAATGTACCATAGAGTTCCTTATATAAATTTTCAAAGGGGTAATGAAAGGTCGAATCCGAGAGATCTCAAGGCGTATGGAAGGCCAGGAGTCAAGTGAGTCGGATCCATGTCAATGGAAACTCCAATGCACACATCCCAATGTACACGGTTTTAGGGGTCAAACCCGTGTATATACGCGATAAGAGGTTTAAAAGTTGCGTGTATCATTTTTCACATGTTTTTAGGGATGGTCAAGGAAACATCAAAGGACAAAAAATGGTCCAAGGGGTCTAATAAGTCTGCAAAGGGACAGGGGAAGGCCATACAAGTGTGATTCACCTGGAGTGGTAAAATCAACTATAACAGATGCCCCCTAATGTGTGAGGTCAGAGAGGTCATACGGTGGCTGAAATACATTATAAGTCCATCCCAGAAGTGGAGTGATGAAGAGTCCCAAATGGAAGACTAGCCACCCAATCAGCATAGTACAATGATACAACTCTGCACATAACTGCAAATACATATAGCAGTCCCAGATACATAAGAGTACAATGGCCATGAATAGGCATGATACAAGATATCACAGAAGTGGTCATCGCCACATACAATATACATAGATTAGAATCTCCATGATGAAGATATACAAAGGATCATGATCTCCATAATGGCTGAAGATGTCTGACATATACTGGAATCAAGTCACGAGAGCTGAAATCTCATGAACACTGGCACGATCAAGGAGGTAGCATCTAAGAGATGCCACCAATCTGGAAGGTCTTCTACACAAACCACTATGAGTACATGTCCTACTATGTGAATAGAGGTGTCGAGGTCAAACATAGTAGTCCATCATCTGATTACCGGTCATTAATGTATACCATTAATAGACGCGAGATCACCCACCGATAATGAAAATGGGAATCAAGGTACTAGTGTGCAAACTAACAAGTGTGAATAAATGTGTTAAGGTCGAACACTTGAGAGGATCCATCGATCAGGGGACATTGATGTATTCCCAAAGAATGTCGATGGTGAAAGAACCTACCACTAAAGACTGCAAGTCTCAAGGCACTCAAAATGACTCTAGATTCCAATCCCAGAATAAATGATCTGAAGTTGATGGGATGAAATCTATTGGAAGGAGGGCATTAAGGCATCCTCCATCATCTAACACAAGGCACTTAGCATAGCTGTATAATGTGGAAGGACTCGATCATAAGGTGCACGAACCGGTAACTGTACTAGGAATGGCCAACATGCAAAGTCAAGATAATTGAGGAATGGCCAACTCAGGATTCAACTTCCTTCAAACAAGAGCATAACGGCGAATGGTGACTGAATAAAGGCAGCATAGACTTGATGTATAAATAGGGACATATCTGTGACACAGGAGGCATCGACAAAAGCTCCATAGGGACTGGAAGCTTAACCAGTCGGTGGAGATAAACTTAGATAAACAAGTACAGCTCCTAAAGTCAAACTATAAACCCAACAAATGGATGTGATATACAGTGCTCTATTTGAAGGCGACATGACTTGACAGCTGCCAAAGATAACATCTTTCCTTGTCCAAATTTTTGGTTTTTTGATTTTTTTGGACTTTTTCAAGTATTAAAAAATATTGAAAAAGAATAAAACTGCTTTATAGTTACAAACTAGGAGGAAACGAGTGTCATAGGGTCAAAAAAACTAGTTCAAAGCAGTGGAACACAGCTATGCTCAATGCAAGGACACATGCGTAGGATATTGACACTCGGGGAAAAATCCCCTCCCGGTAAAAAGGGAATCAAGCTGCAAAGGATATATAAAATGGCTCTACGTGGCTAGACATGAGACAAGCTCGAGCTATATGGCTGAAGCGCAATGTCAGGGAAGCCAGCGTAAAGCTCAATAAGGCAGGCAAAGCTCATGATAATGCAATTACAACTTGACATAAGGGAGTCCTGAGGGAAATAGGCCAGCAAAAGATCAAGAGGAATATGAGGCTCTTGCAAAATGTCATGGCAGTACTATACAACGGACTCCCACACCCTAAAGGACAAAACGTCAGCATGGGCACCAAATGCAAATAAGGCGCTAACTAGGGTACCCATGTAAGGTCAAGATCTACCACTCATACCATGCCACTTCTAAAACAGCAAGAAGGTTCCATGACATAATAGAGTGGGTTCATACCTAGGGTTATCATGAAATGGTCATAAGGTCATGCAAAATGTAAATGGTGATGAAACCTAACCTATATGCCAGTTTAGACATGATTCTTGAGATCGGCATGAACGGGTCAATCCAACAACTGAAACAACACTCAAAAAGGTCTCCTACATCATGAATTAGGTCAAAAACGGTCCAAAATGATTAGAAATTATCGAAACTATAGGAAAGGGGGTAAAAATTTTCAAAAATTTGAAAATTTTCTATAAATAGTAAACAATTCAAAACATTATAAACATTTGAAATTTTTACCCAATTGAGCTCAGATTTTCAACAGTGAATTCTAGGAGATCTAGCCAGCGGAATCCACTACCGTTTCTTCCAGGTACTTACCCATGCTCTTCTCTTCCATTTTGATGCAATTTTTATCAAATTCCATGGTCATTTGAGGTTTCTAGGCCAAACTAAAAATGGCGCTGCGGCCCACGTAGAAATTGAGGGTTTTTCCACATATAGGGCTGGATATACGCGGAAAATGCCCTCATAGTCGCGTACATACATGGTTGTTTGGAAAAAAGTCACGTATGCGGCTGCGCATGAGGTTTTTTAAGTAATCTAATGGGAAAATTTGCAATTTTTTTGTGCAGGATGGTCCTAGAATGGAGAGAGCGTGAACATGGTGAGGTAGAGGAGGCAATAAGGGCCAATCTAATGTCTCAACAAGCTCTACATGCATGTGGACTCTATAAGTTTTGGTGTCTTGGTGGCTTAAGGGCCAAACCAGGACTATTGTAGATGCTAGTGGATTACTGGGATCTAGACTCTGAGTCCTTCCAGATAGATGGGATGTCCCTCACTATAGAAGTGGAGGACATATACTTTATTACTGGTGTAATGTCCCAGTTTTGACCCCGTTACATTAGATGTATATGATGTATAAATTGTAAATGATCAGGGTGTGGAGCTAAAGGCCAAGGTCCCACCATTGATCGATTATGTTATGTTTTGGATTTGAATTGTCATCGATGGTATATTGGGCATGCGGCATATATTATGTCGGTCATCATGTAAATATGCATCTATAATTAAAAATGAACCTGACCAGCTACGATCGCGGCAACTAAAATGAGAAAGGGGCATGATTTTCACAAGGATAGGGGTGGGGGAAATTGTCAACCTTGGCCAATGAGAGAAAAACCCATATGTCTTCTTCCTTTGTCTTATTCCAACCACTTTCATTAAGAAAGGCTGCTGGTGGTTGAGGTAGTTAATTGTCTTGGGGAGTGGGGTGGTAGGACTGCCAGTCCTCACCCACATGCACACTCCACCACAGTGTTTGACTTCACAATGGAGGGGAAAACTTTCACGCTCTCTCCAATTTTTGGGACCTCACGATTTTGTTGTTCATCCCTCACGTAGACATTTTCTTGGCTCCACGAGTTGCTGAACATCCACGCACTGCAATTTCATGTCCTCCTGTGGTTGCTCACCTTCATGCACTTCCAATGGTTGGCTCATTGTTTTCACGCATAGGAATTTTTCCTGGTTTTTACCCACGTGATTTTTCTTCCGCGGATTGGTGAATAGTGCGGATGTATCCTTTCCTCACGGCTTGATTCGTGGGGTCTGCATTGTTTGTTGCTCACGCATGGGTCGGGAGACGGTAGTTTATCTCCCAGCATGGTCTGTGTATTTTCCTGGTGATTTTGTTGCCCAGGACGGGCTGTGATTTTTCCCCTGTGGGAATTGGGTTTGCAGTTGTGATTGGGACTGTGTAATTCGTTGGGGAGTCTTTTCCCTATTTAACCTGTGATAACTAATTGATTACCTGAGTGCAATGGTTGGTCTTCGTACTATGAGAGGAGCAGGGATGTTGGCTTAGATTTGCTTGATAAACCTGGTGGCTGGAAACCACACAGACAGAGCTAGAGGGCTCGCCTTCTTCTCCATCACCCCTGAATAGCACTGGAAGGGAATGCGGGGCCTGAGGGACTATGTAATAGAGAAGGGACTGATTCCTTCTTTTGGGTGTGTTTGGGTGTCTTATAGGTCAGGATAGTTCTAGTGTAGGTGTTCTTGGCTCTGTAATGAGCTCACCAGCTTAGCAATTTGCCTTCTCCAGCTCCTTGGTGGCCTGATAAACCCAACTGTGTTGGCTTGGATGTGTTTGTATATTCTTGGCTATGTGTAAGCCTGTTGTTCCCTTATTCCTTGGAGAATCATGCCCAGCTCGGGGGTGGCAGCGCTGCTGAGAGATTAAGGAGCACGCTGGCCTATGGTTGGGTGGAACGTTGCAGCAACGTAGCTGGTTGTGGATCGAGTTCTTCATAAGATAAGTGATCTTGTTCATTTTACTTCTGCAACCTTAAATTTTGTTAATGAAATTGATGAACATATCGAAATGAATGCTTGTGTGAATGCATGTTGATTTCGTTGTGCAAGATAAATAATTATAGTTGTGTATGATAAACAATTGCGTTTATGCATGTTATACTGCAATGCATTTTCTTTCAGCATTCTATTTCTGCAAATTTTATGCCTATACATGTTCATGGGGCTCTCAGCCCGGGTGGTTTAAGCCATGGAGATCGCGTCCTCTTCGCCGGTCAGAGGCATGGGGACGTGACAGTATGGTATCAGAGCCATGTTGGCAACAATGGGTCTCTATGGGCCAAGAAAGAGCAACTGACAGAGCTGTATCTCATTCTGCCCAGCCGAATTAGTGGACGACTGGTAAAATTCAAAAAGAAACGGTCTAAGTGTTGAGCGGTCGGACCACTAGAGGAATTGACTTCCGCCGTTGCGGAAGAACTGGCGAAGTGTACATCTGCCATTGTGGACGAATTGGTGAAGTTTCCCATCCGCCGTTGTGGAAGGGTTAGTGGTTTCCTGTCCGCCGTTGCGGAAGACCAAACCGCCAAGTCTTCCGACGGGGAAGGACTTTCGATGTAGCGGAAGCGCAGTGGAAGCCTGGCTAATGGAATAGTTTGAGACAAATCGAAAGAAGTTGATGTTTGGCGAGCCGCCGTTGCGGAAGCCAAAGTCACTAGTCTTCCGATCCAAAATTCCACTGATGCTCGATGTTAAAATTGTTCCAAGTAAGTGCCAATCGAAAGAAGTCAGTATTTGGCGTGCCCCCGTTGCGGAAGCCAAAGGCACTAGCCTTCCTAAGTGTAAAGACAGTCGACGTCCGAAGTGGAAAATTTCTAAGTAAACAGCTGCCAGTCAGAAGAGAAATCATTTTGTGAGCTGCCATTGCAGAAGTAAAAGAAATAAGTCTTCCGATGGGGAAATTCCTCCGATCGCCGACATGTCAAAGAGGTTAAGGCTCGAAGTTGGTTCACCGATCGGAAGAAGTTACTGTCTGAAGTGCCGCCATTGCGGAAGCCAAATTCATTTGGCTTCTGACGTAAAAAGGCTCCTGAGGTAGTGAAAGTATTAATTATTTCCCGTCCGCCATTGCGGAAGACCAAACCCCTCAGTCTTCCGAGGAGAAAGACTGCCGCCGATCGGAAGAAGAAACGGTTTTCACATCCACCGTTGTGGAAGCCAAAGCCATTTGGCTTCCGATGTAAATAGCCACCGATCGGAAGAGGAAAAATTTTGCACGTCCGCCGTTGTGGAAGCCAAATCCATTTGGCTTCTGATGTGAAAAAGACAGCCGACGCCGCAAGAGAAAGTGTGTCGATCGGAAGAGGAAGTGGATGAGCGTCCTCCGTTGTGGAAGCAGAAGTGCTAAGACTTTCGATGTGGAAAGACATCCGACAGCCGATGAGAAGGAAAGGAAAATTCTGAGTTTTTCCATGGGATTTCTTAGCATATTTCGATTGTTTTCAGTGGGATTTTCAAGTAGTTTTCCAGTGGATTCTCAAGGGCTGAGAAGGAGAGAAGTGGCCACGATCTTATGCGCCATATTGCGCAAAAATCATTAATTTACAAAAAAAAAAAAAAAAAAACGAGGGCACTGCCCTCGACCCGCCCTGCAAGCCACAAGGGGGCAAGCCCCCTTGACCCCCATCGTCCCCCTTAGATAGAGATTCTTTGATGAAGAAATCTTGTGTTGGGAAAACTTGTAATTTTATAATTATTCCAGGAGAAGGTAAGTAATGCTAGTTTATATCAATGTTATGTATCTAACATTTGTGTTATTAACGCGTTTGCAGAATCATAGTCACTTTCAAGAGCAGTATTCCAGGTAGTGCAGTTTGGTAAGTTAGTGGTGGTTCGGTATGAGAACCCATGATGGGTATGATGCTCGGGATTCTTACGAATGAGCAGAAGATGCCATGGGAGAAAATGTCCGTAATACAAATGATGACATTGAGTCTAATGGAAGGAGATTCCGAGAGACACCGTCAGATGTTACAGCCACTATGAGAAGCTTAATTAAAGTCCAGGAAGAGCAGCATCAGTTGAATGCTACAATGGTGCAGAGTTTGACAGACTTACAAAGGAAGATAGATTCTGGACGAGGTACAGCAAGACCAGAAGTCAGTAAGAGCAGTACTAGGAGAAGGAGAAGAAATTCTAGTGGAACATCTGATTCTGAAGAATCCAGCGGGGATTCCAGTTCTTCTTCTCATAAAAGAAAACGAAAGAGACACCATAGGGGTCGCTCTCAAGATGAATTTAAGAAAGCTAAACCTCCTACATTTGATGGTGAGGTAAATACTAGACAAGAAGCTGAATCTTGGCTTCTGGGGATAAAGAAGTACTTTCAATTACATGACTATTCAGGAAACATGAAGGCAAGAGTTGCCATATTCAATCTGAATGGAAGAGCATCCATTTGGTGGGAACACTTCAAGCAAGTAAAGAGGATCAGTGAAAGGAGACTTAAGTGGAAACAGTTCAAGAAGTATTTCAAGTAGAAATACCTCTCTGACAGGTATTATGATGACAAGATTAAGGAATTCCATGAGTTGAGATTGGGACAGCAGACCATGGAAGAGTATGCTAATAAGTTTTTGGAGCTATTGAGGTATGTCCGGTACATCAGAGATGAAAAAGTAAATGTATAGCATTTTCTGAGTGGATTACCTCAGTCTTACAAAGATAGAATTGAGTTCTATGAACCTAGAACTCTTGAAGAAATGATAAGAAAGGCTAAGTATTGCTATGAGCAAAGCAAAGGTAAGCCAGATTTCCATAAGGCATGGAAGGGTAAGAAGAACAAGAAGTTTGACCAAAGGAAGAAAGGTTTTAAACCTTCCAGCTTCAGGAATCAGCAGAAGCAGCCATCCCAAGCTGCGAGTAAACCGGTTGGAACGACAGGAGAAAAGCCTAAAGATCCACAACAGAATAGAGGGCCACTTCAATGTTGGAAATGTGGAGGACTCCACATGAGCAGAAATTGTGCACTTGAGAATGAGAGTGCAAGGCCAGCTTATAATGTTCAAGAAGCAGAAACAGTGGGTCAAGTAGCAAGGACAGTTCCTAGGATCTATGCAACACTGGAAGATCGTCAAGCGGATCACCAGTCAACTGTGGTTGAAATAGCAGGTAAGATTATTGAGCAATCTGTTTCTATTTTGATTGACCCTGGTTTTACTCACAGTTATATTACTCCTAGAGTGGTGGATATTTGTGCTTTTAAGAAAGTAAAGCATAGAAAGTCTTGGTTAGTTCAGCTAGCCACTGGAACCAAGAGAAAGGTCAGTGAAGTGGTAGAGAAGTGTCCATTGGTAATGAATGGATTGGTCACTCGTGTAGATCTGAATGTTCTACCGCTTGGTTCCTATGATGTTCTCATTGGAATGGATTTGTTAGAAGCTCACAGGGTAAAGCTTGATTGCTACAATAAGACTTTTGAATGCATGAATGAAGAAGGGAACCTAGTAGCTGTGAAAGGCATTCCAAAGGTGATTTCAATAAGGCAGGTTTCAGCCATGCAGTTAAAGAAGTTTTGTAGGAAGGGTTTCCAGTTGTATGCAGCTCAGATTTTGGAGGAAATGAGACATGAAACTCCGAGGTTGGAGGACTATCAGGTGTTACAGGAATTCGGGGATGTATTTCCTGATGAGATTCCAGGGCTTCCTCCAAAGCGGGACATTGATTTCACAATTGAACTTGTGCCGGGAGTAGCACCAGTGTCCAAGGCACCCTACAGGATGAGTATACCGGAGATGCTAGAGTTGAAGATGCAACTGCAAGAGTTGTTGGAAAAGAAGTATATCTGACTGAGTGTGTCTCCTTGGGGAGCACCGGTTATGTTTGTAAAGAAGAAAGATGGTACCATCAGGTTATGTATTGATTACAGACAGTTGAACAAGGTTACGGTGAAGAATAAATATCCTTTGCCGAGGATTGATGACCTCTTTGATTAAATGAGAGGAGCAAGGGTATTTTCCAAGATTGACTTGAGGTCTAGTTACCATCAGGTGAGAATCAAGGATGAAGATATTCATAGGACAGCCTTCAGGACAAGGTATGGGCACTATGAGTTTGTAGTGGTACCATTTGGTCTCACAAATGCACCAGCTACATTTATGTGCCTTATGAATAGTGTCTTCAGTAGGTATTTGGACAAGTTTGTTCTTCTTTTCCTTGATGACATTCTTGTTTATTCTAAGAATGAGGAAGAACATGAAGAGCATCTGAGATTGACATTGACTTTGCTCAAGGAGCATCAGTTGTATGCAAAACTGAGCAAGTGTGACTTCTATAGAGATAGAATTTAGTATTTGGGTCACATTATCTTAGAGGAGGGTATATCTGTGGACCCTGAAAAGATTGAAGCCATTATGAATTGGCCTACTCCAAGAAATGTGACAGATGTAAGATCTTTGATGGGACTCGCAGGATACTATAGGAGATTCATTGAGGGATTCTCCAAAGTTGCACATGCCATCACTTCTTTGCAAAAGAAGGGGATAAAGTTCGAATGGACATCGAGTTGTGAAGAGATTTTCCAAAGGTTGAAGAATCTTCTCACTAGTGCACCAGTATTGAAAGTTGCAGATCCAGAGAAAGATTTTGTAGTATGTACCGATGCATGCGTGCAAGGGCTGCGAGGAGTCCTTATGCAAGACAACCATGTGATATGTTATGAGTCAAGAAAGCTTAAGGATCATGAGAAGAACTATGCCACTCATGATCTAGAGCTTGCAGCCATAGTACATGCTCTCAAGATGTGGAGGCATTACTTGATGGGTAGAAGATTTGAGCTCAGAATAGATCACTGTGGGCTGAAGTATTTGTTTGAACAGCCTACTCTGAATGCTAGGCAAGCAAGATGGCTGGAGTTCTTATGTGAATTTGATTTTGAAATCAAGCACATAAAGGGAAAGGAGAATAAGGTAGCTGATGCACTCAGTAGGAAAGTGCAGGAAATGCATGTGGAATCTCTTAGTGTTTGTCAATCAGATTTGAGGCAGCAGATTGTTAGTCATGCTGCTGGAGATGAATTGTATGAGCAGGTAAAAGACAAATTACAGCAGCAAAGTATTGAGAAGAGGTATGAGGGATATAAATTGGAAGAAGATGGACTTCTCACTTATAAAGGCAGAATTTATATTCTGAATGTAGCAAATTTGAGGAGAATTGTCATGGATGAAATCCATCAAGCTCCATACTCTGGTCACCCAGGATATTAGAAGACAATTGCTACAGCTAGAAAGCAGTACTTTTGGCCAGGAATGAAAAAGGACATGGCTGAATACATTTCACGGTGTATGAAATTTCAACAGGTAAAGGTTGAGCATCAACATCCAATAGGTTTGTTGCAGCCTTTGCCAGTTCCAGAATGGAAATGGGAAGTTATTTCCATGGATTTTATTACAGGATTGCCGACGACTTGGAGACAACATGATTCCATCATGGTTGTGGTAGACAAGTTGACTAAGGAAGCACATTTTATACCAGTTAAGTCTACGTATGAGACTGGTGACATTGCAAATATCTTCATGAAGGAAATATTCAAATTGCATGGATTGCTGAAGGCAATAGTCTCTGACAGAGATGTCAAGTTCAATTCCAACTTTTGGAAGGGGTTGTTTGCAGATTTGGATACAAAGCTAAACTTCAGCACTGCATACCATCCTCAGAAAGATGGTCAGACAGAGAGAGTTAATCAAGTGCTTGAAGACATGCTTCGCATGTACGTAATGGACAAACCAACCAAGTGGGAAGATTACTTATAACAATGGACAGCAAGCATCCTTGGGGATGAGTCTGTATGAAGCTTTGTATGGAAGAAGGTGTAGGACACCAGTGACTTGGGATAATCCAGTGTACAGGATTGTGCTCAGACCAGAATTGCTCAAGGAAATGGAACAAGAGGTTGTGAAGATCAGGTAGAAGCTGAAAGTAGCACAGGACAGACAAAAAAGCTATGAAGATAAGCATAGGGTGAACAGGGAGTTCAGTGTTGGGGATCATGTTTACCTCAGAGTGAGGGCTAGGAAGAGTTCCTTGAAGCTTGGAATTTGTGCCAAGTTGTCGCCAAGATATTGTGGGCCATTTGAAGTGCTTGAAAGAATAGGGCCAGTTGCATATAGACTTGCATTGCCTGCTAGCACTAGGGCTCATAATGTATTTCATGTTTCTTTGCTTAAGAGATATGTACATGATCCTAACCATGTGATAAATTGGGATGTGATTCAGGTGGAACCCGAGGGAGAGTTCTGAATTGAGCCAATGCGCATCCTCGATAGGAAGGTCACAATGCTCTGAAACTGAGCCATAGGTCAGGTAAAGGTGCAATGGGAGCACTTCAGACCTGAAGAGGCTACATGGGATCTGGAGGATGCCATGCGATTGGCACATCCATTTTTGTTCAATTCTGCAGAACACTGAGGCGATACCAGTGTAGCATTTTGTTCAAATTTTGTAAAGCACTGAGGACAGCGCTATTGAAGGGGGAGGGGAATGTAATGTCCCAGTTTTGACCCCGTTACATTAGATGTATATGATGTATAAATTGTAAATGATCAGGGTGTGGAGCTAAAGGCCAAGGCCCCACCATTAATCGGTTATGTTATGTTTTGGATTTGAATTGTCATCGATGGTATATCGGGGCATGCGGCATATATTATGATGGTCATCATGTAAATATGCATCTATAATTAAAAATGAACCTGACCAGCTACGATCACGGCAACTAAAATGAGAAAGGGGCATGATTTTCACAAGGATAGGGGTGGGGGAAATTGTCAACTTTGGCCAATGAGAGAAAAACCCATATGTCTTCTTCCTTTGTCTTATTCCAACCAATTTCATTAAGAAAGGATGTTGGTGGTTGAGGTAGTTAATTGTCTTGGGGAGTGGGGTGGTAGGACTTCCAGTCCTCACCCACACGCACACTTCACCACAATGTTTGACTTCACAATGGAGGGGAAACTTTCACGCTCTCTCCAATTTTTGGGACCTCACGATTTTGTTGTTCATCCCTCATGCAGACATTTTCCTGGCTCCACGAGTTGTTGAACATCCATGCACTGCAATTTTGCGTCCTCCTGTGGTTGCTCACCTTCACGCACTTCCAATGGTCGGCTCATTGTTTTCACACACAGGAATTTTTCCTGGTTTTTACCCACATGGTTTTTCTTCCGTGGATTGGTGAATAGTGCAGCTGTATCCTTTCCTCACAGGTTGATTCGTGGGGTGTGCATTGTTTGTTGATCACACATGGGTCGGGAGATGGTAGTTTATCTCCCAGCATGGTCTGTGTATTTTCCTGGTGATTTTGTTGCCCAGGATGGGCTGTGATTTTTCCCCTATGAAAATTGGGTTTGCTGTTGTGATTGGGACTGCGTAATTCACTGGGGAGTCTTTTCCCTATTTAAGTTGTGATAGCTAATTGATTTCCTGAGTGCAATGGTTGGTCTTCGGACTATGAGAGGAGCAGGGATGTTGGCTTAGATTTTCTTGATAAACCTGGTGGCTGGAAACCACACAGATAGAGCTAGAGGGCTGGCCTTCTTCTCCATCACCCCTGAATAGCACTGGAAGGGAATGCAGGGCCTGAGGGACTATGTAACAGAGAAGGGACTGATTCCTTGTGTTGGGTGTGTTTGGGTGTCTTAGAGGTCAGGCTAGTTCTGGTGTAGGTGTTCTTGGCTCTGTAATGAGCTCACCAGCTTAGCAATTTACCTTCTCCAGCTCCTTGGTGGCCTGATAAACCCAACTGTGTTGGCTTGGATGTGTTTGTATATTCTTGGCTATGTGTAATCCTACTGTTCCCTTATTCCTTGGAGAATCATTCCCAGCTCGGGGGTGGCAGTGCTGCTAAGAGATTAAGGAGCACGCTGGCCTATGGTTGGGTGGAACGTTGCAGTGATGTAGCTGGTTGTGGATCGAGTTCTTCATAAGATAAGTGATCTTGTTCATTTTACTTCTGCAACCTTAAATTTTGTTAATGAAATTGATGAACATGTCGAAATGAATGCTTGTGTGAATGCAGGTTGATTCCGCTGTGCAAGATAAATAATTATAGCTGTGTATGATAAAAAATTGCGTTTATGCATGTTATACTGCAATGCATTTTCTTTCAGCATTCTATTTCTGCAAATTCTATGCCTGTACATGTTCATGGGGCTCTCAGCCCGGGTGTTTTAAGCCATGGAGATCGCGTCCTCTTCGTTGATCGGAGGCATGGGGACATGACAACTGGACTTTCCTGATGGGGGGAAGTAGTGAACCTTCATTCTCATGGTGGGCCCGAAGGTGGCCTAACTATCGATGAGTACATTGCGGTGTACTACTATCTAGACACAAAGAAGGTGGGGAGTCAGGTCCCAACCAACTCTATACAGGTGCTGGGCCTAAAGGCCATTCTATTGACATTAGGCAGGATAGCAGGCTTGGCATCACTCCACCAGGCCTCACTGCCTCTGATGTTCTATGCAGTGGAGTGCATGAGACCCACGGTCTATGACTGGAGCACTACACTACTGAGCAACATGAAACATCAGCTCAATGAGTGTAAGGTGGGTAGAGTGTGGAACTTCAGGTTCAGAATCATATTAAGCACGTTTTTCTTTGAGTGTGTTCCAGGATTGAGCCCCAGAGTTGACGTTCCTCTTCACGGGGTTCGAGATCCGGTCCCACGGTGTTGGGCAGATGCGATGCACAGATTGGGGGGAGGTAGGTTGGCCAACCCCTATCCAGCTGATTTCTTTCCATGGTGGTGACAATAAGTAGTTGCCATCAATGACTACCCCTATGTAGGGATTGATTTCTGGGGGGACCCAGATATGCCACTACCACCAGGATCGACATATGGCGATATAGGTAATGATTCTCGACCCTCTCTTTTAATTTTTGAGTTATTTAATTTTTTTGTGTTTTTTGATTATATGGAATCAAAAGACATATTTTTGTGTGACAATACATAGTGGCATCTACCATTTGTATGCAGATGTGGCACCATGTTGGCCTGAAGGCTTCCCTCATCACAGACGAAGGGGAAGAGGAGATGATATCACGGGTGTGGATGTGAAGCGGATGCTCCAAAGCATTCATACCAATTTTGTGAGGCTAACACACAGGATTCCCATGGTGCAAGTCGAGGAATTTCTTGAGGCTATGCAGCGCCAGGTGGTGGGTGTACCATGAGCATGGGTGTGACTATTCCGATGGCTAGCTAGAGCCATAGTGACCTTCCATGATCACAACCCTCCTCCTCCTCCACAAGCTTAGATACCTGTGAGTTATACATTTTGTACTACCGTGTATTATATCTTGGTGGCTCGAGAGCCCCAATTTTGTATCATGACACTATGTATTACCACATTTTGGATGTTATATAAATTTTCTTATGGTGATTGGTTTATTTATTTACATGTGTAAAAATTTGTGTTTGTGATGAATTTATTATGTATGAAACAAATGCCAATCCAACACGTATTTAGCATATGATTCAGCAACTTGATTATTAATTCTTGGAATATGTATGTTTGTTATATTGTCAAATTGTCATTCTAATAATATCACACGTAAGAATCTTCTTAATAACGTCGGATATCTAACATGGTACAAACCATTAATCTATGACACTACTAACTCCGGATCAAGACATACCTCAAGAGAGAGAACACCATGTGAAATGGTATCCCATAGAAGCTCAATAATGACACTATATTCAGCAACATTGTTTTAATATGGCCGCAAACATACGCCTCCTGCAGATAGTACCTGACCCATAGGAGTATAAATCGCCCAAGCACCATCCGTGAATCCTATGTAGGTGGAAGATTCCATTGACATCTGCCAAAAGAAATGGAAACTAATCACAAACCCAATCACTATAAGAAAAAGAACTAACTATGCAAAACTGTACACTAATATACAATAACCAGCCTTGGCTGAGAATCATGCATACTACTTCTTGAGATAGAGCTCTACCAAGGCCGTTCCCTCATAATCCACTAAATCATAAGCGCCCTTCTCTAACACACGTTTGACGACGTAAGGACCATGCCACATGGGGTTAAACTTTCCTGCCCCCAAGGGTTCTTTCAGTTGATCCCACAAAAGGACCAAGTCTCCCTCACTAAACCTCCTTGGATGGACAGACTTATCGTACTAGACCTTTATGCGATGCTTATTTACCTCTAGAGCCACCAAGGCATCTCGATGCTTCTCATCAAGTTGCTCAAGGTGGACCAAACGCTCCTCCAATGGTGAAGTGTCTGGTAAGAGTTCTATGGCTAGCTTCAAAGAAGGAATCTCACATTCAACTGGCAATATCGACTCCACTCCATGTACAAGTTGATATGTAGAAAAACCCGTGGCAGTCTTAACAGCAGTTCTATATGCCCACAAAGCAGGATATAACATTATGTGCCAATTATTCTTGCTCTGTGCAATGGTTCGTTGGAGAATGGATTTGAGTGATTTATTCACTACTTCAACCTGTCCATTTGCTTGAGGGTAGTAAGAGGAGGAATGCTCTTGCTTGTACCCTAACTTTGATGCCAATTCTTCCATCATATGATTCTGAAAGTGTGAGCCATGGTTAGTGACAAGCTCTTTCGGAATTCTGAACCGAGTAATAATCTGATTCAATACAAAGTGCGTGGCTGTCTTACCATTGGATTTAACTGTAGGCATACCCTTAGCCCATTTCATGAAGTAATCAACAGCCACTATGATATGATGATGCCCCCTAGATGAAGATGTGTTACAATCCATAAAATCAAGCCCCCACTTAGTGAAGAGACCAGAGGTGATGATGGGATGTAACGGGTCAGGTCTCGAGTGCATGTTACACGCAAACACTTGGCAAGGGTGACACCTCTTGACCGCATCTACACAATCCTTAAAGATCGACGGCTAGAAATAACCCGCTCTTAAAAAATTTTGGGATATAGAAAGCCCAGAAAAATGACCACCACACGCCCCTCCATGGCAATCATTCAACACTACCTTAGCCTCTTCATGAGTTAAACAATGTCGTAAAATGGAATCTACCCCACGATGGTACAAAGTGTTATCCACTATGAGGTAATTCTTAGACACGTGACGTAATCGTCGTCGTTCATCCCATGAGAGGTGAGTAGGGACCTTCAATGTTTGTAAATATATAATGATATCCCCATACCATGGGTCTAAATTTGAGATTAAGAAGATGTGTTCATCCACAAACATATCTTCACAAACCAACTCCTCAGCCTCGCTTGGGAAATGCGATATAAGATCTGCAAAAATTAACAATTTCTTTGATTTTGCCGAAATAAATTCGAGATCGAATTCTTGTAGGATGACAATCCATTTATTATATTTTCCCCCAATAATCCTTCAAGTGAGGATGAATTGAAACAGATTGACATGGACTACAGCCAAGGTCTGGCAAAGGAGAATATAATGTCTCAATCATTGAACCGCATGTACAGTAGCTAAAGCAAGATTCTCAACATGAGAATAATGAATCTTTGCATCGATAAGGTTTCGGCTCATATAGTATATGACATGCTCTTGGAGCTCCTCATCCTCTTGAACCAAAACCATACCAATCGTCTCCATGGACGCGGCCACATAAAGTAGAAAATCATGGCTATAGTCTGGGGGACTAATCACCGAGGCCAATGCTAGGGCTTACTTGAGCGCATCAAAGGACTCCTGGGATCGCTCATTCCAACAAAAGGTGGTGTCCTTCTTCAACAGACACATGAAGCCTCTAGTCAAATTGGCAAAATTGACAACAAATTTTAGTAAGAATTTTTCCATGCCTTGCAAACATTGAAGATGACGAATATTCTTCAGGGAAGACAACTGAAGTATTTCCTCAAGCTTCAAAGGGTCGACTCTTATACCCTCTTTAGAAATGATGAATCCTAACAAGCGACCTGACTTCACACAAAAGATGCACTTATGAGGATTTAACCTAACTAAATAATGTCGGCATCTTTCGAATACCAATCTCAAGTGATAGGAATGACGCATTCTCATACGAGAATGAGCAGCAAGGTCATCCAAAAATACTTCGATAATTGACTTGAGATTGTGGAAGATCAAGGTCATTGCCCGCTGAAAAGTAGCTCTGGTATTCTTAAGGCCAAAAGGAATTTTTCGATATGCAAATGTTCCCCAAGGACAAATAAATGTAGTCTTATGTTGGTCCTCAGGTTTAATTTGTATCTGATTATATACGAAAAATCCATCCATGCATGAAGGAAAAAACCTTGCTACCCGCACACTCATCCAAAATCTGATCAATAAATGGTGTAGGGAAATTGTCCTTAGGACAGGCACGATTCAAATCATGGAAATTAGTACATATGCAGATCGCTCCCTGCTTCTTATCCACCGGAATGAGGTTTGAAACCCACTTCGTCAAGGGAACGAGATAGATAAAACCGTCTTTCAACAGTTTCTCTATCTCTGCCTTAATCGCAGGTGCTTTCATAGGATTCACCACACGCAAGCATTGTCGAACAGGATTAGCATTGGTATAAGTCTTAATCTCGTGTTCAACAATATGAGGGTCAATACCTAGCATTTCGTCGTAATACCAAGCAAAGATATCACGGAATTCTTTAAACAGGTTAGTGTATTTTTGAATCTCAGCATGGGAACATTCTGCCCCAATATAGACATTCTCTATCCTGCCAGGATCGCGAGAGATATTGATAGGAATCGTTGAAGATATATTTTCCATGTTTCCATCAGCCATCGGACCAGGAGAGCTTAATGGAACCATAGGACTACCAACTCTCTCGCTAAGAATCGCCCTAAAGTCCTCACACTCCAAGCGATTAAGCTCAAGAAGAAAGTAAGATCTATGATGGAGTTCCTCCCATGGTGGCTCAACTCCCAACATAGCCTCAATAATCGCTTCATCTGAAGGGAAAATAGTATCAAGGCAATCGTGCACGTGAGAAGACTGCACTGCCCATGCCGGCAGCACATAAGGGTCCTCCTCCTTCGTCCGCAAAGAGGAAGGACTAGGCTCTGCAACACACTCGAGATTAGCTTGATAAGCTATCATAGTTGTAGGCAATGGAACGTTCATCATGATGGGCTCACTCGGAGTATTCAGTGTAGGAAGAATCCAAGGATCTTCCATATGACTTGTGCGAAAAGACACCGATCTCGTAGATTTCGAAGCCTCACCGAAACTAGACCCTATCATAAGGAACAATGTAGGACAACTAAAGCTTCCCATGAGGGATGGATACATGCCTACACCCACACTCCCAATTGCCGGCTGAGAGTGTTCAACGATTGGGATCGAAGCTCCCAAAGATGTGGTAATAGACGGATTCTTGAATGTCATTTGATCAATCATGACTATCTTTCTGTTAAATGGAAAGCATACAATGCGAAATAGGGAAGAAGTAATGGATTGCATACTATACATCCAATTCCTACCCAGCAAGAGATTGTAGTCAAGGGGCGCATCAACCACCTTGACCTCTATCGCAATGGTATTCCCTCCCAAACAGACTTTAAGGGAAGGAAGGATGCCGTGTGGCCTAAACGATCTCCCATCGAACGCAATTAACATGGTCACTGATTTAGACAACTCAAGGGAACCTAAACCCTTCCAACATGATAAAGACATCACAGAAGTAGCAGCGCCTTCGTCAATCATAGTGCACTTGATGGTCATGTTAATACATTCTACATGAATCAAAAGAGACACATAGTAAGGCAAGCGATGCTGAAGTCCTGCGGTTTCAAATTTAATCACGGGGGAAGAATCATCATCATTCACACCAAGGGCAGAAAGCAAAGCCTTCCTTTGTGAAGGACAACTCTGAAGCACTTCCAATGTAGACATCGCACAAGGAGTATGGCCCAAATCCTCGACAACTGAATAGTGCTGGGTGGCTCAGGCATTAGGATTGTGCCCCGAACGTTTAAGGACTCCCTCAGGAATGCAAGTTGTAGCTTTAGGTTTATCCACAGGTTTCTCAATACGCAAAGGAGACCTTGGTGGATCAGGTTCCTTTCCTCGGCTGGGTTGTGACGAACCATAGTCCTTCTCATGGGTCACAACTTTCACGGCATGTACCATGTTAATGCAACCACAACCACTACCCTCTGACAAATCTTGGTCACCACCAAACTGATCATAGGTCCTCAAGTTCATATTTTGATTGTGAGGTAAAGGGTTAGTTAGCACAGTTGGGCCTTGTGCCAAGAATCTCAAGGCTTCATCGATACGAGGGCATAAGTAAGTGAGGTGATCATCCTTACACAATTTGCAAGGGAATTTAACCTTACGTTTATCTTTCTTGTCCCCCCCAGCATTATGGGCATTCTTGTCATTATTATTAGCATTCTCATTCCTATTCCCACCCTTACAATTATTCTTACCCTTCTTTTTATTCTATTCGGGCTGCTGGTTACCCTTCTGGTCTGATGATTGCACCGAAATTACACTGGCTGTTTGGGTGGGTTGAGATGAAGTTGTGGCTTGTCCCGAAGCAGATTGGTTGATTGAAAATTGACTAAGTTGTTTTGCAACCAAATCCATAGGTTTAGCACTTGCACAACCAACAATGCCATCAGCATGTGGTCCAGGTTTAACTTTGGGGTCGAAACTAGAATGTGGGGCATTGGGAATGATCTCATATAACAAACTGGACTGAGCATAAATCAAGTCCAGTTCCTGTGCCCTAAAAATCACTTGTTCCTCATTCTGCACTCCGAATGTAGAAACATCCTTCACTATATATGGAAATAATGACTTAAGGAACCATTCGAGGAGGAATTTCGGTGGTGTAAAGGCTTTAATTAACCTCTTCCGTCTACGCCACTCTTGGATATGATCTGAGATATGTGTGGCTTCATCTTGCCGAAATGTCGACAAGATTTTAGTAACAACGTCATAACGCACTGGTAGCTGGAAGTGGTTAAGAAAAGTCATCGCTAGGTCGTCGAACAAAGTGAATGCCCCCCTAGGTAGCTCTATATACCATTTCACGACAGGCCCTATAAGGGTGTGTTAAAACAACCTTAAATGAATGGAATCCTGGTGTAAGGAATTTGAAGAGCACCATAGGTGAAAGGTAGTAAAATGTTCACTCAGATCCTCTCCTGGTTTTCCCTCGAATTTGGGTATGTCCGAGGGAAGCTTAGTAGGGACAGCCGACCAAGCCGGGTCATGAGCTACAGGATCGTTCGTTAATCTCAACAAGTCAGGAAGATTCATTGTTGTAAGGAAAGGGATCCTAGAGTGATGAGGTCGATGTACCACTCCCTGATATTTCTGATTCACATAGGTCTGATTACCACCATGGCTTTGGCCATAGTGCCCTCCTCTCGTTTGACTCGTATAGGGTGGCATGGAAGCACCATAGTGTGGTGTACCTTGACTATTCGAAGCTACAAAGCCATAATTTGGAGAGTAAGCAAGTTGTTGATACCTGCCCCCATAAGGTGAAGAACCCTGTCCATACTGCATCCCATAGTAGGGTCCATAAGTCATCACATGAGATATCCCATAAGACACTCCGTAAGTAGGAACATATGCTTCGGAAGTAGGAATATACATTCTAGAAGAAGGAATGTGACCTCTAGAAGTATGAACATGACCTCCCGAAACAACAGGCGGTGCATGAAGCTAAGATACAACCAGTCTAGTAACCGCAGTACGGACATAACTTGTAGCAATGTTTCGGCCCGAAGGACCACGTGAATGAGGTGGAGGGTGAACATTTGAAGAACTAGGGACAGAGGACGAAGGGATCTGTGTAAATAAGTACATACTATTCCCCATAGTAACTCGTCTCAGATCTAGTATCCTAATAGGATCACTGACCCTAGACCTAGGAGGAATATGTGATGTAACCTCCACCACCGGGATGGAATATGCAATATGACTAGTTCTCGCAAACCTATATGCGTGGTAAGGAATGAGAGTGCCCCCGGGCATAGTGTTATGCCCGAACTCAGATTCAACATGAAATGCCAAATCATGTGTGGGAAAACCAGACATACCATAACTACCATAACTAGTGCTTGCGGGTTCAAAATGAGTCTCATCATCCTCTAGCATTCCATACCAGCAATGCGTCAATGGGGAATTGACCCTAGAGTAGGTAGGTCTATCATGAAAGGTTCCTATCTCAGAAATCACAGGACCTAACTCAGTCAAGTCGGGTGAAGGATCATAGTTAGGAGTAAACTCTCCATCTTCTACATGAATGGGAGAAGGTGGTTCAAGAATACCTTCTATATGGTCTCCCATGGTGTGTGAATTAATGTGTGAAGTAGTCCTCCTGGACTATCTCTTTCTCTCTCCCAAAGGAGGAGGAGATGTAGAAGGCAGAATTCCTACTAAACAATGAGAATGGTGAGGAGCTGCACCTGAATCCATAATGACTCAAAAAATAGAAAAGACTCTCTATCTATGCAAACCCTAGGAAAGCTATCGTGCACAGAGCAATCACCAATAAAATATAAAGCCAAATGCAAGCAATCAAGTGTAGGATAATTGAGCTCTTGAATGAAGCAAGTATGTCTTGCCTAGGAGAGACTTGAGACTCCCATACACAACAAGCGGAGGTACGTAACCAATTATTGTGGCCCTTAGCTTCAACGCGTAAAGCGACTGTGATGTCCGTGTTAGGATTATTAATCCTCCGTTGTACAAATTTGGTCATATGTCTAAATCAGGAGTCCATCCAGTCTATTTATAGTCATTAGCACCATTGGTTAAACTTGACCTAATTGGGGCACATGTTTCAGTTACCAAAGTGTGGGGAACACTAATTGAGGCTCACTGCCACTTATTGCACTTGATTGCATAAGTTTAGGAGTCTCCTAGATCAATCCCTACAATTTAGGAAGCAACTGGAAGTGCGGAAACCAACCAAGGTCAGTTAACTTCAGTTGATGACTAGTCAAGCCAAGTTAGGAGTCAGTTACATTCAATTCTAGCTCTCTACATTCAGTTAAATAATGGTTTAATTAATTGCACACATGTGGGGCGCTTTTCTCACCTACCACAGTCAGTTAACCATTATTTAATACTAAATGTAATAGTTGGTTGTGTTTTAGAACTCCAATTGTGATTTAGACAAGTCTTGGTTACCTACAGTCAAGTAGAGTCATCAATTCGAACTTCCTCATGTGGATTCGAATTGCTTGTGGCTATTAAAGCCATTTTACATCATTGTAATTATTATCTGAATTACTTTTTGATTAATGAAAGAATTCACAGCTGCAAGCCTTTTGCACTGTTTCATTCTTCAATTGCTGAGTAAATTGTGAGATCTTCTTTGTGAGTTTTGTTTTTGTCTACAGATCTATATGCTCAAATTTACAGTCCGACCCCAACCTGGTCAGTACACCTGCAGAATAATCCCTGCAAAGTACCCCCTCGATATCCTAGGTAAGGCCACTAAGGTCACCTCAATATAATCAATGCTCAGGGAGACAGTCGCAGGTGGGATTGACCGTATGGGCAGGGTAGCAAAGCCCTAAACTCTCGAAAGAGCTCCTAGATATGAATACAATCCTGGAAATATCTTCGATGCTACTCAGTTATGACTAGGGGTCATCCCAATTAATAACCGCTCACACTGCCTCGTGCTTAACTCCCTTTTGAGAGGATGATCCTGAGAAACACTGGTTATACCAAGGATTTCACACACTCACCTAGAAAAACACATACATGTTGTTGTTTAGTGGCCTTGGAGAATTTACTCTCAATGAACTATTTCAAGACCCTAAAACCTAATCTTGTTGGTGAACCCTATCAAATAAAATAGTGTAGTTCATTTTAATTAAGCGTTGATTTTAATTGGCTTTATTACTCAAAAGAGGGATATGGCCATGCAACTAATGGTGTTATGACACAACACGAAGTAAAATGCACACCTAACAATCAATGCAAATGCATTGTGTCCATGAAAATAGGGTATGCTACTACGTGAAATGCACAATTTTCTTCAAATGATAAATGCAAGCTTTCCTATATGAAATCCTGACTACTACTCCAAAGCAAATCTAGTGCAAGTACTATGCAAAATGCAAAATGCAATGCATGATGATAAGCAAATATTTTTGTATTTTTTGAAATAAAATGAGATACAAAAATCAAAATAATGATTCTACAACCCCTAGACTCTGCAAGCACACTCAAGCAGCACTCAAGCAAAGCACTAAGGTAACAGAAGTCTAATGCACTAATCCCAAAACAAAAAATTGAAAATGCAATGACAAGAACATTCTTAAAAAAGAAATTTACCCTAAAAAAAAAACGTCTCTGGTCAGAAACAAAGGTGTATACATACTCTGGCAGTATCAAAGGAGACTCAGCAATCATCACAACTCACCCAGAAACCATTTAACTTCCACTAAAAGGAAAAACTAATGGCATACGCAATTGTTCGCAGTAAACCCATGTGTATATGTGGAAATAGGAGAGAAAACCACGTGTATAAGCGACTGTGAGTTCAAAAATCATGTACAGGAAGAAAGGTGCATAAAAATAAAGGCAAATAGACAAGCTGAGACAAAATTTACACCACTCAGACACTACCACGAAAACATGCCCCTAGACCCGACACAGAAACAAGAGAGAAAGAGCAATTCAAAGTCATTGAATGCCGATAGAAAACCCCCAAAGGACAACTACTAGGAACTCCCCATTGTAGTCGCCAATTTCGTTACGGAGAGAAATTCCTATAGCTTGGGGTACCACAACAGACAGTGTGACTCCAGAAATCAATCTTTTCCAATATGCAATAGAAATTAAATATTTGACACTAAAGGATTAGGCCTCGTACCTTATTCCAGACGGTTGAGGTAGGTCCCCGTTGGACTTTCCAAATTCAGCTTGAATCGATAGATTACTTCCTCAACAACAAGTAAACAATACAACCATACTATATATATTGGTGTTAAATCTATTCTAGCATATATAATCAACAATGTATAAGCATTTGAAAACATCCATAGATAAAATATTCATTCAAACACACATTATTGGACAGGAAAAGATATTTCTATTAATATAAAATCAGAGATTAGAATAGATACAACCTCTATTGGCACGTCTGCAAATCAGAG
Source organism: Pseudotsuga menziesii (assembly GCA_001517045.1). Taxonomy (NCBI): domain Eukaryota; kingdom Viridiplantae; phylum Streptophyta; class Pinopsida; order Pinales; family Pinaceae; genus Pseudotsuga; species Pseudotsuga menziesii. The sequence goes on along the minus strand of LPNX011073865.1, from coordinate 145,832 downwards.
AAACTGAATCCCCCACTTGGGCCTCCACCACCTCAATCCTCCATCTCTCGATAGCAAGCTCACAAGCAAAAGGAAATCTTGGGAAGAACACAAAAGTGCTCCAAGGGACAAAGGGATGCAAACTCAAGCATAAGTTTTGGCAACAATGGACTATAGTTTCTTTGCTCTCAATTCTCTCATATGCCTTCAATGTACCATAGAGTTCTTATATAGCTTTTCAAAGGGGTAATGAAAGGTGAAATCCGAGTGATCTCAAGGCATATGGAAGGCCAGGAGTCAAGTGAGTCGGATCCATGTCAAGGAAAACTCCAAAATGATTTGGATTATGTAAACATCCTGATGTACGCGGTTTTAGGGGTAAAACCCAAATATATATGCGATAAGGGGTTTAAAAGTAGCGTGTATCATTTTTCACATGTTTTTAGGGATGGTCAAGGAAACATCAAATGACAAAAAATGGTCCAAGGGGTCTAAGGAGTCTGCAGAGGGACAGGGGAAGGCCATACAAGTGTGATTCACCTGGAGTGGTAAAATCAGCTATAACAAGGGGTTGTGTGTTCATGTTGCCATTTTAATACAAGGAGTTTGATTCTTCAGATCTCGGTGTTCTAATGTGTGCTACTTCCAGCATCTTTGTTCGAAGGTTGGGCCTGCATTCCCATCGGGATTGCTGAGTTAATTAGGTATTTTATTTATTCAATTGTGTGGTTTGAATCGTATGATAAATTCATTTATTTATAGCAAGATGCAATAGTCATAGATTTATCATGTCTTCCTTTGAATGATCAATAATTACATCCCCTGTAAATTGCAATGGTGTGGTGTGACAGCCAACTATGTAGGTTAACTTTCTCTTATGCAACTATGTGATAGCTGTGACAGCCTTGTTCATCACTAGTTCTTTCAATTGTTGTTTTCTTTAGATCTTTGCAGTTCATCCCTTTACATTTATAATTGTAGAACTTAATTCTTGCACTTTGAATTCCTAGATTAAGTTGAATTAAGATAGTTGAGATGGATCTTCAGATGGCTTGGTAATTGAGGATTTAAATTTCTGCAAAAGTAATCTAGATCTCTATTTCGTGAATCTTTTAATTCTAGATTAAGGATTGTAAGAAGGTATTTGTGATTGCATTCTTAAGAAGGTAAGCTATATTAAGTAGATTATGGGATGAGTTGGGATGAACAGGAAAGTAGGGTAATTCATTTACAACATCAGCTACTTAGTGTTTAAAGCATATACAGTGTGCATTATCCTTGAAATAAAAGACTTCCCTAGGTTGAAAATTTATAATGAACACTCTACATGTTGGCTTTAATTAACTTGCATATAGGGTTCCCAACATTTTGGCGTTGTTGCCAAGGAGGATAATTATTAGACACCATAATGGTTGAATCCAGTAATTATATTTATTCATTTTTCTTTAGTTTTTAATTTTGCATGTTTTGGGTTTTATGAATACGAGAAGGGTATAGCATGACATTTGTATAAATCCCAGAACCCCACAGAACACTAATATTGCAGGTGGTCAAGGCTGTGGGAGAAATCCAGCATTGGGAAGAAGGACATTCATTGACAATATGGTTGGTAGGACCAATTATTCTACTAGGTTTCGCCATCAGGAAACACCTATTAGAAGAATCCCAGTTAGCCCTGGAGTGGCAACATCAGTTTCCATAGTGGATAACACAGGAGGAGCTGCAACACCCTCAGATATCCCTGCGGAGGAAGATAGAGTTAGTACTATAGGATCAGCTGAACAAGATTTGGTATATCACATTAATAGGAAGGTTGTGACAGAAGAGGAGTGGAAACAGTTCCATCAAAAATTTAATGATCAGTGCAAGCATGAAGAGGATAAAGCAGAAGAAGACATGAGCAACAGACGTGATCCTAAAGATCACGAAGAAGAAATGGGTGAAAATTAGCATCACGAGGGTAACTCTCCACCTGAAGGGATAGTTGCTACACTCCAGCTCCCAATTCAACAGCCAAAGGGGATAGCCCCCCATGAAAATATATCGCCATTGGTGTTGCCTCGTATTTTATGGAAAAGCGGTAGAGGATTCAAATGAATTTCTTTTTGAATTTGACATCCTTTATTGCAGCTATGACTACACCACCAATGCACAGAAGCTGAAACTTTTTGCTGCCACTCTGAAGGACAATGCATTACGTTGGTTCATGAGCCTCGGTGGGGGAACTGTCACTACCTGGGACCAGATGAAATAGGTGTTCTTGGAGAAATATCAGGTGTATTGCAATACCAAGGATAAGAGAGAAGAACTATTTAAAATGGTACAAAGGGATGATGAAAGTCTGGAAGATTTTGTTGAAAGGATTTTATATAATGTGCAAAGAGCTGGACAGACTAATCTGGGGTTAGATGTGCTCAAAATAATCCTACTTCGTGGGATTAGGGATGACTACCTAGACATGTTGAACCTGTTAGGAAAGGGGGATATCTCAAAGGATTCCTTTGAAAAGGTCACTGAACTATGCAAAGGTATTCCAGGGGATCTTCTAGGAACAACAAATGAGACAAATGGGACAAATTAGAACGTGATGTCTTTGACAGAACACAAAATTCATCTAATGGAGGAGTCACCTAGGTAGAAATAGGCAATCTCCTCAAAACTTTTGAGATAGAAATGATGAGTTCCATCTTCTTGGAAATAGATGTCCTAAGGGCAAAGCAGAAACAAGTAGTAGAGGATCTCACACTTGGTATATTCTGCCCTAAATGTAGGAAAAACCACCCTCTGAAGGAGTTCCCGCTCGACAAGGTAGAAGTGTGTCAGTTGTGTGAACTAAACCATGACACAAAATAATTCCCTCCACTACCTCAAGTGAAGGAAGTTCTGTAGGAATCAACTCAAGATGTGGAACTAGCCTACTTTATTGCACAAAAAAATCCCTAGCAGACTCGAAATCAAGGTATGGCTCTAGACTTGTTTCCATTTTTGAATAACATGAATAATTGGAATAATATGCAACACATGAATACACAATTCCCTTCATATTATTCTAACCATCAATGGTATCCCTCTCAACCTCCGATGCAAAATTTTAACTCCTGGAACCCTTGAACACAACCACCAAACCAATAAATTTCTTGGTCTCATGGATGGAGGAACTTCCATCCAGGGAACCAGTTTCCCCATAACCAACCTCCTCAACAGCTTCCACATCAAACATTTCCTCATCGACCGTACCCTCCTCAACAATACCCTCAGCCTTATTAGCAGTCATACCTCCAACTCTAGAATAATGTTGTCCCCAATATGCCGATACGACCACAGCTTCCTACTCAACCTAACCCCAACCCAAATAATAAAGAATTCCATCAGTTTGAGACTGCCAACATGACCGTTTACTCCATTACTCCAGTTCCCTGCAACGACATCTGGTTACGATCAGGTAGGGTAGTGGAGCCTTTGGTCATTGAGGATGTTCCATCCTTTGTGCCTGAAGAAAGGATGAACCAACATTATTCATCCAATACAGTGACCTCCATTATTGAGGACGCTGAACATCCTACCAATATGTCGACTGAAACATAAGAAGACACATTTATCAACACACAACCTACACAATTGATTAGGGAACCACCATACTTGAAAATATTAATACTACCAAAGGCAGTGGGACAACCTCAATTTAACCTCTTAGGAGAGTTAAAAAATCTCTATGTCAAAATTCCACTCCTTGAGGCCCTTCACAATGTACCTATCTATGCCAGAACCGCTCAGGATCTATGTACAAGGAAACCAGGAAGAAAACCCAGGGATCCTCCCACTGTTCATGTCATAGGAAAATTATCTGAATTAATAATGGGAAAAACCCTCTTGGACAAATATGACAATCCTAGGAATCCCACTATCACTGTGCAGATTGGGAGCACGTAGATACCCAACGTATTGATAGATTTAGGCGCAACAATTAACGTCATGACCATTGAAACTGTAAGGAAACTTGGGCTCACTAATCTCAGGCCAACTCCTACCATTTTAGAACTTGCATATAGATCCACTATTAAACCTGAAGGAATCTTGGATGACCTCATTATCTTAGTTGATTCGTGGGAATATCTTGCTGACTTCTTGCTTTTACAACCTAAGTCACAGCTAGGAGGACACCCATTGATCCTGGGAAGGCCATGGTTAGCTACTACTGATGCTTGCATCAGTTGTCGGTCTGGGTCTCTGACCATATGAGATGGAACCGATATAAAGAACCTCACTCTCTATCCTCCAGCTCGGCCGAGCCTAAAAGCTGAAACTCCATTATGGATGGAGGCAGAGGAAGAAGAGGGTGTTCAGCCATTATTAACGATAGGGAAGGCCTTGACTTTTAAAGATGAAACTAAAGACGATGCCATTAATAATTTCATCAGTGAGTGAACCCACTTCTGTTAATAAGAAAATTTATCAGATCCTGAATGCTACTCTAGGTGAAGAAGAACAATAAAATATCACAAAGGAGACATTAGTCAGTGATACTCACAAAGTTCCAGTGTTGAAAAGTTCAAAAAGTGTTCATGTCGAGGTAGAGTCTGGAAAAAACCTGAATATCAATCCCAGTCTTACTCCAGATGAACAGGAATGCCTAATCACTCTATTAAAAAAACATATGGGGGAATTTTCCTGGGAGTACATAGACATGAAGGGAATCCCTTCTAATCTGTGGACCCACCACATTTATATCAAAAGTGAATCCCGGCCTATGTGCCATCCTCAACAAAGAATGAATCCCAATATTAGGGACATAGTGAAGGAAGAAATTCAGAAACTCTTGGAAGCAGGATTTATATATCCCATTTCAGATAGTGAGTGGGTGTCTCCACTTGTGATAGTACCCAAGAAGAATGGTAAATGGAGAGTCTGTGTGGACTATAGAGAGCTGAACAAGGAAACACAAAAAGATCAATTTCCCCTTCCTCTCATCAATCAAGTACTTGACACCTTATCTGGGAAGAATTTTTTCTCCTTCTTGGATGGGTTTAGTGGGTACAATCAAATCTAGATTGCTCCTGAAGACCAGGATAAAACTACCTTCACCTATCCCTAGGGAACTTTTGCATACAGAGTACTTCCCTTTGGCTTATGCAATGCACCAGCCACATTTCAAAGAGCTATGATTGGCATCATTTCAGAATTGGTTAATGATAGTATGGAAATTTTCATGGATGATTGTACTCCTTATGGAAAAGACTTTGAAGAAGCATTGAAAAATTTGGAAAAGGTTTTAACATGCTGTGAGAAGACCCAGCTATCTTTGAGCACTGAAAAGTGCCATATGATGATGAGTGAAGGGGTAGTGTTGGGCCGGTATTTTATTTCTACTGATGGCATCCAAGTATACCCCTCTAAAATTAGAGTAATAAAAAATATACCTACTCCTGGAACTTAGAAAGAAGTGCGTATTTTCTTAGGGCATGCTAGTTATTACAGAAGATTTATAGAAAACTTTTCCAAACTTTCCTCTCCTTTGTTTTCATTGTTAATGAAGGATGTGCAATTTACTCAGAATGAGGCATGCCAGACAGCGTTTGTTAAACTTAAGGAGAAGTTGTCCATAGCTCCCATCCTAAGGGGGCCCAATTGGGCCCTGCCCTTCCACATTTCTTTAGATGCCTCTAATACTGCCATTGGAGCAGTTTTAGGATAGCAAGATGGTCAAGCACCTTATGCAGTTTATTATATTAGCAAAAACTTAGCCCCTACTGAACTTAATTATACTGTTATCAAGAAGGATTTTTTAGCCATTGTTTACTCCATTAACAAATTACGACATTATATCACTGGATATCCTACCTTTGTGCATACTGACCACTCGGCCATCAAGTATCTAATGAATAAACCTGTTACAAATGCTTGGGTAACTAGATGGTTGTTATTATTATAGGAATTTGATATCACTATTATAGACATACCTGGAAAAGAAAATGTTGTTGTTGATTTCTTATCTCATTTTACTAATAGTGACGATAATCTCCCTGTTGATGACTCTTTTCCAGATGAACATTTATTTGCAATTTCAGCTCATTATCCTTCGTATGTAGATGTCGCTAACTACTTGGCTGGAAGGAATCTTCTGGCACATTTGTCAAAAAGAGAAAAGAGGAAAATCATTCAACAAAAGTTCCAGGTATTGTTGGATAGATGGTCATGTCTTCTACATAGGCCCTGATCTTGAGATCAGAAGATGTGGAAGAGAAGATGAAATATTCCATATTCTAAAGGTCTGCCATGACGAGCCTTGTGGGGGACATTTTGCAAACATGAGGACAGGACACAAAGCACTGAGAATGGGCTACTATTGGCCGACACTTTTTAGGAATGCAAAAAAATATGTCCAGTCTTGTGACAGCTGCTAGAGGATGGCCCAACCTAATAGATTGGATCAAATGCCTCTTTAACCACAACTGGTGGTTGAACCTTTTGACATATGGGCATTAGATTTTGTATGCCCTATCAATCCTCATTCTAGGGAGAAAGCCAACATCTTGGTTTGTACCGACTACATGACGAAATCGGTAGAAGCTGTGGATTTGGTGAAAGCCAATGACCAGGCTATGATCGATTTCCTATATGGTGAAATCTTTACCAATTTCAGAGTACCCAAGGAAATGGTTACAGATGGAGGACCTTAGTTTGTGTCGCATCAATTTGAAGCTTTACTACGGAAGTACCATATTCATCACCGGATAGCTTCACCATACCATCCCTAGGCCAATGGCTAGGTGGAAAGCACTAACAAAGTTATTGAAGCCATCCTTACCAAAACAGTCATGAGCCATCGTAGAGACTGGGCTGATCGAATTCTGGAAGCATTGTGGGCATATCGTACTACTTGGTGCAATACTACAGGTTTTTCTCCTTATGACCTGGTGTATGGGAAAAGTATTGTCTTCCCCATTGAATTTGAAATCAAGGCTTTGAAGACAACTATGGAGCTAAACTTAGATGTGACTGAATCCCAGAAGAGAAGATTGAATCAATTGAATGAACTTGATGAGAAACGTTTAGCTACTGTGGATCAGACAGTATTAATCCAGCACAGAGATCCAATTGGCATGACCGATTCATCAAAAAGAAATTCTTCTTTGAAGGAGACTGGGAATTATTATACGATTCAAGATTCAAAAGGGACTTCAAGGGTAAGTTACGCATAAGATGGTTGGGCCCATACCTGGTAGATAGAGTATTTGATAATGGTACAGTCCGCCTAGTAACCATTGATGAGAATCATGCACCTCTATTTGCTAATGGTCACAAGTTGCGACTGTACCATAATCCCATTTTGAAGGATGCATTCACTTCATAGATTGTAGCTGATATAGAATACCAGTTAGAACAAGGGCAAGAATCTTTCTCTGCCCCTGTCAACCTTTAGATAATAGCTGTAAATCATACATAAATTTGTGCACATAAATAAATTGATATTTTTACTATTATTTTTTATCTTTTGCCTTTACACTTGATCCATTTTTTTTTAGAATATGTGCAGGGATGTTCCTGAGGAGAAATGGTCATGATTGGCCCTAATGACCAGGGTCATCCTTTTGTAACTTCCTGCATCAGAAGAAAACTCCTTGAACAGTTAGTTGCAGCTGCAACACCGTAAAAATTTGCTTATTTTTCTATTTTTCTGCAGCTGCAATACCGTGAAATACCACCCTTTACCCCATTCATGCAGCTGCAACACCCTAAAAGACCGCCCTTTACCCCATTCATGCAGCTGCAACACCATAAAACTTTGCCTATTTTTTCATTTTTCTGCAGCTGCAACACCATAAAATACCGCCCTTTACCCTGTTCATGCAGTTGCAACACCGTAAAACTTTGCCTATTTTTCTATTTTTCTGTAGCTGCAACACTATAAAATATCGCCCTTTATCCCATTCCGCGCAGCTGCAACACCGTAACTTAATGCCTTTTTTTGTCCCGCGCGACTGCGACTCCATTTAAATTCTGCCCATTTTTTTACCTTTTCCGGTAGCTGCAACACTGTTTCACTCTTGTCCATTTTTACCTTTTCCGATAGCTGCGACACCATTTCAAACTTGCCCATTTTTACCATTTTTACCTTTTCTGGCAGCTGGGACTCCGCCAAAACTGGCTAAATTTTCTATGATTCACGATTGCGACTCAACCAAACTTCTTGATTTCGCTATGGCCCACGGCTGTGACTCCTCCAATATTGGCAGAAATATTTGCAACCTTGGTTTGTGACTCCTCCAGATCTGGCCCCAATTCCTGATGCCGGTGATTTCGACTTACTTCACAACATTCATTATGTTTCCAGCAAGATTGACAAGATGGTTTTGGTCCATCGGTAGAAAACGTCATTACAGTACACCTACAATAATGATCAAATTTAAATGGATGCACTTCACACACTTTATTATTCTCAAAGGTCACCGTTCATCGCATATTTCTGAAGGTATGGTTCTGATTATTTACTTGATTAAGCGTTAACAAGATTTGACAGCATTAATCATACCTTCCTTTCTGCGCCCATTATTACACCCGCATACCATTAACTATCCAATCGTATGACTTAATGGCCATTTAGGCTTATCTGATAACCGCCACCTTTCCTAATTTGGGATAAATTTCCAAACATTTCCATGCTCTTAACTTTTCGAATTTACACAACTCAACTCTTAGTTGTTCACGCATACTCTGTGCTTTAACCTCCATTGTCGGGACCTGTAATCTATCAAACTGATAAAGAATTCTAAATTCAAACAAACATGGGTATCCCAGCTTAGCATGAACCTCCAAATACGCGAGAACTAAGAAGAAATGCTGAAGTTTTCATTATTTTTGAAGCTGCGGGCTAGACTACAGCCCCGGAGGTAAACTTAGATGTAAACTGCGGGCTAGACTACAACTTCAATTTGATTGAATATTTTGTTATGAGACAGAAATTCCAAACCATTTAATGTGTTGCAGAGGAATTCAATTCAAAGGGACAAGTTTATCTTCCTGAACATAGAGGAATAATGTAAAGGATACTAGAAAACTAAACAGAAATTGGTTGTCAAGGAAGGTAAACAAAACTTAATAATGTATCTAAGTTATGATGTTTTTTAAATTCAATGGCAATTTAGTGTGGTTTTCTATAGGAAATCATTCCAGTAGAACTTGGATTAGTTCCAAGAATAAGAGTCATTCTTCTTGACTTAAATGTGATAGATATATTTATGGGGATATATAGATTCATTAACGATGATTCAAGTTCAGTTTTGAAGGTGTAGATACAATATCATTATAAAAAAATCATTTAGAGGTGTATGAAGGGTAGAGTATTTCCCTTACCTATACCACAGGAATTGTTCCTATGCTTCCATCATCTTCCAATATCAGAGTTGAAAATGGATTATGCTAAGAATTTCTACCACGAATTATTTATTTCCACTCTTTCCTTCCCGTCCTTTGACTCCTTCCTTCATAGATTCTGTGAAAGAGGATTTAGGGAAAGGTTGGTCAATGCATCTATGTCAATTTGTTTTTTTTTTATGAAATAATTAACATAGCATCGCTTAAATGACACTTCATTGAGTTTGAACTGTAACCTTTGATATAAATACAAAGAAGGTTAAAATAGCATGACCATATATGTTGCTTAAGTGAATCCTTGTGACATCTCTTAATTGACTCTCTTGGGAATTTCTTAAGCGACATATGGCCCTTCTTGTCGCTTAAGCAACATTTTATTGCATTTTTCGATAAAAAAAACCACCCAAGTGATTCCCATGCAACGTTGAGAACTTATTTTTAACATTTAACATTGGCCCAAATGTCGAATTTGGACTTCAAATGTAGTAGTTAAAAAACATATAATAACAAAGAGAATCACTTAAAAAGTATTATTCATAAATATTATTTTTATATAATATATGTATACTACTATAAAAAGCTATGAAATTAATATTTCAGTTATATTTATTTTCGTATCAATATAAAAAGTAGAAAAAAGATTTATTGAACTTTTCATTTTTCAAACAGATTATGAAGGGTGTAGGAGGTGATATCGGAAGCATACCAGTAGGGATGTCCGAAAAAAATGTGCACTGTAGGAGGATCCATCTCAATGACAACATGCATCAAATGCATGTAATCATTGATTTTTTTCTTTTAAGTACATTGAATTTAATTATTATATTGAATACTATTTTTCATTTGTTTTCCTATAGAAAAATAAGGAAAATTGAACCTATTCAGAACATAAAATAGGACGACAAGGAAGAAAATGGTTGATCACAAAGTTTGTGAGTATAACTTGTGTTTTCCTTAGATTTCATAGTTTTTGTGATATTTATATTTTATTTAGTTTACACCTATCATTGGATATATTCTAATAGGTGTTAGCATAGAAAGAAGAGCCATTTGAATAATTCATTAACATTGTATTAAGTTTGAGATGACAGTATATGTTGCAGTATCAAAAGTTAACTATACAATTTGTAAGTACCTATCTTGTTTTACTTCCCTCCTTTTATAATTTAATGAAACAACAAGAAACTTGTATATTAATAATATCAATGATTTTTCATGGCATATAAAGCTTGCAAGAAAAAAAGTATGTAGTGGAACCAACATAAGAGATGTCAAGAGATGACGTGAGGAATGGATTTGAAAAGATGTGTACTGAATATGAATCACTTCTTTCTATAGTATTATTTTTTAATTACATAATAATGTATATTATATAATCAATCTCGATATGCTCATTGTATTTTATTTCTATGTACATAGATGGGAAATGAAGAGAAGGGACAACATCAAGTCAATCAACAAAACATTGGGTAAAATAACCCAAGTACAATATCACCTACAAGTGATGAAGAAAATAAGCATGTAAGCAACTTGAGCAATGACAATAGTTCTAATGAAGGATGATGATCATATAACTAAATGTTCTTACAATTTGTATGTTTTGAAATTTTTTGTCTTTGAAAATCAAACATTTTGTTTAATGTATTGAACATATTGTTCCAATTGGATGACCAAAGGTTACCAATAAATATAATAATTACGTATTGACTTTTTTATTATTGTGGACTTTTATGTTGTTCCATTTTGTATAAGAACGGGTCTCCTATTCATATATATTAAAATGGGTTTATTATTATATTTAATTCTCCAACGTTATAAAATGTTACATTATTGGTTAAATATATGGATGATTAAATAATACACTTAACATATGTGCAATTCAATGATATAACATATTAATACAATCATTATATCCAAACACGATAATTCAAGTTTAAATATCAATATTATTATAAAAAATAATTTTTTTGATGATTAATTAAAAATTAATTAAAATATAAAAATATTTGTACATTGTGTTTTTTTTAACTCTTTGTAATGTGAGGAATATGTAAATCCTTAATGGTGCGGTGTTTTTATGTTGTGATAAATTTCACATAGGTGTTTTTATCAGATAATTTGCATTAGTGCTTCTACTTGTTATAACTACGCCAATATCATTGTGCTCAAATAAGAATCAACACCGAATCTTTATATATAACATTAGTACTATTGCGATTATGTATAAAAAGTGCATCAAAGTCCATAGAAAAGGGAAATCCAATGGTTGTTATCGTCGCCATTAAATTATGTAATAGTGTGGTTGGAAATATATACACCAATGCATAGTTGTGAATGGTTGAAACCAGTTTAATTAAAAAGGATAATAAGAACCAATACTATAAAATATGTTATATGCATTGGGGAATTATATAAATGAAAATAATTGATGCATAACATTTAAGATCTAGGCACTAGTGCGCATATGTTTACGATGCATTAGTGTTTTCATGTACTAATATACATGCACACTGATAAAAATATCTCCACTACAACCTACATCCACCTAGTTTTTAAAAGTTATAATGAATATCCATTATGACCTTCACCAAACCTTCCATTCCCAATGGTTGAGGTTTTAGAAGAGTTTTCTTTTTTACCTTTTCCAAATCCTCCTTAAAGACCTTCTTTATAATTTGTTTTCCTTGTAGTGTCATTACCCTTGATATCCATATTTATAGATGGAAGAGGAAGAGATGGAACAAAATCATTCTAATCAACAAGACATTGCAAATAGCCTAGGTACAAAATATCCCTTGTAAGTGATGAAACCATGAGGCATGTAAGTGATTCAACTAATGAAAATAGTTTTAGTTATAAATGATGATCAATGTAACTAAAGGTTTTAAGTTTTAAAATTGGAATGTTCTTTCCTATAAAAATCAGGTATTTTGTTTAATGTTGACATATTGTCCCAGTTCGTATGAAAATGAGTTACCAATAACTGTAACAATTATTTATTCACATTTTGATTATCATGGACCTTTATGTTGTTCCATTTTGTATGACAAAGAGTCCCTTATATATAATAAAATGGATTTCCTTTTTTATTGAAATATCCAATGTTGTAAAATGTTATGTTGTCAAATAAATATATGAAAATTTTAAGAACATAGATGTAGTCACATATTATATGTGTTAAGGGAATCAATACATTAATGCATTGATTATATCCAAACACGTTAATTAAAATATGAAAAATCAATGCAAAACAGTTCAACATTGAAACATATTGGTTCACAAAGTATTCATTTGAACTCAATGGTGTGTTTCATATCTATTTATGCTTTGGTGCATTAAAATATTTTATGGACTGGTGCACTATACATTTTCAAACATGTCAATGCTTATTACTATCATAAATTCACAGGTGCTCCCAAGTAAAATAAAAGCACTATTCATTTCTACTCTATTGTCATCAATGTCATTATCATTATAATTATACCAACACTCTATAGTGCACAATGAAATATATGTAGCAGTTCTCATACAATGTATGATTTGCACCAATGCCTTTAAAATATATGATTTCCACCACTTATTTTAGGATAGCTTATACACACCAATGTGTTGTATGTGTTCAATATTGCAACTTACTTTTAAGTGCATTGGGGAAAATATCCATTATGGGCTTTGGCTTCCCAAAACTTTTAGCTATTGCAACATCCATTAAAACCTCCATTATCAACAACATTCAGTTTTAAGGAAGGTTTATTTCCCTAATCCTATAATATTATAAACCTTTGTTAAAACCTCAAGTATGTGGTATTTTCCTTGTAGTGAAATGATATATTTATGAAAATAATAACAACCTTATTTGTGTTTTTTAATCTTTTATTTAAGGCTTAGGTCTTTTATCTTTTATAGTCATCTTGCAATACCTTCATTTCTACTATTCATAAAAATCAAATAACTACAAAAAAACAAATGCAATCACCATTGATAGGTCAATGTGTTTAGGAGTAAGATACTTTACCATTTTCCTACACCCATATTACTCAATAAAGAGACAAGTTTCAAAAGTACCTAGGGATATAAAGACACAACCTACAAGCATAGCCACCTTCCTCTAGAATAGCCTCACAGGACTGTTCAAGTGTCACTTGATCAAATTTACCATTTTCACCTATGAGAGTTGTTTGAGAGATGTGGAGAAGATAAAAGATGTTACAGACCTATATTGTATTGCTACATGTATGAAGGTAATGATTAAAATAAATCATTATGTCTTTTGTGGGAGTGTTCAATGGGGATAGGGTTACATTTTCACAATTGGTCCCATTTAATAAAGTGGAGCCAAATGATCACCTAAAATATTTAGGGCTTGTTATTAAGCTAAATGACTAACTCAAGAAGGGATAGAGTTGGATATTAGACAAAGTGGAGAAGAGAATTTTAGTATGGTGTTTTCGATGGATTTCTAAGGGTGGTAGGCTTGTTTTACTGAAATATGACTTATAGGTTATTCCATGGTAGTAAATCTCGTTGGTGGATCTCTAAAGTAATATTGGAACAAATTAGAAGAGTTAATTTAAAGTTATATGGACAAGATGAAAATATTTAAAAATATATATATTTTGTAAAGTTAAAGAATATAATGCCAAAGGATAGGGGTGGTTGGAGATTAAAGAACATCTTTATTTTCTCAAAGACACAAGTAGAAAATTTCTATTAGAGGTTGTTATAACCAGGTAAGGGGTTATGGGATATGGTTGTAATGTAAAAGTAAATTTCCCTATCTCGGTAGGAGAGTGGATTAGGAATCCTTTGAAGAGTATTTAAAATGTTCTTATTATGTGGAATGCTTTTGCCTTTTCCCATGATTGGAGATTGGTTGGTTTGAAAGGTTGAGAATGGAAGTTAAGTAATATTGTAGGAATACTTATGGGTTGGATTCAATAACATATATAAGTTTCCAAATCATATTATCACCACTATAGCCTTTTTCCTTTCGGATCTAATAGTATATATTACTAAGATATAAAAGAAAGTGAACCACTAATATAATTAACACCATAAACTTATAACACAATATATTTTTAGAGTATAATGTATATGTGCGAGGATTATGAAATAAATATCATTATAACATATATAATAATATGGTTTATTTTCTTAACTAATATCAACAAGAAAAAATAAATATATAATTATGCAAAATTATCTATTTTATATATAGAGTAACAACATTTTTCCTATACACAAATAAATTAATTATTAAAACACTTTATTTTTATTAAAATTAAAATGTAAATGGTTTGCATTAAAACTTTCATTTTGAACATTAAATTAATATATATTTTAAAAAATATGATAAAAAAAAAACAAACCAATGATATAATTAAAAATATATAAAACTTAAAAAATTATAAATATATAAAACTTAAAAAATTATAAGAACTAAAACAAACCAATAATATAATTTAAAAAATATATAAAAACTTATAAAATTATAACAAACGAATAATATAATTTAAAAAATATAAAAACTTGAAAAATTATAAGAACATAAACTCACACTCGAATATTTTTTTGGATTATAATGTAGATATGTGTGGACCATGAAATTAAAACAAAACAGTTTCTGGTCTCATACAGTCATGTTTGTTGATTAGATACAATAGACATTCAATCATGCTGGAAGAAAAAAACAAACATAAAAGTATCTCAAATCATTTGTTGAAAAAAACAAAATAACATGTTAAGATAACTTAAGTTTATTTATAATATATATTAAATGTAATTAAAAAGAATTATGTCATATAATATGTACATTATTAGTATTTTTAAGGAAGATAAATCAAAGTTTAGTTTAAAAAAACGTTAACCATTATTATCATTATTATTTAAAAAAATTTATAAAATCAAATTAATAATAACCACAAACTAATCACCAAATATTGAAATAAGAGTTATATCGAAAAAACAACGACTACAAACCAAAATGATCGCTATCGAAGCATCTACGGTATTCCATGAAGTGCCTCTGGAACACAATCACTATAAGTCGAAGTGATCGCTATCTAACGAGCACCTCTCGAATGCAGATGCCTTGCCCCTTATCACTTGTGTTTATATGCCGTCCAACAACTCCTCTTACTTGTCCCTTTGCTGTAACCAAATGTACAGCTATGTACTGTTTTTATATATTTAAAATTTATTTTGTATAGCACAATGTCATCAAATTAGGTTTTCGTCATCCTTGAGAGATCTTAAAAAAAAAATTGGGTCATAATTTATATTAAATCAAATTAGAATTTCTTGATATTATATATATACTAAAATGATATCAAATTTTGTAGATGTATTTTAAACATTTTTTGTTTGATAAATCTGGATTTAAATTGGATCTATGCTAATTTTAGTTTATTTTTTGTTATTATTGTTAGGTAGGGTAAGTACTTAACAACATGTTTTTTATTAAGGTGTTCACTTAGTTGAATTTGAAATCACACTTTTATCTTCATATCCAAAGTTATATTTTGTTTGTTATGAGTGCATTTTTACACCAATAGATGTTTTTATATGAGATTTTGGAGTGGACTACTACCTATACTTTTCCAAGATTGCAAGAGGATGATACAAGTGTACTGTCCAGATTGATTCTATGGCAGTTGTTCAAAGAATATAAAAAATAACTGTATTTGATGCATGGATAACAAGGAGTTCGAACAAGTAACAAATAACTTGTTCATTACACTTAACTTGTTAGTAACACTTAACTTGTGTCTTATCCGTGTTCACCAACTACAAATTAAATAACGAAACACAATTAACCTCTCTCTCAAAGCTGAGACATCTTGCAAGAATAAAAATGTACCCTTTCAAAACCCTTAAAAACACTTAGAGATTATTTCAATTGACATGGTATTTTAGAATAACAATGATGAATACACAGTCATATCCTCAATATCATTTTGACAGATAGGTTTTACCACCTTTAGGAACAAAATTAAAGTTATATCTTTGATTAGATTTTCTTGATATCAGAATTGTGTCAATCAAATTTGGTGATTTAAGACATATCAACAAGCTTATCATGAATGATTGAGTTTTATATAATCTTGGTGGTAGTACCTTACTTGTGGATATATCATTATTCTATTCAATTGAGCTGGGACCTGAACTTTATTTGAGCTTAGATTAGAAAAAACAAATTTAACTTTGACTAAAAAGAGAAACAAGATTTTTCTAGATTCCATAACGAAAACAGAAATTTTCTTCTTTTCAGGATATTTATCATAAATGATCATGGTGTCCGTCACCTCAAATCCACAGTCCCGTTTCCAGTTCACCTGTCTCTGTAGTACCTTCCAAGTGCAATTTTTTTATTTGTGTAGATAATTGTTGAGATTTAGTACCACTAACTTTTGTCTACTGGTTGCTTGTTTAATTGTTATAAGAGTTCCAATTGCAAAGGTTCTTTTGTTTACGACTCCTGATCTTTCGTACCAATCTTTAGCAAGCTTTAAGGCAAAGCGTTAAAACGTCGGGACCCGGGTGTCCATACGCAGTGTCAGATGAGTCATTTTCGTAGATGCAAATTGCAGTATTGAAAGCGAACCGAGCATTCCTTGATGATAAATTTTTGGCTGCATTACATTCTTTATATTTAGTATCGTCGGTACTGTCTATCCACGGACCTTAATGGGCCATCCTTATCTCACAGTTTGTATTTTGTTGTGAGTGCGCAGTTAATACAAACCGACAAAAAAATTATGGGTAGATGTTCGGATTGCAGAAATTGTAATAGGAGATCCTTCAATGAAAATGGACTTGCGTATATATTTTATTTAAAGATACAGGTACAGCCTTTGATATTTTTTTGGAATCGAAGCTTGCTTTGTCCATCCCCACATCTGGCCATTGCACCAAGCCTATTTATATATATTTTTTATTTTTTTCCACAAAGAAAAATATAACAGCGTTATATTAGATAAAACCATATTGCTTAATAGACCTTTAGGTGATACATCTTCTTGGTTATATATATCTCGATAAAGATTACTACTTAGTGTTTGTCATAATGGCTATTGTTCAGCAAACTATCAAAAAAAAGTAACAAAGAAAATGATAATCGTTTCTGCTACAAAACATATCTAATATGTAATGGAAACTAAAAGCGGCTACTAAAGCCATGAGACAACTCTCATTTTTTTTAGACCATGGGTACAGCAACCTACCAAGAGTATACCCAACAGCGGGCAAGCCAAATATACCAGTAACTTGTGACTTAGCAGGGGCCGAGACGTCCTGAAGCCGTGAGTCTCTATCCCAGGGGTCGCCTACCCTTCCAGCCTTGTCACAACGGGCCAATGAACAACCCTACCCATCCGACAACTCTCATTTATCTATAAAGCCATCCGACAAGAAGAGGCCTTTCTTGCAAAGAGAGTCATCTGTAAAGTTGTTTTATGTGAATATGTGCTGAAAAGACAGACCCTCAAAGTGTAGTCTGACCCTGCCAATGTCCTGATAAAGTGGAAGAAGTAAAATGTCCCATGGGGGCTTACTCAATTTAAGACAGTCCACTGCCAATTTTGAGTCGCCAAACTTGCAATCGATCCACACCTAAAGAAAGTGAGAGCCTCAAGAGTATTTTGATAGCAACAAATTCTGCAAAGTTGTTCGATACGTCTCCCAAGCCAGCTGTGAAATGAAAAGAGTTTGATATGGAAAGATGAAGAATGCCACCTGTGCTGCCAACCTGAGGCCTTCTTTGGGAAGCTCCATCCACGAAGGCACATGGGATGGAACCATCCACAATGGGAACATCAATGACTCAGGCAAGTTTAATAGAGACCTGCAAAGGGAAATCTTTGTAAATGCCAAAGCTACGACCAACAAATACTTGTGCAAGGATATGGACGTCTTCAAATAGTTTCTTGTTCCTAGCAAACGAGATACCCTGCACAGCAAAAACAAGGAGGCTTGCAAATGAAGAAAAATAAATGATGCGAGTCCATAATAGCCAAGCTTGTTGAACATCAAATCCCATCCAAATAAGTGGTAATCCTTCTAAAAGAGAAATATGGCTCCACACTTCATGGGCATATGAACAATGTATGAATAGGTGATCAATGTATTCTGCATCGAGTTCACATAATGGCCATCTGCTAGGCCCTGATAAAAATCTGTTAGTCAAAATATCCCAAGCAAGAGTTTCACCATCAAGTACAAGCCTAAAGAAAATTTGATTTTGAGCGAGCATATAAGCTTCCAAATGTTGCGACACCACCAATTTGGATTTTGAACATCTTCCATTTCTCTGAATGCCATATAACCTAGCTTGGGAGAATAGGACCCACCTTTGGAATTTTTAGTCCATAAAAGAGCATTCAGCTTGTTACAAAGGCAAACCAAACTGTTTTGCACACTGAGGATATAATGATCCTAGATGAGAGTCTCTTCCACAGATAGATTAAGATCAGTAGCCGAAGTCCAAGATTGATAAGATAACGGAGGAGCATTCTGTAAGTAGATCTAGTGCAAATGAACAAATCCAGATTATGTATCATATCAGCTAAGAAGCGAACGAAATCTTTTCCACCAACCCACGGGTCTTGTTCTATTCTTACAGATCTTTCGTTACTAATCTTCTAGGCCAACCAACCACCTATAATGTCAAATGATTTAATGATTGCCTTCCACATGATGGAAGCTTTTGTTAGAATTGTTGTGCCATTTGGATCTTCAAGCAATGAGTCCAATATAATTGTTGAAGTAAAAGGAGAATGAAGATACACACTGAACAAAACAAAACACACAGGAAACAAATGAGTATAGCTCAGATAATTATAGTATCATTGTCATTAATTAAATCCGGTGTTACAATAGTTTACATAAGGAATAATTCGAATCCATTAGGAAATATTTCAAATCTACCAACTAGATGTGACTGTACCTACTTGACTAGCTAACTCAGGATGTCTCGATCAATATTAGAGTCCAAATGGTTAACTCTAGATGTCTAAACAAATCACACAATCAGTAATAGATAGTTAACTCAGTCTAACTGAAGTGGTAGGTGAGCAAAGGCGCCTAATCCACATGCAACCATGCATAACTAGCACTAACTGAAATGATTGTTATCTAACTGAATGTACTTGGAAATTAACTAAGCTTTACTAGTTCCAACTCCAACTGACTGAAGGAGGTTGGTGCAGGGACTCCTAGTGGCTCCTAAAATGTAGGGATTGACCTAGGAGGTGCCTAATATGATGCATGAAAGTGCAGTCAATGGCAGATAGCCTCTATCAGTGTTCTCCACACTCTAGTAACTAGTACATGTGGACCCAATGGTGCTAGTGGACTTAATTAATTAATTAAAACTCTTAAGTTACCCTAAATTAATATAATAGATAGTTTGATCAAGGGAGGATTAATAATCCTGACTTAGACAACTGTGGGCCTTGTAAAGAAAGCCATAAGTCACCCAAATACAATCTAAAAGATAAAATGTTGCTTAATATAGTCGAGGAAACAGGGGAAAACCTCATGGGAAAACCCCCCCTCAAGATAAGTAGAAATCACGAAATACAAGTTAAAAGCTTGCAAAATCTTTTGCTGCAATTTGGAGCAGTAATGTAGTATTATGGTTCTTCTGTGTGGCAGCATCCTGAATCTGTGCATGTGAACCTCTGAATCCAAACAAATTCTTATGTCTAGATAAATCTTCCTCTTTGGAAGAAGAATAATGTACTCAACTAAATCAGAAATATAAACAGTTGCACGGTGAAAACTGGACCCATGTAGAGTAGCTGAAATCAACTTATGAGAGAGAAAAAGTTCTTGAGAATCTGAACCGTGTGAGGAACACCCAAGAAACTAATATATGCCAGCCTTGAACATCAATCCATGTGCGGTAAAATCAGCCCCAAGTGTTAGGAGCAAGTGTCAAGGTGGATGTAGAATGTCTCCAACTTTACTAGTTCTGTGAGGAGATGAGCATGTGATCAAATAGATAGGTAGAGAAGCCCTGGGACTGTGGAGAGCGAATGATTGAGCTCCATAATATGATATAGCTTCATAAATAACCAATAATTCACAAAATATGATATCAGCAAACTCATAAGAGAGAACTAACATCGAATCCTCAACATCAAAATTGAAGGAGACTTGTAATGATTGATTTGTCACACCAAAATTGATAAAACCAATTACAAGCAATACTGAAAGCTCTTGAATCTTAAAAAATGAAGCAACTATTATTAGGTCAGAAAATAAATCAGATCCAAATAGGTTCATATCAGATCCAAAACTTTGTTCCATCGAGATGGTAGATGCACAATTTTCTCCTTCTTTAACATTCTGATTTTTGGTGCATGCAATCCTATAGGAATTGACTGGAAGCTCTAGATTAATGAGAGTGAATGCATCACTCCTATAATTTGATATTATTTCTAGAATATACATGGTATTACTTATCTACACCCCAGAAACATCATTAGAGATAGATAAATCAAATTCATCTTCCTTTTCTGAAACAATCACCAGAAAACTATGCACAAAATTTAAAGAATCACTAGAGAATTTTTGCAAAGAATAGGAGATATTTTCTTCAAAAATAGAGATTCGAATGTCTTCTTATGGATTAGCCATGTGAGGAGATGAGATATCAGATATCTCATACACATCTAAAGCAGAAGGATAAGGAGTCACTACAATGAGACTTTCTTCAATTCGAATTGATAGTAGGGAAAATTCTGCTTCTTCTTCATCTTCAACAATTTTCTTTTCTGTAGGAGAGGGAATGAAATATTCATGTTGGATTTTATCTGAACCTATCTCAACATTTGGGATTTTAGATTCATCTCCCATATTACTACTAGGTCCTCCTGATAGAGGGAAAGTGATGAAGGATTTCTTGGAGGGAACCATGTGGTTGGATGCTCTAGAATATGTCAAATAAACCTTCGAAGAAGTGACGATTGCATGCAAGCATCTCTCATCTTCTTCAGTATAGTATTCATCATCAGACGTCTTTGCACCTTGTGGAAGGGAAATATTGTTCTGTACACATAGATCTTTCAACTGGTCGAGGGTCTTCTTCATGCATGAGTCTTCTGGATGAAAACCCCTCATACAATAGGGACACTTTTTCTTTTTGAACTTCTTCTTTTGATTAGAGCCGGAGGCTCCTTTAGAAGTCTTATGATAGTATTTAGGATCCTTTTCCTTAGATCTCCCTTTATATTGCACTTTGGTAGATTCTATCACTAGGAGAGCTTGATCTTTGGAAGTCTGGATGACTCCCATCCGAATCAACTTCCCTTGCTCCTGTATTAATGACTTGATAAAGGAATCAAGTGAGGGAATTTTCCAACTGGGGAATCCATCCCGCTTGGAATGAAATATTGAAGCAAATAAACAATACTCAGGGTCTAGTTTACTGAGAATGGAGAGCACATTTTGCTCATCCTTTCTTTTTATTACGCACTGCCTGCATTGGAGTGCAAGAGACTTGAATTTAGTAAAGAATTGTTGTGCCGTCTCAAAATTGTTGGGATGTAAGGCTACTAACTCGTTCTCCAGAATGTGTCCCTGAAGCTCATATTGCTTTCCAAACAAGTCTTCAAGCTTCTCCCAGGCTTCTCTGGGAGTCCTCAAACCTTCAAGGTGGAAGAGGATATCTCTAGATATATGAGTGCATAGATAACCGAAGGCTCCATCCAAGAGGTTCAAAAACTTTTTCTTCTCAACTAGTTGATGGGGCTCAACCTCCCTTCCAAGTATTATCATGTAGAAGCTAAGATTGCGTAAGGCCAGCTGCATATCTTCCCTCTAATCAATGCAATTTAAGGATGTAAGGATCTGATGAGTATAAGGTAGAGAATCCATAATTCTCATGTTGAAAGAACACAAATCTTTACACAAGCTACGTAGCACCTGTAGATTTTCACTACAAAACACTAAAACATTCGAACTATGTTAGAATCATGCTTTTCCCCTCGACATGAACAATTTTTCAGGGTCCTTCACGCCCGCATAGCCACTTTGAATAAATTCAGAGCAAGCAAATCACTATTGGGGACTTCTGTGGAAACTCGACTGCTTCTGGTGTTCAATGGAGAGAAACAAACATGAAGCTTTCCTGAGATGGCTCTGATACCATGTTAAAATTGTTGTGCCATTTAGATCTTCAAGAAATGAGTCCAATATTATTGTTGCAGTAAAAGGAGAATGAAGATACACACTAAACAAAACAAACCACACAGGAAACATATGAGTATAGCTCAGATAATTACAGTATCATTGTCATTAATTAAATCCATTGTTACAATAGTTTACATAAGTAAGAATTCGAATTGATTAAGAAAGAATTTGAATCTACCAACTGGATGTGACTGTACCTAACTGACTAGCTAACTCAGGATGTCTCAATCAATATTGGAGTCCAAATGGTTAACTATAGATGTCTAAACAACTCACACAATTAGTAATAAATAGTTAACTTGGTCTAACTGAAGTGGTAGGTGAGCAAAGGCACCTAATGCACATGAAGCCATGCATAACTAGCACTAACTGAACTGATTGTGATCTAACTGAATGTAACTGGAAATTAGCTAAGCTTAACTAGTTCCAACTCCAACTGACTGCAGGAGGTTGGTCTCGGGACTCCTAGTGGCTCCTAAAATGTAGGGATTGGCCTAGGAGGCACCTAACCTGATGCATGCAAGTGAAATCAATGGAAGATAGTCTCTAGCAGTGCTCCCCACACTCTAGTAATTGGTACATATGGCCCCATTATGCCATGTGGACCCAACAATACTAGTGGAATTAATTAATTAATTAAAAAACCTAAGTTAGGATAAATTAATATAATAGACAGTTTGATCAAGGGAGGATTAATAATCCTAACAGCTTTCAGGGAGGACTTATCAGTGTCTCGAATCCAATCAGTAGTAGATAGAGGAGCAATATATTTGAGATGAATAATTCAATTCCACAAACCAAATCCACAGACAATGTTCCAAGAGCATTTAGCAACAAGTGCTTTGGAAAAACAAGTCAAGTCCTTAATACCCTAGCCTCCTAGTGCTTTGAAATGAGAAATTTGATTCCAAGCAATCCATGAGAATACCCGAACCTTATCCTTGCCACCCGACAAGAAATTTTTGCAAAGAATTCAGATCCTCTAGAAGATACTAACAGGAAGAGTTGACAGCGTAAACCAGTATACTGGAATGGCTTCAATAATAGAGTTGATCAGGATCAAATGACCCCCACGTGAAATCTATTTTTTTCTCTAGAGCTTCAGCCTATTCTCAATGAGCCCAACATCTGAATCCAGTCCTTATATGAGTATTCATTAGTATTTATAAGATACCCGATATATGTAAGGCCTATTGTAACACACCTAAAAATTGTAAATAAATAAAAAAAATTACATGTATTACTTTTACAATTATTTAGAAGAATCTTATGTTTTACTGCTATTGGTTTTAATATCTTGGTATTGTTGGTTATGACAAGTTTGTTGAAGCGTACAATGGCTAGTTCCTTCTGGAGCCTTCAGTGATGTTCACGTAGGTGATGTACTTTGTTTATTTGTTCTGTATTTATTTATTTTACTTTCAAGGCTTGGCCTTAACATAGTTTACACTATGTATGTAAAGACCTACCCCTAAGGGTGAGAGGCTTAGGGTTTGTAAGTGTGTGTTATTCCATACTATGACCTCTTTATATGAATAAAAATCAGGGGTTTACCTACTTGTGACTCGCATGGAACCACATGTTTTTGGCCTTAATGCAATTCTTTAAGATCCTACATGTGTTGGTTTGAATGCATCTCTTTACAGTTCTTTATAAGCATGAGTGAATACTATTTCAATGATATTAGACATGGTTGTGGTATCAATAGTTTCTCTGTCTACCTTGACGAGTTTCCAACCAACCAGATCTCCATCAACTGGTCGAAGCTTCCAATGCCATGAATAGTCTTCTCCCAAGATAAGCAGAACTAAAACTTATTTCTGCAACTTGAAGGGTTTGTTTTACTTTCTTTAATTTTACTAATAGGTTTTGATTTCTTTTACATACTGCGGAGGGATAAGGGTGCTCAGAGGAACCAACCCCTGACCTTAGTTTCCCAATGCAAAGGTAAGAGTTCCAAAATGTTGTAAGTCTTATTCTAGGTTGTAAAAGATAAATATAGTGTTATTTAAACTAAACTACAATTGGGTTCACTTGTAGGTTTCAAAACTAGAGAGGAAGGAAACAGGGTCACCTCCTCCTAGGACCGTGTTTTCAAACGCCCAGGTAAGTTCTGCACTCAACCTTGGTTCAAATCGGTTTTGTTTTATAATTTCTTTCAAATTGCAAATATCCATGTTGACCCAACCAATTTGTGTTGCGGGCCTCATTGGGAAGAAATCATGAGGATTCTTAGTAGTCGCAACGATTAAGATAAGTTGTTTTTCTTTGTTGGTTTATACTATTCAGAGGTTGTGTTTGAAAAACCCTTTTCGGGTTTTGCCGACTTATATTCATTTCTAGGCACTGTACTGTAAAGAAATACTTTCGTTTACTTAAAATCCTGGTAGGGTTTGGGGTTCTCTTGACGAGTCTTATTCCCATGAAGTTTATAAAATAGGTGTTCAAATTTTATAGTGGAAGCCATCATCGATGGTCTTATAACCACTCTATATATATACTTTTTATATTATTTTGATGGTTTAAATAATCGAAAGCCGACTTCGGTTGGGTATTAACCCAATGATTTTTTTATATTTTAGTGTATGTTATTATTTATGTGGATTATTTTTACACCCTCGGCTTCCATCATGGATGGTCTTACGGCCATGGAAGAACCATTTCCTTCATTTTACAATCTTTGTATATATATAATCCCGTTGTTATAAAGGTCGTGATAATAGCTATTAGATAGGATTACGACTATCTTATGTGTCTTTATTCTGCAATAATGCTAATGATTTACACCTACAATTATGTATATGTTTATTTTAGTTTTATGTGGCTAAGTACAAAAACTCTTACAGGAATCGATATTAAGATATCTACACTGTATTGTACTTTGGTGTATAAAATAATCGAGGCTCTACCTTTGTGTAATCTAGGGCAGCCACAAGCTGGACTTACGACCCTATAAAAAAAATATGGTGTTAGTTAGGTTTAAAAACACAACCCTCTGGGTCTGTGATAGATTGAAGTGATTTTACAATATGATAGTCTTTGTATACTGTGCATAATTTGAAGATAGTAAACAATGGATCTTCGATCTGTATGTTTGTCTTCACCATTTTGTAATCACAATGATTTTGTGAAAGAAAAGGAAGATCTAACGATCTTCGTAAGGTTTTTCGGCATATGAGTTTAGATTAAGATTTATGTTATGACTAAAATCATGCATCCATGATTTTAGTTAATTGATTTTTTATATCTATACGATCGTCAGTAATGAATTTATTGTATAACTAATAGTATATACAAAGTATATATTTGATTTGAAGCTACACTTATGGCCCATCCAGAGAGGGATTTCATAGTTGTATTTATTATAAACTACGAAGTATTTTATCAAAGGGCTATAAAGTAATTACCTTTAATAGATTCGATCTCTAAGATCCTACTAAGTGAATTAAGGGATTTGGTTGGGTTTTCTTATAAGTTTATTCTATGTATGAATACTTAAGATATCCTCATTACTTTTCCTATGTAGATCTTGTTTGACTATAATATTTCCATTTGGTTCTTACATGTTGCATTGATGTTATATTATTTAAAGTGTTTCTATCTATAATTATTAACTATTATAAATCGATATCATTTACATGTAATCAACCTACATATACTAAATACTATAGATTTATATCATAACAAATAGATTGAAATATAATACTGATGTATCATGTAAGAACTAGGATAAATATTTTGTAGATGGATTCTAATTATAAACAGTAAATAGTGTAGATATATACTAGAAACAAAAATTATAGATTTAGTCGATAATTAATTTCAACAATCTAGATTAAGGAAGATCTAGGAAAAATCAAAGCAACAGGAAGTACACAATTCATATAGTAATACACTATACAGTTTTAGAAATAAACAATTCAATCCATTAGGTGCAAGATTCAAGTATATGATTAGTAAGCTACTGAGACCAACTAGAATATATATTAATCTAATTTAGATATAGGGTTTAAACATATTCCACAACATTTGAAAACATGAAATATAAACTTGACACCAATTGTTGGTAAAAAAAAAGTGGAGAAGTTGTTCCTCCCAACCAACTCCCATAGAGGTCAAGCTACTTGCTCCAGAACCCCCGATCCTATTCCTTGAACTACAAGAGAAAAATATTTCAATGCGTCATCTCTTTCATTTCACAGATGTTAATCCGCGTCCAATGCTAGCCTCCTGTTGCTCATGGACATACTAATATATAGAATTGTGCCTAGGACTTGGTCATTTATGACCCTCCTTCTCTTTAGCACTCAACTAGGAGTTGTGACCTGATTTTTGGGGATGATGCCTCCTACATCTTGAGTTCTTACTTAGTGGTTTATGCCACTTGTCATTTTCCTCTTGTGGGTTAGCAAACACTCTTCAATAGATATATCCATTTTTTTCCCCTTCAGCATATTTTATTAAATAAAAATGTTTTTATTACAAAATGTTTTACTCTTGACTTTTCTGTCAAAAATAATAAAAATAATAAAATAATAAATAAAGTATTTTTTTTCCAACAAAATTAATAATAATAATTAATTCAAGGGGTATTACATTACACCTCCCCTTAGAACGTAAAACCTTCCTTGGTCTTATAACTTTTAATTTCATTCTTCCATTACATCTTCTTGGAATAAGTCTGGATATGCCTCCCACATATTACTTTCCAGATCCCAAGTAGCTTCTTCTGGACTAAGGTGCTTCCATTGCACCTTGACTTGTCTGATGGTACAGTTCCTGAGTAAAAGTTCTCTCCTGTCGAGAATGTGCTTAGTACCCACTTGGAACTCTCCTTCGAGTTCCACCTGTAATACATTCCAATCAATCACATCAAAAACATCATGAACATATATTTTCAATATAGAAACATGAAAGACATTATGCACTTTAATATTGGGTGGTAGGGCTAACTGGTATGTGATCAGCCCTACTTTAGATAAAATTTCAAATAGCCTGCAATACCTGGGTGCCAATTTTGAAGACTTTCCCAGTCTCAAAGAAATTTTCTTGGGATTTAGCTTTATATACACATGATCACCCACCTGGAACTTTCCAGGATGTATTTTTAAATCAGCATAACTTTTTTGTCTGTCTTGGGCAGCCTTCAAATTTTGTTGTACCCGTTTCACGGTTAGTTCCATATATTTTAATAAATCAGTTCCTAACATTAATATATCAATTGGACTTCTCCAAGATATTGGAGTATTACACTTATGCCCATATAATATTTCAAACGGACTCATACCTGCAGAAACTTGAAAATTATTATTATATGCAAATTCTACTAAGTGTAGGTAGTCTTCCCACTTACCTGGTTTATCCATGACATACATCCTTAGCATGTCCTTTAAGATTTGATTTACTCTTTCAATTTTCCCATCTATTTGTGGATGATAGGTGATACTGAAATTTAGTTGTGTTCCCAAGCCTTTAAACAAGGCTTCCCAGAAGTTACCTGTAAATTTTGTGTCTCTATCTAAGACTATCACTTTTGGTACACTATGTAGCCTAAATATCTCTTTCATGAAAATATCTGCAATGTTAACAACTTTATTGGTAGATTTAACCAGAATAAAATGAGAAACCTTACTTAATTTGTCGACTACGACCATGATTGAATCATGTTTTCAAAAATTCTTTGGTAGGCCTATTATAAAATCCATACCAATTGGCTCCCACTTCCATTCTAGAATGGGTAGTGCCTGCAACATTCCTCCGGGATGCTGATTTTCAAACTTAACTTGATTTCATTCAAGACAACGAGCAAATTATTATGCCACTTCTTTCTTCATATTTGGCCAAAAGAAATTCTTTCTAATCATAGTGATCATTTTTTGGTATTTTGGATGCCCTGAATAAGGTATTTTATGTAGCTCATCCATGACTGTAAGTTTAATTTATGTTATGTTTGGTGTGTACATCCTGTTTTTATGTAGCAACTGTCCTTGTTTGTTTAGGTTGAAATCTAGTTTTACTTTGATTTGTTCATTATTAGTAGTCTGTTCTTTTAAAAATATGATATTCTCTATCATAATTTTCAGTGCCTAGAATCTAATTTTTCATACTAGACTCATAGCTTCTACTTGCAAACAGTAAATTTGCATGACGACTTAGAGCGTTTGCCACTTTATTTTCTTTTCCTTTTATATGTTTGATTTTGAAATCATATTCTCTTAAAAAGGACAACCATATGGCTTGTCTTGCATTAAAATTATGTTGGTCAAATAAGTATTTAAGACTTATGTTATCTGACATAAGTAGAAATTTTCTTCCAATTAGGTAATATGCCACAACATGATTTTCTTGTAATAAAACTCTAACTAGCCCTTCCTTGAAAGCGTTGGTACACACGACAAAATCCTTGAATGGATCAACAATATTTAATATCGTGGCGGTACTTAATAGGTGTTTTAGTTTGTTAAATATTTCCATGCTTTTTTTAGTCCATTAAATATTTCTACCTTTCTTTTCTATAGAAATTATGGACTAGGAAATCTTATAGAAGCCTTTGATGAACATCCGGTTGTATCTGGTAATCCCCATAAATTATCTTATGTCAAATATGTTCTTAGGAACCACCCATTCCATGTGTTAGCACTCTGTTTGCAACAGTAGATTTATGGGCCTAATAGAGCTCGAAAAAGGTCCTATTCATTCGAAAATTATGTGAGCACCCTTCAGATTATTAGAGGCACATTTTCCATGTTTTGATACCATCAGATAATGAAGAGAGCTCAATCTATGGTGGTAGATTCCTCCGAAGGTGAAGACGTGCAGTCACGACAATGATAGAGAAAGGCATCATAGACCAATGATCCGGGAGCACAAGGAAGAAGAGAGATGATAAAGCGTGTTTTTTGGCCAAAATACACGAGAGAATGGTCAAAGTTTGGCATTTGTAGAGTTTGTTAAAACTAGAAAACAATGAAGGGCCAAGATCAAGGCGAAGCCTGATCGATGGCTCGGAACAGTTTCACTGAGAAAACATGCTCAATAGAAGGAACTTTCCCAAATTGTGAAATAGGTTAAAGGGCAGAAGTATCTGATGGTAGTGATGAAAGTAGAAGCAGATCTATGGCCCCAGCTAATTTCGCAAGCCAAAATTGTGCGGAGGAAGTCATGATTCCAAATCGCAAAAAATGGTACCAGCTATAAAGAATCAATGGTCTCGACAAGAGCAGAGGTAGATCTATGGCTGTGGCTCTTTTCACGATATGAACTAGCGCGGACAATGTCAAGATCCCGATTCATGAAGAGGTGGTAGGACCCACTCTGATCGACTGTTTCATAGGAAGGTCGATCTTGATCAATAGGTAAGAACACGCCATGGTCTAAAGCTACTCGTTGTATCAAGAGAAAAGAAGTTGGCGGTAGAAGTAATGAAACATGGACGATGGACGTGAAAGGTTCCCCAAATTGGAGGGTTGAGGAAGCTTTGGGGCTGTAAGTGTCGCATCTAGTGTGGAGATGACAATGGAGGGGAAGTTCATATGCATAATTTTCCTCCCGGCTGATTAACTGATTGCCCCGATGCCATTTTTAGTGTGCCTATAGGTGAAATCATCCCTATGGCAGAGCCGTATTTCCTAAAGACAGGCGGCTTCTGTGTGAATTCGCCTGCAAAAGTAAGGAAAATAATCGGCGAATCCGCTATTCACATGGGGTAAGGCCAACACGAAGGGGGATACCATTCTGTTTCCTACGTCACAAGAGCAAGGAAGCATGGGAGCATCCATTTCATGTGCTTTGTAGCATGGATCACCTATACAAGGTGGCATCCAAAAATATTTCCCATAGCAAACGGTAAGGTGTCACAGCCGATGAAGCGACGTGACTAGATTCCCAACAGGTAAAGAATCACCATGTCTGCACCCTCACACATGCTAGCACCAAAGACACTCGATGGTAGAATGTGTGGGAATGTTGACCAATCATTGTAAAATTTAGTCCCAAAGACTTGTATATATTGCCTTTGGAATGATAGGGATGAGCTAACATATTTCCAGAGCCTATGTTTTCATTTCGTTGTGAGTCCATAGAAGTTCGAAGGGATTGGCGATGGAGATCTGGTTTGAAAATCTTGTTCGCCTGGGTGTTTTGATGGTTGGTGAGAAAATTTCCACACTCACCTGTCACCTTGGTGTTCTATGCCAAGGACGACACCAGTCATCAAGGCCCAGACATGAAGAGTTTTGAGAGATACACCCGCCTTCAGATACCCACACCTCCAACGACACATTTCCTGGACATTCACTCCCCGTAGGTGTTTTTTCAGGAGCCCCTGATGCCATCACTTCCTCTAAATCCTCCACATAGGGAGACAATCCCGGACTACTCTCTGTAAGAGCATTTGTTCGGATGGGAGCATCAGGGGTCTAATACCTGCACAGCCCGGTTTGTGAATTCCACTTGCCAAGGGTGATGGGGCTGGTGGAGGTATGATACACCTTATTGCATGTGGGAGAGCCCACCTCACTAGAGGTGAGGAGTACAAGAATGAAAATCCATTGCAAAGTCTTGCCTTGGCTAGGAGCTATGCATGCATTTTTCTAGACCCCACGCCTAAAAGTGTTACTCGGGGAGGAAGGGGGTGGCAGATGAGGTTGAGCAGGGGAAAGATGAAAACATCCCTGCCAGCGTGTGCCCATGCAGAAAGACACATTTGAACACGATGGAAACACACACTTTGGACAGAAAAAGGGCATTATGCTAACTCATCAATCCAGCTAAAAGGTCCAAAACCCATTAAAGGGTGACTCACCTGAAAGAAAACAGAAAGGCGTCATACTCAGAATCCACAACAGTAACCAAGCACGTTGGGATGTCACTCGGGCTGAATGCACCCACTAGATCCATGATGTTTATTTGCATTTTTAAATCATGGTGATAGTTCCACTCTTTAGACAGTTAATGTTTGATTATGACTGGAAACAATTTTTAGGTTGGTTTCGGAGAATAGTCTCAGTGCTGAAATAGTATAAATACACTCCTCATAGAGGGAGATAGGGGTTGGTTGGGAAACTTTCAAGGGCTGAGGTTCTCCATTGTAATTAGTCTATGATTGCCATGTTATGAATAAATTGGCAAAGGAAGGATTGTATTTCAAGGCAAAGATTCCTGTGTCGTTGCTTCTTTCAATATGTAATCTCTTTACATGAAATGTTCATCTCATTTTCATTCCAGTTTGTTAATTTCTTTCATGTCTGAAATGAGTGTATAACAATTTGGAATTCATACATGCTATGCTCTGTCTGTTGTTTCAGATATTCATTTAAGTTTTCTTCTAAAGTTATGTAAAATTCATCTTGTTGGTGCTCTGCATGATTGTTATAGTGGATTTTACCACACCTCGTGAATCACACTTGTATGGCCTTCCCCTATCCCTCTGTAGACTCTTTGGACCCCATGGACCTTTTTTACACCTTTGATGTTTCCAAGATCATCCCTAAAAACATGTTTAAATTGCTATACGCGAATTTTAAACCCTTTTTCGTGTATATACGTGGGTTTGACCCCTAAAACCGCGTACATCGGGATGTGTGCAAAAGGCCAAATTCTTTTGGATTTTTCCTTGACATGGATTCGACTCACTTGTCTCCTGGCTTTCCATATGCCTTGATATCGCTCGGATTCAACCCTTAATTGCCCCATTGAAGAGCTATATAAGGAACCCTTTGGATACATTGACGAATATGGGAGAATTGAGAGCAAAGAAACTATAGTCCATTGTTGCTGGAACTTATGCTTGAGTCTACATCCCTTTGTCCCTTGGAGCACTTTGGTGTTCTTCCCAAGATATCCTTTTGCTTGTGAGCTTGCTATCAAGAGATGGAGTATTGAGGTGGTGGAGGCCCAATCGGGGGATTCAATTTCTCTGATTCACAGATGCGTCGACAGAGGTTGTATTCATTGTAATCTTTGATTTTATATTAATAGAAATATCTTTTCCTATAAAATAATGTATGTTTGAAGGAATATTTTATCCATGGATGTTTTCAAATGCTTATATGTTGTTGATTATATATGCTAGAGTAGATCTAACACCAATATATATAGCATGCTTGTTTTGTTTACTGATTGTTGAGGAAGTAATTTATCAATTTAAGTTGGAGTTGGAAAGCTCAAAGGGGATCTACTTCAACCGTTCAGAATAAGGTACGAGTTTTGATCCTTTACTGTTAGATATTTTATTTCTCTTGCATATTGGAAAGGATTGATTTTTGGAGTCAAGCTGTCTATTGTGGTACCCCAAGCCATAGGAATTTCTCTCCCCAATAGAGTCACCAATTCTGTTATGAAGAGAAATTCCTATGGCTTGGGGTACCACAACAGACAGCTTGACTCCAGAAATCAATCATTTCCAATATGCAAGAGAAATCAAATATATAACACTAAAGGATCAAAACTCATACCTTATTCCGGACGGTTGAAGTAGATCCCCATTGAGCTTTCCAACTCCATCTTGAATTGATAAATTACTTCCTCAAAAATCAGTAAACAAAACAAGCATGCTATATATATTGGTGTTAGATCTACTCTAGCATATATAATCAACAACGTATAAGCATTTGAAATCATCCATGGATAAAATATTCCTTCAAACATACATTATTGGACAGGAAAAGATATTTCTATTAATATAAAATCAAACATTACAATGAATACAACCTCTATCGGCACATCTGCGAATCGGAGAAACTGAATCCCCCACTTGGGACTCCACCACCTCAATCCTCTATCTCTCGATAGCAAGCTCACAAGCAAAAGGCAAGCTTGGGAAGAACACCAAAGTGCTCCAAGGGACAAAGGGATGCAGACTCAAACATAAGTTCCGACAATAATGGACTATAGTTTCTTTGCTCTCAATTCTCCCATATTCTTTAATGTATCCAAAGGGTTCCTTATATAGCTCTTCAATGGGGCAATGAAGGGTCGAATCCGAGCGATCTCAAGGCATATGGAAGGCCAAGAGACAAGTGAGTCGAATCCATGTCAAGGAAAACTCCAAAAGAATTTAGCCTTTTGCACACATCCCGATGTACGCTGTTTTAGGGGTCAAACCCATGTATATACGCGAGAAAAGGTTTAAAAGTCACGTATGTTTTTAGGGATGATATTGGAAACATCAAAGGTGTAAAAAAGGTCCATGGGGCCCAAAGAGTCTACAGAGGGACAGGGGAAGGCCATACAAGTGTGATTCACTAGGTGTGGTAAAATATGCTATAACAGATGCCCCCTAATGTGTGAGGTCAGAGGGGTTATACGATGGCCGAAATACATTATAAGTCCATCCTAGAAGTGGAGTGATGAAGAACCTAGTGGAGAAACAACCGCCCAATCAGCATAGTACAATGATATAAATCTGCAAAATACATGTAGCAGTCTCAGATACATAAGAGTACAATGGCCGTGAATAGCCATGATACAAAATATGACATGTGTGGTCATTGCCACATACAATATACATAGATCAGAATCTCCATGATGAAGATATACACAGGATCATGATCTCCATGAAAGTTGAATATATATAATAGATCAAGATCTCCATAATGGCTAGAAATGTCTAACTTATACTGGAATCAAGTCACGAGAGCTGAAATCTCATGAACACTGGCACGATCAAGGAGGTAGCATATATAAGATGCCACCAATCTAGAAGGTCTTCTACACAAACCGCTATGAGTACATGTCCTACTATGTGAACAGAGGTGTCGAGGTCGAACATAGTAGTCCATCGTCTGATTACCAGTCATTGATGTATACCGTTAACAGACGCGAGATCACCCACCGATAATGATAATGGGAATCAAGGTACTAGAGTGAAAACTAACAAGTGTGAATAGATGTGTTGAGGTCAAACACTTGAGAGAATCCATCGATCAAGGGACATTGATGTATTCCCAAAAACCGTCGATGGCGATAGAACCTACCACTGATGACTACAAGTCTCAAGGAATGAAAAAATGACTCTAGATTCCAATCCCAGAATAAATGATCTGAAGTCAATGGGATGAAATCCGCTGGAAGGAGGGAATTAAGGTATCCCCCATAATCCAACACGAGGTACTCATCAAAGCTATATAATGTGGAAGGACTCGATCATAAGGTGCATGAACTAGTAACTGTACCGGGAATGGCCGACATGCAAAGTCAAGATAACTGAGGAATGGCCAACGCAGGTTTCAACTTCCTTCGAACAAGAGCATAACGAAAAATGGTGACTGACTATAGGCATCATAGACTCGATATACAAAACTGGGAGATCTCTGCGACATAGGAGGCATCGACAGAGGCTCCATGGGGACTAGAATCTTAACCATTTGGTGGAGATAAACTCAGATAAACAAGTACAGATCCTAAATTTAAACTATAAACCCAACCAACATATGTGATATACAGTGCTCTGTTCGAAGGTGACATGACTCGACAGCTGCCAAAGATAACATCTTTCCTTGTCTCACTTTTTGGTTTTTTAATTTTTTAATTTTTGGACTTTTTCAAATATTTAAAAAGCTTGAAAAAGAATAAAATTGCTTTATAATTATAGACTAGGAGGAGATGAGTGTCATGTGGGAAAACAAACTAGTTCCAAGTAGTGGAACATACCTATGCTCAATGCAAGGATACATGTGTAGGATAACGACACTCAGGGAAAAATCCCCTCCCGGTAAAAAAATGAATCAAGTTGCAAAGGATATAAAAGATGGCTCTGCATGGCTGGACATGAGACAAGCTCGGGCTATATGGCTGAAACTCAAAGTCAGAGAAGCTAGCATAAGGCTCAATAAGGCAGGAAAAGCTCATGATAATGCAATTACAACTTGAAAAAAGGGAGTCTTGAGGGAAATAGGCCAGCAAAAGATCAAGAGGAGTAAGCGGCTCTTGCAAAATGTCATGGCAATACTATACAACAGACTCCCACACCCTAAGGGACAAAATGTCAGTATGGGCACAAAATGAAAATAAGGCACTAACTAGGGTACCCATGTAAGTTCAAGCTCTACCATTCACATCATGCCACTTCTAAAACAACAAGAAGGTTCCGTGACATAATAGAATGGGTTCGTACCTAAGGCTATAATGAAACGGTCATAAGGTCGTGGAACATGCAAACAGGAGTGAACCTAACCTATATGCCAGTTTAAACATCATACCTGTAACGGGCACAAATGGATCAAATTAATGGTCGAAACGATGCTCAAAATGGTCTCCTACATCATAATTTAGTCTAAAAACAGTCCAAAAGGATTAGAAATGATCCAAACTATAGAAAAGGGGGTAAAAATTTTCAAAAAATTGAAAAATTTCTATAAATAGTAAAAAATTCAAAACATTATATAACATTTGAATGTTTTACCCAATTGAGCTCAGAACTTCAACAACGAATTCCAGGAGATCCAGCCGGCGGAATCCACTACCGTTTTTTCCAGGTACTTACCCATGCCCTGCTCTTTCGTTTTCATGCAAATTTTATCAATTTCCATGGTGCATTTAGGATTCTAGGCCAATCTAAGATGCGCGCCTCAGCCCACACAGAAATCAAGGATTTTTCCGCGTATAGGGCTGGATATACGCAGAAAAAGGCCTCAAAGTCGCGTACATACGCAGTTGTTTAGCAAACAACCACATATGTGGCCACGTTCAATGATTTTCAAGTGTTCTAATGGATCAAACTTAAATTTTCTGTGCAGGATGGTCCTAGAATGGAGAGAACATGAGCACGGTGATGTAGAAGGGGAAATAAGGGTAGATCTAATGGCTCAACAAGCTTTGCGGTCATGCAGGCTCTACAAGTTTTGGTGCCTTGGTGGCTTAAGGGTCAAACCAAGACTGTTGCAGATGCTAGTAGACTACTGGGATCCAGACTCAGAGTCATTCCAGATAGATGGGATGTCCCTCAGCATAGAAGTGGAGGACATATACTTTATTACTAGGCTTTCCTGATGGGGGAAAGTGGTGAGCCTACACTCTCGCGGGTCCGGAGGTGGCCTCACTATAGATGAGTACATAGCAGTGTACTATTATCCAGACATGGAGAAGGTGGGGAGTCAAATCCCAACTAACTCCATACAGGTACTAGGCCTGAAGGCCATTCTACTGACACTGAGAAGGATAGCAGGCCTAGCCTCACTCCACTAGGCCTCGCGGCCATGGATGTTCTATGCCGTGGAGTGCATGAGGCCCATAGTTTATGACTGGAGTATGACATTGTTGAGAAACATGAAACAACAGCTCAATGACTGCAAGATGGGCAAGGTGTGAAACTTCAGTTTCAGTAGCATACTAAGCACGTTTTTCTTTGAGCATGTTCCGGGATTGAGCCCTAGAGTTGACATTCCTCTACACGGGGTTCGAGATCTAGCCCAATGGTGTTGGGCAGATGTGATGCGTAGACTGGGTGGAGGTAGGGTGTCCAACCCCTATCCAGCTGATTTCTTTCTATGGTGGTGACGACAGATAGTTTCCATCAATGATTACCTCTATGCGGGGATAGACTTTCGGGGAGACCCCGACATGCCGCTACCACCAGGATTGGCATACGATGACATTGGTAACGAATCTCGACCCTCTTTTTAAAATTTTTGAGTTATTTAATTTTTTTGTGTTTTCTAATTATATGGAATCAAAAGACATGTTTTTTGGTGACAATACATAGTGACATCTACCATATGCATGTAGATGTAGGACCACGGTGGCCTGAAGGCTTCCCTCATCATAGATGGAGGGGAAGAGGACATGACATCACAGGTGTGGATGTGGAGCGGATGCTCCAAAGCATTCATACCAAATTCGTGAGACTGACACATAGGGTACCCATGGCACAAGTCGAGGACTTGCCTGAGGCCATGCAGTGCCAGGTGGTGGGTGTACCACAAGCATGGGTGTGGTTATTTCTATGGATAGCTAGAGCCATGGTGACATTCCATGATCAAAACCCCCCTCCTCCTCCACAGGCTTAGATACCTAGGAGTGATACATTTTGTACTACCGTGTATTTATAGTTTGGTGGCTTGAGAGCCCCTTTTTTGTATTATAACACTATGTATTACCACATTTTGGATGTTTATAATTTTTTTTATGATGATCAATTTATTTATTTACATGTGTAAAAATTTATGTTTGTGATGAGCTTATTGTCTATGAAACAAATGACAATCTAACACATAGTTAGCATATGAGTCAGCAACTTGATTATTAACTCTTGGAAAATGTATGTATGTTATATTGTCAAATTGTCGTTCTAACAATCTCACACGTAAGAATATTCTTAATAATGTCGGATCCCTGACATGGTACAAACCATTAAGCTATGACACTACTAACTCCGAATGAAGACATATCTCAAGAGAGAGAACACCATGTGAAATGACATCCCGTAGAAGCTCGACAACGACACTATATTCAGCAACACTGTTTGAAGAGGGCTGCAAACATACACCTCCTAAAGACAATACCTAACCCATAGGAGTATAAATCACCCAAGCAGTAGAGGCTAAGTATTGAGTGTGACGGTTTGCACCATTCATGAATCCTATGAAGGTGGAAGATTCCATTGACTTCTTCCAAAAGAAACGGAAACTAATCACAAACTCAATCGCCATAAGCAAATACCTACCTATGCAAAACTATACAATAATATACAATAGTCAGCCTTGGATGAAAATCATGCATAGTACTTTTTAAGATAGAGCCAATTTCTAGGCTCTGCCAAGGTCATTGCCTCATAATCCACTAACTCATAAGCATCCTTCTCTAATACATGTTTAACGATGTAAGGACCATGCCACATGGGGTTAAACTTTCCTACCCCCAAGGGTTCTTTCGGTTGATCCCACAAAAGGACCAAATCTCCCTCACTAAACCTCCTTGGTTGGACAGACTTATCGTACTAGACCTTAACGCGATGTTTATTCACTTCTAGAGCCACCAAGGCATCTCGGCGTTGCTCATCAAGTTGCTCTAAGTGGACCAAATGCTCCTCCAATGGGGAAGTTTCTGGTAAGAGTTCTATGGCTAGCTTCAAAGAAGGAATATCGCACTCAACTGACAATACCAACTCCACTCCATGTACAAGCTGATGGAGAAAAACCCATGGCAGTCTTAACAACGGTTCTATAAGCCCACAAAGTAGGATATAACATAATGTGCCAATTCGTCTTGCTTTTTGCGATGGTTCGTTGGAGAATGGATTTGAGTGATTTGTTCACTACTTCAACCTTTCCATTCTCTTGAGGGTAGTAAGAGGAGGAATTCTCTTGCTTGTACCCTAAATTTGAGGCCAATTCTTCCATCATACGATTCTGAAAGTGCGTGCCATGGTCAGTGACAAGATCCTTCGGAATACTGAACCGAGTAATAATCTGGTTGAATATGAAGTGTGTGGCTGTATCACCATTGGATTTAACTGTAGGCATAGCCTTAACCCATTTCATGAAGTAGTCAACAGCCACTATGATATGATGATGCCCCCCAGCCAAGGCTGGGTTGCAATCCATGAAATCAAGCTCCCACTTAGTCAAGGAACTGGTGGTGATGATGGGATGTAACAAGGCAGGTCACAAGTGCATATTCCGTGCAAACACCTAACAAGGGTGGCACTTCTTCACTGCATCTATACAATTTTTAAAGATCGACGGCCAGAAATAACCCACTCTTAATATTTTTTGGGCTATAGAAAGCCTAGATAAATGACCACCACATGCCCCTCTATGGCAATCATTCAGCAGACACTCAACCTCCTCATGAGTTAAACAACGATGTAAAATGGAATCTACCCCACGACGATATAAGGTGTTATCCACTATGAGGTAATTCTAAGATATGTGATGTAATCATCGCCGTTCATCCCGTGAAAGGTGAGTAGGGACCTTCAATGTTTGCAAATATATGATAATGTCTCCATACCATGGATCCAAAGTTGAGATTAAGAATATGTGCTCATCGACAAACGTATCTTCACAAACCATCTCCTCCTCTTCGCTTGGGAAATTTGAGATAAGTTCCACGAAAATTAACGATTTTTTCAATTTTGCCGAAACAAACTTGAGGTCAAATTCTTGCAAGATGACAATCCATTTATTATACTTTCCCCTAATCATCCTTCGAGTGAGGATGAACTGAAACGGATTGACATGGGCTACAACCAAGGTTTGGAGAAGGAGAATATAATGTCTCAATCGTTGAACCAAATGTACGGTAGCTAGGGAAAGCTTCTCAACATGGGAATAGCAGAATTCCACGTCAATGAGGTTCTAGATTAGGTAGTATATGACATGCTCTTCGAGCTCCTCATCCTCCTGGACCAAAACCATACCAATCGTCTCCATGGATGTGGCCACATAAAGTAGAAAGTCACGGCTATAGTTAGGTGGACTAATCATCGAGGCCAATGCTAAGGCTCATTTAAGCACATCAAAGGAATCCTAGGCTCGCTCATCCCAACAAAAGGTGGTTTCCTTTTTCAAAAGATGCATAAAACCTCTAGTCAAATTGGCAAAGTTGACAATGAATCTTCGTGAGAAGTTTTCCATGCCTTGTAAACATTGAAGATGTCTAATGTTATTCAGGGGAGACAACTGAAGTATTTCCTCTACCTTCAAAGGGTTGACTCTTATACCCTCCTTGGAGACAATGAACCCTAATAAGCGACCAGAGTTCATGCAAAAGATGCACTTGTGAGGATTCAACCTGACCAAATAATGGTGGCACCTTTTGAACACTAATCTCAAATTATAGGAATGACGCATTCTCATACGAGAATGAGCAGTAAGGTCATCCAAAAATACTTCAATAATTGATTTGAGATCATGGAAGATTAAGGTCATAGCTCGCTGAAAAGTGGCTCCGGCGTTCTTAAGGACAAAAGGCATCTTTCGATATGCAAAGGTTCCCCAAGGAAAAATAAAGGTGGTCTTATGTTGGTCCTCAAGTTTAATTTGTTTCTGATTGTATCCAGAAAATCCGTCCATAAATGAAAAAACCTCACTACCCGCACACTCATCCAAAATTTGATCAATAAATGGTGTGGGGAAATTGTCTTTAGGATAGGAACGATTCAAGTCATATAAATTAGTGCATATACGAATCGCTCCCTGCTTCTTATCTACCAGAACAGGATTTGAAACCCACTTCATCAAGGGAACTGGATAGATAAAACTGGCTTTCAATAGTTTTTCTATCTCTGCCTTAATCGCGGGTGCTTTCCTAGGATTAACTGCACGCAAGCGTTGTCGAACAGGCTTAGCATTGGGATAAGTTTTAATCTCATGTTCAACAATGCAAGGGTCGATACCTGGCATTTCATCATAAGACCAAGCAAAGATATCATGAAATTATTTAACTAGCTTGGTGTATTCTTGAATCTCAGTATTGGAACATTCCGCCCCAATATCGTCATTCTCAATCCTTCCAGGATTGCCAGAGATATTGATAGGAATGGTAGGACATATATTTTCCATGTTCCAATCAGCCATCGGACCATGAGAGCTTAATGGAACCATGGGACTACCAATTCTCTCACTAAGAACCTCCCTAAAGTCCTCACGCTCCAAGCAGTCAAGCTCGGGAAGAAAATAAGATCTATGATGCAATTCTTCCCCAGGTGGCTCAACCCCTGACATGGCCTCAATAATCACTTTTTTTGAAGGAAAAACACTATCAAGGCAATCATGCGCATGATAAGATTGAACTGCCCATGCAGGAAACACGTACGGGTCCTCCTCCTCCATCCGTGAAGAGGAAGGACTAGGCTCTGCAACACACCCAAGATTAGCTTGATAAGCTACCATAGTTGCAGGAAACGACACATCCGTCATGATGAGCTCACTCAAAGGATTTGGTGTAGGAAGAATCAAAGGATATTCCATATGGTTCATGTGAAAAGACACCGATCTCACAGATGTTGAAGCCTCACTAGAAATAGACCCTATCATAAGGATAGGTGCAGGAAAACTAAAGGTTCCCATAAGGGATGGATACATGCCCACACCCACACTCCCAATTGTCGGCTGAGAGTGCTCAAGAATCGGGATCAAAGCTCCCGAAGATACGGTAACCGACGGATTCTTGAATGACGTTTGATCAATTGTAACTATCTTCCCATTAAATGGAAATCATATAACGTGAAATAGAGAAGACACTACGACTTGCATACTGTACATCCAATTCCTGCCCAGCAAGAGATTATAGTCAAGGGGTGCATCAACCACCTCAAACTCTATCATGATGGTCTTCCCTCCCAAACGGACCTTAAGGGAAGGAAGGATCTCGTGTGGCCTAAATGATCTCCCATCAAAAGCAGTCAACATAGTACCGGATTTATACAACTCAAGGGAACCTAAACCCTTCCAACATGATAAAGACATCACAGAAGCAGCAGTGCCTTCGTCAATCATAGTGTGCTTGACGGTCATGTTAAGAAATTCTACATGAATCAAAAGAGACACATAGTAAGGCAAGCGAGGCTGTAGTCCTGCGGTTTCAAATTTAATCATGGAGGAAGAGTTATCATCATTTACACCAAGGCTAGAAAGAAAAGCCTTCTTTTGCGAAGGACAACTCTGAAGTACTTCAAGTGCAGACATCACATAAGGAGTGTGGCCCAAATCCTCGACAACAGAATAGTTCTGGGCGGCTCGGGCATTAGGATTGTGCCCTGAACGCTTAAGGACTCCTTTAGGAATGCGAGGTGCAGCTTCAGGTTTATCCATAGGTTTTTCAATAAGCAAAGGAATCCCTAGTGGATCAGGTTCCTTTCCTGGGTCAGGTTGTGATGAACCATAGTCCTTAGCACGGGTCACAACCTTTGTAGCACGCACCATGTTGATGCAACCATGACCACTAGTCTCCGGCGGATCTTGATC
Source organism: Pseudotsuga menziesii (assembly GCA_001517045.1). NCBI lineage: Eukaryota > Viridiplantae > Streptophyta > Pinopsida > Pinales > Pinaceae > Pseudotsuga > Pseudotsuga menziesii. The sequence continues at coordinate 103,380 of LPNX011073865.1, read as the reverse complement.
AGGCCCTGTAAGGGTGTGTTGAAATAGCCTTAAACGGATCGAATCTTCGCGTAAGGAATTGGAAGAGCACCATAGGTGAAATGTTGTAACATGTTCACTCGGATCCTCTCCAGGTTTTCCCTCGAATTTGGGTATGTCTGAGGGAAGCTCAGTAGGGACAGTTGACGAAGCCGGGTCATGAGATACAGGATTGCTTGCCAGTCTCGACAAGTCAGGGAGATTTAGCATTGCGAGGAAAGGGAGCATAGGATGAGTAGGTTGATGCACCGCTCCCTAATAGTGTGGGTTCACATAGGTCTGATTAGTGTAACCACCATGTCCTTGGCCATAGTGCCCTCCTCCCATTTGACCTATGTAGGGTGGCATGGAAACACCATAATGTGGTGTACCTTGACTATGTGGGGCTACAAAGTCATAATTAGGAGAGTAAGCAGGTTGTTGATACCCGTACCCATGAGGTGAATAACCATGTCCATACTGCATCCCATAATAAGGTCCATAAGACATACCATGAGACACTCCATAAGTAGGAATGTAGGTTCCAGAAGTAATGACATGACCCCCAGAAGTAGGAATATGACCCCCCGAAACAACAGGAGGTACTTGAACTTGAGACACAACTGTGTGAGTAGCAGCAGTACGAAAATGACTCGTAGCGACATTCTGGCCCAAAGGACCACGTGAATGAGGTGGAGGAATGACATTCAAAGAACAAGGAACCGAGGAAAAAGGGATCTGTGAAATAATATACATGGTGTTCCCTATAGTCACTCGTCTTTGCTCTGTTATCCTAATAGGATCACTAACCCTAGTTCTAGGAGGAATATGTGATGTAGCTTCCACTGCTGGGATGGAAGATGCAATATGGCTCGTGGTCCCAAACCTCTCCGCATGGTAAGGAATGGGAGTGCCCCTAGGCGTAGGTTCAAACTCTGACTCGAAATGAAATGTTAAATAATGTGTGGGAATACCAGACATACCATAACTACCATAACTAGTTCTCGCTGGTTCATACTGAGTCTCGTCATTCGGCATCCCATACCAATGATGCATGAATGGGGGATCATAGCTAGAGTAAGTAGGTCTATAATGAAAAGTACTTATCGTAGAAATTACAGGACCTAACTCAAAAATTATAGGCATATCAAGTGAAGGATCATTGGTAGGATTAAACTCCCCATCATCCACTCGAAGTGGAGAACAAAGCTTAGGAATACCATCTTCACGATCTCCCATTGTGTGTGAATCAATGTGTGAAGTAGTCCGCCTAGATCGTCTGTTTCTCTCTCCCAAAGGAGGAGGAGAGGTAGAAGTCGGAAGTCTTGCTAAACGATGAGAATAGTGAGGAGCCACACCCGAATCCACAATGACTCAAAAATATAAAAGACTCTCTAATTACGCAAACCCTAAGTAAGCTAACGTGCACAGAGCATACACCAATAAAATCTAAAGCCAAACACAAGCAATCAAGGGCAGGATAAGTGAGCTCCCGAGTGAAGTAGGTATGTCTCACCTAGGAGAGGCTTTAGACTCCCATACACAACAAGCGGAGGTACGTAACCAATTATTGTGGCCCTTAGCTTCAATGCATAAAGCAACTGTGCTATCCGACCCCAACCTAGCCGGGACACCTGCAGAATAACCCCTACAAAGTACCCCCTTGATATCCTAGGTAAGGAAACTAAGGTCACCTTAATATAATCAATGCTCAAGTGGACAGTCACAGGCGGGATTGACCGTATGGGTAGGGTAGAAAAGCCCGAAACTCTCGAAAGAGCCCCCAGATACAAATACAATCCTAGAAATATCTTCGGTGCTACTCAGTTATGACTAGGGGTCATCCCAATCAATAACCTCTCACACTGCCTCATGCTTAACTCCCTTTTGAGAGGAGGATTTTGAGAAACACCAATTATACCAAGGAATTTCACACTCTCACCTGGACAGACACATACATGTTGTTGTTTAGTGGTCTTGGAGAATTTACTAACAATGAACTATTCCAAGACCCTAAAACCTAATCTTGTTGGTGTACCCTATCAAATAAAATAGTGCAATTCATTTTAATTAAGCATTGATTTTATTTGGCTTTATTACTCAAAAGAGGTAGATGGTTGTGCAACTAATGGTGTTACGACGCAACATAAAGCAAAATGCACACCTAACAATCAATGCAAATTCATTGTGTCCAATGAAAACATGGTATGCTACTACGTGATATGCAAAAATTTTCTTCAAATGATAAGTGCAATCGTTCCTATATGAAATCCTGACTAATACTTCAAAGAAAAACCTAGTGCAAGTACCATGCAAAATGCCAAAATGCACTGCATAATGATGCAAATAAGCAAATATTTTTGGATTTTTTGAAACAAAAATGAGATATGAAAGTAAAATAATAATTCTACTACCCCCAAACTCGGTAAGCACACTCAAACAACACTCACACAAAGTACTAAGGTAAAATAAATATAATGCACTAATCCCAAAACAAAAAATCGAAAATGCAATGACAAGAACATTCTTAAAGAAGAAATTTACCCAAAAAAACATCTCTGGTCAGAAACAAAGGTGTATATAGACTCTAGCAGTGTCAAAGGAGATTCACCAATTATCAAAATTCACCCAACAACAATAAATCTTCCCCTATAAGGAAAAACTAAGGGCATACGTGACTGTTCGCAGTAAAACCACGTATGTACGTGGATATATCGGTGAAAACCACATATATATGCGACTGTGAGTTAAAAACTCATGTATAGGAAGAAAAGCGCATAAAAACATAGGCAAATAGACAAGATGAGACAAAATTCACATCAATTAGACACTTCTGGACATACATGCCCCCAGACCCGACACAAAAAAGAGAAAATAAGAGCAATTCAAAGTCATTGAATGCCGATAAAAACCACCAAAGGAAAACTACTAGGAACTCCCCAACGGAGTCACCAATTTTGTTACGAAGAGAAATTCCTATGGCTTGGGGTACCACAACAAACAGCTTGACTCTAGAAATCAATCCTTTCCAATATGCAAGAGAAATCAAATATCTAACACTAAAGGATCAAAACTCGTACCTTATTCTGGACGGTTGAAGTAGATCCCCATTGAGCTTTCCAACTCCATCTTGAATTGATAAATTACTTCCTCAACAATCAGTAAACAAAACAAGCATGCTATATATATTGGTGTTAGATCTACTCTAGCATATATAATCAACAACGTATAAGCATTTGAAATCATCCGTGGATAAAATATTCCTTCAAACATACATTATTGGATAGGAAAAGATATTTCTATTAATATAAAATCAAAGATTACAATGAATACAAGCTCTGTCAGCACATCTGCAAATCAAAGAAATTGAATCCCCCACTTGGGCCTCCACCACCTCAATCCTCCATCTCTTGATAGCAAGCTCACAAGAAAAAGGCAATCTTGGGAATAACACCAAAGTGATCCAAGGGACAAAGGGATGCAGACTCAAGCATAAGTTCCAGTAACAATGGACTATAGTTTCTTTTCTCTCAATTCTCCCATATTCTTCAATGTATCCAAAGGGTTCCTTTTATAGCTCTTCAATGGGGCAGTGAAGGGTCGAATCTGAGTGATCTCAAGGCATATGGAAGGCTAGGAGACAAGTGAGTTAGATCCATGTCAAGGAAAACTCCAAAAGAATTTGTCCTTTTGCACACATCCCGATT
>LPNX011073865.1:26053-95022 GCA_001517045.1 Pseudotsuga menziesii | reverse complement strand
ACAGCTCCATATTCAGTCTCCATTGTTGATAATTTTGCATGATCAATTGTTAATTGCTGTGGGTGAAATTAATCTACTGCAGGCCTGAATTTCTACACAGATGTACACATTTTTAGGGTTCAAACCCACGTATATATGCGAGAAAGGGTTTAAAAGTTGCATATAGGAATTTAAGCATGTTTTTAGGGATGATCTTGGAAATATAAAAGGTGTAAAAAAGGTCCATGGGGTACAAAGAGTCTGCAGAGGGACAGGGGAAGGCCATACAAGTATGATTCTCTAGGTGTGGTAAAATATGCTATAACAGTGATGTACTATTCTTTATCATCTACTAATCACCTGCTGAATATCTCATGATTGCAAGATCGACAGCTATCTTGCCTCTATTTCTAAATTCATGCCATTCTTTACCTCCTACAATATGTTCCCTACCCAAACCTCCAACTTTATTGACCAATGGTTTCTTACTTTGATAGTCCCACCTACATCTTACATTAACGTACCCACCCCATTCAAGAGTCTGGCCTCCTAACCATTCTTGATCGAGTGTCCTATGTGAAGTAAATTTGAAAACAAGCAAGAGATCCCTCTTTGACTACATAGGGCCAGAGGCACAGTCTAAAGTGTTTCTACTGTTGCCCGGGAGAGAACCCTTTTCTGCCCAACCTATGGGCTCAATCCCAGCGCTAACAAACTGGAGACGTTCCCGGGGATGAGATCGAATATAATCCCTGGGAAGAACGATATAGTTTTATATTTGGTTTTTGATGGTGAACAATGATCAGACGTCAAGAAGGTTGAGAACTTTTCACCTGGAGACTCCACTCTTGAAGGATTCAGACTTCAACGACTCCGCTGGTGGTATGACCCAGAAATCAAATTGTCAAAAAAACTGACAGACTCCGCTAGGGAGAATGGAACCCTTGTAAGGCCCAAAAATGCATGGTGAAAGGTTAAGATACTCTATTTTACGTTTCTTCCAAGATGCCTTGTCTTGTCTTGTAAGTTTTTTCCTATCCTTTCCTAAATTTATCAAAACAACCTTCTATGGTTCAATTCGTTTGGAACAGAGCTATGAATATATTCCTGTTTATCCTTATTTATGAACCAAAAGAATTGCATCGTCTTGTATATTTTATTTTTACCAAGATTCTTCTCCCAAAGCTCATGACATTAAAGGTCACCCCTGTGAACCTCATGAAACCTCGGTTAATGGCGTATCTATTGCACCTAATCCGGTCTCTCCCAGTCTTCCAAGCTGATACAAACCACTACAATTTCCTTCTATCCTCCATGATTTTCCCGCAAAACATTACAAGTACCTCCCCAAATTTGATGGAGAATCCAAAAGACTTCACTGCTGAGAAATATTTACAAGCCTTTGAACATTTCTTTGACCTTTTTGAGATAGAACATGATGACGTTTGCATGAGAACTTTTGCCTATTCTTTCAAGGAGATGCTAAAGAATGGTTCAAATACTTGCATCCTAAGTCCATCAATACTTGGGAAGAGTTTTCTTGCACCTTTTTAAAGTTTTTTGGTAGGAGGAGGGCACTGGATCAAATACTTTTAGAATTTTATTCCCCGAAGAGGCATGAGGGTGAGGCCATGTCTAGTTTTAGCAGAATATTTGAAAGCTTTTATTATAACATTCCCAAGGAGGTCCAACCTCTTGAGAACGCTGCTAAGATCTATTATGCATCCACCTTTCTCTCTGAGCTGTCCTTGCTTCTTTTGGAAATAAAATAAACCACTCTATAGCATATGTTTACTGATTGTTTGGAGGTTGAGGGAAACCTTAAAAGATCCCAAATATTGTCGGGACAAGATAGTGGTGGAGAAATAAAAGATACTTTAAAATTGGTGTTGGGCCCTACAAATAGAAGGGGAGAGTCCCTATTTAGCTAAAGCTTCCCCTTGCTAGACAGGAAGATGATTAGCTTGATATAGAAACATATGGTTATGTAGGCCTGTTTTCTGAAGGTTACAATCTACTCAGCACCAGGTCCATTAATGACTATTTTATAAGGGATTTCGATGTACCTCTATATGATGAGTATGAGGAGGAGTATCTAGGGGATATACCTAAAGAGCCGGTTTTAGAACCAAGGTCTGCTAATGGATAAAATCAAGTTGCAATCCAAATTCAAAAGGTTGAGACAAGAAAGGATGGTGAATGTGCTGGAGGTGATAGTCTACCCTTGTGTTATTCCTCTTCTAAATTAATACGGCACATGATTAAAGCCTCTAAGCAAAAACAGAAGTTGGAGGATATGGTGCATTCCTTAAACTTAGGTGGAAGAGAAGATGATAAAGAGGAACATTCATGCAATCTCTCTCTGTTTATTGATACATCGGGAATTTGTGATGAGGTGTTGAGTCACGAAGGAGGCAACAACCCTCGAATAAATACCTTCAGGAATATCACCCCATAAACAACTAATATTCCTACTCGGTTCTGTTAAAGAAAACGAGGATGTTCATGCTGAGGCACATGAAGAAAGTGAAGCTCTAGTTTCAGAAATTTTGAGCGAAAGGATGGATGTTTCATTGGAGAATGATCATGTGGGCCCTTTCCTAGGATCTTCCAAGTATCATCCTGACAACTCACCATAGGAAGAGAGTTTTAGACAGCTTTCCCATGAACAAATGAAGGAATATGCTGGAGGTTGCCGTGTTTTTTATGACCCCATAGAAGAGTACATGGAAAGGATAGGTAATGGTAATGACTGGTCACATCTCTACTGTAAATATTAGTTAATTTGTTTTACCCTTATTCCATTTTGTATTTCATTCATGTTCATCAAGCACGAAAAGAGAACAAAACTATTAGCAAGCTGCTTGATTGGCTTCATTGGAAGCCTAATTTTACTTAGTCGGACTTGTGCACTAACTTTAGGTAGAGTAGGTAGGAACAAATAAGCTCAGAAATCATCAAGAATTTCCTTCATTTCTATTTTAGTTTGTTTTCATTGTCAGTTGTAAGCACAGGTTTGCAGTCACAACTATTCTCAGTTTCAGAATATGGCCAAGAGCATGGTTTGCAGAGTGACATAACTTCACTAAAGCAGTAGCTCAGAGCAGAATGGAGGCTTCGAAGGAAAGATTGGGGATGACCAAATGGATTTGGAACTTGGTGTATGGGGGTTGTTTGCTACCTACCTGGGAGGATAGAATCCCTCATGGAGCCAGCTATTAGCACTCTGTTTGCAACAGTCGATTTATGGGCTTAATAGACCTCGAAAAGGGTCCTATTCATTTGAAAATTATGTGAGTGCCCTTTGTATTATCAGAGGCACATTTTCCATATTCTGAGACCATGAGATAATGAAGAGAGCTCAATCTACGGTGGTAGATTCCTCTAGAGGTGAATACTTGCAGCCACGACAATGATAGAGAAAGGCATCGTAGAATAATGATCGAGGAGAAAAAGGAAGAAGAGCAACGATAGAGCATGTTCTTTGGCCAAAATATGTGAGAGAATGGTCAAAGTTTGGCATTCACAGAGTACGTTAAAACTGGTAAACAATGAAGGGCCAAGATCAAGGCGAATCCTGATCGACAACCCGAAACAGTTTCGTTGAGAAAACATGCTCAATAGAAGGAAATTTCCCATATCGTGAAGCAGGTTAAAGGGCGGAAGTATCTGACGACAGGGATGAAAGTAGAAGCGGATCTATAGCTTTGGCTAATTTCACAAGGCAAAATTGTGCAGAGGAAATCATGATTCCAAATCATGAAAAGTGGTACTAGCTATAAAGAATTAACAGTCTCGATAAGAGCGGAGGTAGATCTATGGTTGTGGCTCTTTTCGCGATCTGAACGGTTGCATAGGATGATCAATCTCAATCAACAGGTAAGAACACGTCACGATCTAAAGCTGCTCATTGTATCAAGAGAAGAGAAATTGGTGGTAGAAGTAATGAAACGTGGATGGTGGAAGTGAAAGGTTCCCCAAATCAGAGGGTTGAGGAATCCTTGGGGTTGTAAGTGTCGCATCCAGTGCGGAGATGACAATGGAGGGGACGTTCATACTTGTAATCTTCCTCTCGACTGATTAACTGATTCCACCGATGCCATTTGTAGCATGCGTACAGGTGAAATCATTCCTGTGGCAGAGCCGTATTTCCTAAAGATGGGGGGATTCTATGTGAATTGGCCTGCGGAAGTAAGGAAAATAACTGGTGAATCAACTATTCACATGGCGCAAGGCCAGCATGAAGGGGGATACCATTATGTTTCCTACATGACAAGAGCAAGGAAGTGTGAGAGCATCCACATCATGTGCTTTGTAGTATGGATCAACTATACAAGGTGGCATCTGAAAATATTTCCCACAGTAAACGGTAAGGTGCTATAGCCGATGAAGCGAAGTGACTAGATTCCCAGCAGGTAAAGAATCACCATGCCCACACTCTCACACATGCTAGCATTAAAGACACTCGATGGAAAAATTTGTGGGAATGCTCACCGGTCATTGCAAAATTTAATCCCAAAGCCTTGTATATATTGCCTTTGGAATGACGGGGTTGGGCTAACATATTTCTAGAGCCCAAGTTTCCATTTCATCGCGATTCCATAGAATTTCAAAGGGTTTGGCGATGGAAATCTGTTCCAAAAAGCTTGTCCTTCTGGGTGTGCTGATGGTTGGTGAGAAAATTTCCACACTCACCCGCCACCTTGGTGTTCCATACCAAGGATGACACCAGTCATCGAGGCCAAGACATGAAGATTTTTGAGAGATACACCCACCATCAGATACCCGCACCTCTAGCGGTACATTTCCTGGACACTCACTCCCCATAGGTGTTTTTTCAGGAGCCCTTGATGCCATCGTTTCCTCCAAATCCTCCACATAGGGAGACAGTCCTAGAATACTCTCTGTGTTGATGTAATTGTAACTTCAGAATGTATTCACTTGTATTTCTTATCTATTGTAACCCGATGTTTATTCTGGGATGTACTTGAGTCATGTCATGCCCCAATGTTCCTATCGAGAGGTGCTATAATATAAACAAATCATGTTAAGTCATTGTGGGTAACCCTCCTATTGATCAAGGTTTAAAGTCCCCGCAGTTCCGGGCACTAGGGTTGTTAGACTCACCTAGTGAAGTCAGCCCTAGTAGGGTTTAATCAAGTTAGGAATTAGTATAAATAGAGAACTAGCCTCTCTATTTATCACACACTCACTCACACTCAGTTGTAGCACATATATGAGGAAAAGAAAGACACTGCGGAAAAGAAGAAATAGGTTACTGCTGTTGGGAGATCATCTTACTATTTTGGGGTTTTACTTTTGGTGCTGATTCTATCTCTGAGGAAGCTGCGGGGTTTTCTCCATTTATGGTTTCCCCAAGGAAAAACACTGTGTTCATTCTCTCTTGTGTTTGATTGTTGTTCTTGTTGTTCTATCAATTAGATATCCTAATGTTATGCTAGCTTAATGTTAAAAATCTAACATGGTATCAGAGCTAACCTGAGAAGAAGACACTGTGCAACTGCGGGAACTAGGGCATCCTACTTTGTGGATCTCTCTCCACAAATTTTCAGCAAAAGAAGGTTGGAATAACTATCCTCCCTAGGGCACATATTTCTATCGAAGCAGAATCCAATTCTGAGCTTTTTCAGTTTTGGACCCGACACTACTGCCAGAAATTAGGGCTTTTCACAGAAGTGGAATTTTTTAGTGCGCCCAGCTTTGGATTGATCTCCTCTCCAAAATCAAAGTTAGGGATCAAGATCAAAGCATTTGGTTGGAAAAAACTCTGGAAAAGAAAAACCCTGATCTACTCTTGAACCAGCACTGCATAATTTCAACTCCAAATCCAGATCCAACATCTTGACCTGGTAAGATCTAAATATTTTGTATTTCCATTTGAGGTTCTCAATTAAGATGTCTCATCATACCATGCTTGATGAAAATCTTGAGGGAGCTGATAACTTCCGAGCCTGGAAGTATAGGATCTCTCTGGGCCTGGAAGAAAATGAGTTGGACTACTATATCAGTGAGGAGGTTCCAGTTCCAGAGGGAGATGAGGCTAAGGCCTTACACAAGAAGAAGTTGGTAATGGAAAAGAGGATTATTGTTTATTTAATCAAGGATCACCTCATACCATAGGTTTCCTCCCTAAAGACACCTAAAGCTATGATTGATGCCCTAACCAAATTTTTTGAAGGGAAGAACATAAACCCGAAGATGAATATGAGAAACCAACTGAAGAATGTAAAGATCCAGAATGCAGAGACCATCCAGTATTACTTTACAAGGCTCTTTCATATCAAGGAATAGCTGGAAGCAGTAGATGAAGAAGTGGAAAATGAAGAGATTGTAATGACCACCTTGAATGGTCTCCCTAGATCATGGGACTCTTTTATTCAAGGAATCTATGCCAGAAATAAGTTAGTCAAGTTCAGCAGACTATGGGAAGAATGCTCTCAAGAAGAAGCTCGGATAGTAGCTCAAGAAGAGAAGATGGGAAGTGAAGATCAAGCTCTCACAGTTCACTCCAAGAAAAGCAGAAGAAACTCTCATCACTCCAGAGGTAATACCTTTCACCATAAAGATAACATTAGAAAGGAATTATCTAAATTAAGATGCTATACATGTGATGAAAGAGGACACTTTGCAAAAGACTATCCTAGAAATAAGATTAACTCTCATAAGAAGAAGGGAAACAAGAGAAGACATCATGCTCATGCTGTAGAGGATGATGAACCTTCCAAAAAGAGAACCAGATATGAAAGTGAATATTCTTCCAGTGATGAAGAATATGTTTTGATTTCTGCTCTCATGGAAAACATTACTCACAGAAGCAATGATTGGCTTATAGACAATGAGGCTTCCAAACATATGATAGGATTCAAGGAATCCTTTGTGAAACTCTCAGAACATGAATCACCTCACAAGGTGAAGCTCAGAGATGACTACCAGTTTCCAATAAAAGGTAGTGGGGAATCCTCCTATAAGCTAGACTTTGGGAAGTATTGTTTGTACCAAGACTAAAGAAGAAACTCATGTCCATACCTGCATTAGATTCAAAAGGCATGAGGGTTGCATTTATAGATGGCCAAGTTATCATGTGGGAAAAGGGAAAAACTATTGATGATGCAGTAGTGATTGGGGAATAAGTAGGAGGTCTATACAAATTGAAGGGCCATCCAGAACAAGATTTAGTCCCACGGGGGCTTCACTTATTGACCAATATCCTATCACGTTCGTTCATATTGAGGGTTTTAAAATTATTAAAAATTTAACCAATATATTGTAGGTATTGGGGGGGATGAGGGGTTTAAGGTGGGGGTGGGTAGGGTGGTTTATAAGGATTGAGGTATAAAAAGGGGTGGAGAGGAGGTTTTAAGTATTGGGAGGGGGTTTTAACAAGAAGAGTTTGGGTCAATATCTCTAGAAATTAAGGGTATTCTTTAATATCCCATGATCGCACGTGCTATGTGAGATGTCCACTAAGTGAAGTCCCTGTGTTTAGTCCATGACACAGTAGAGCCAAATGAGATTTGGCATAGAAGGCTTGCACATGTGCATTATAGATCACTACCACTTGCAAGAAAATATGTTGAAGGTCTTCCAGAAATTCAAGCAAAACATGATGGGGTTTGCAAAGGATGTGTGAAAGGAAAGAACACAAAGAAGACATTTCCAAGTAGCGAAAGCAAAGCAAAAGGAATCTTGGAAATCATCCACTCTGATGTATGCGGTCCAATGTCATCAAGTTCACTAAGCGGGTATGTATACTATGTTTCTTTTATTGATGACTTTTCTAGGAAGACATGGATTTACTTCATGAAGAACAAAGATGAAGTATTCAGCAAGTTCAAGGAATTCAAATCCTTGATTGAGAATGACATTGAAAAGAAGATCAAGACCTTTCCATCAGATAATGGCAGAGAATTCACATCAAATGAATTCAAAGAGTTATGCAAAGACTCAAGGATTAAGAGAGAGTTGTCCACTCCATACAATCCACAATAGAATGGGATTGCAGAAAGGAAGAATAGAACTATCATGGAAGCTACAAGAGTAATGCATCATGATCAAGATCTACCTATGCATCTATGGGTAGAAGCTGCCAGAACAACGATGTATGTACAGAACCATACTCCACAGAGAGTACTCGAGAATAAGACTCCCAAAGAAGTCTTCTCTGGTAAGAAACTAGAAGTTAGCCATCTCAAAATATCCAGCTGTCCTGTATACATTCACATTCCAAAAGAGAAGAGAGCAAAATTAGATCCTTCAGGAAAGAAGGCCATTTTTGTGGGATACTCTGAAGGCTCGAACGCTGTTGGGACGCGTACCCTAAGGATTATTAGTTTTGGTAACTCCGTGGTTGTTTGTAAGCGGAGTTATGGGTCAAAATAGTCTTAGGGGTGTCGGGGTAAGTCAAAACCCCTTTTTGTAATAAACCCATGGTTTAAATCCAGGGTTTAGGGTTTTGGGTGCCCATGGTTTGAAGCCATGGTTTTGTAATAGCGCGATGTATAAATAGGCATTTTTGTAAATAAGAAAAAGTTAGGTTTTATGATGTAAGAAAGATTAAGGTGAGGCTAAGGCTGATTTTGTAAGGAAAGGTTGAGTCCCAGCTGTGTGCATGCACGACCTCTGCAGCTGTGTGCGCAGAGGGTTTTGTAAGAAGATTAAGGAAAGATCTGCAGTTGTGTGCGCAGAGGCTTGCTACTGTGTGCGTGGCTATTAAGGAATGAAGGGATCTGCAGCTGAGTGCACAGATCAAACTGTGGTTTTGTAGCAAGTTGAATAAAACACAGTTTGTGGACGTAACCCCTACACTAGGGGTGAACCACGTTATATCTGGTGTTGTGGTTTCTTGTGTTGTTTCTCTTTCTGTTGTCTTTTATGCATTAATAACTGTATACATTTGATAACTTAGATCACTGCTAATAACAAGCTTCGCTGTGAATTCCCTGTAGTGGGTTAAGAAAGTCACGGTTGTTTATCTATCTTCGAAGTTGTATATAAGTGAATGAAAAAGCTATGTAATTGTTGATTAATAAGTTATTAAAGGATAAGGTACAGTAATATCCCTCTCTACTTGCAGAAACCTGATTCTGTGGCACCCCATAGCTGTTTCGGGTGAGACTGCAACCTGCGCGCAGGTTGTTGCCGAAAGGGACAACACCGTGGGTCTTTTGTTGGTGCGACATAAAAGGATTAAACCTGGGTCTGCCCGATTGCCCAACAAATTGGTTCCGTTTCCTTGACTTGAACCTAGGTCTCTCCGGTGAGAGCTGAGTATCCTAACCAACTAGACTACAACGGATACTCGCACCAACTAGGTTTAATCGACTGTATGAGCTACATGGCCATAGGTGCGCGCAACTCACTAAGTCTCTTAGATGCCTTAGTGCGCATCCCATAGAATTGCCTACCTATGTTAGGTTGACCGACCCTGGAGAATTTATTTTACAAGCACCTCAGTCACAGAGAATGTAGACTCTGGAGACAGCATTAGGAGCTACAGCAGCAGGGTGGACCGATCACAACAAGTCTACTCCCAGTTGGAGAGCCAGCCAGAAATTTCTGCACCTCAGCTTCATAAACCAAGTCCACAAGGCGCAAAGTAAGTTCATTGGGCAGAATATCCCTCAGGAACATTTGAGGCAAAGTTATGCAGCATGGGACAACATACCTCGCGAGGAGTGGGTGCATAAATTCGTACACACCTTGGAACATCTAGCACAAAACTGGTATATGGAGGCCGAGATCCGACATGGAATTGAATACCAAACCAAGGGGTAGAACCAAGAAGCCAGCCCATCAAACCTAACAGTCCTGTCGTCGGCATTCCCAGGACGGGTCGAAGGGAAATACTGCGCTGAGGGTGCTTGTTGTCATGAAGCTCACACCCTGATTCTACCGAAGACCACAAACATAGCGAGGCTTAAAATCCGACTGTTGGGAAGCATCCAACTTGGTGGCGGTAGTGTTTTAATTGCCTTAAATGCCTATACTAAGACCAGTATCGGAAATCGAGCTCCACTTGGACAAGATTTTCGTCAGATTTGGTGTCTTCAATGCACTGTCCTGCCCAATTTGATTGATGGCGTGTATAAGAAGATGCCTAAGTTAGGGAAAATTGTATTCTGCATTTCTTCAAGATTTACGAGTGAACCCATGACAACAGAACGAGAGATTGACGATTTGGTAAGGGAATTCAAGTAAGAGGGTCTGATAAGCTGCTCTAATCGGCCGCCTGCCTTTGCTCCTTGTGTAGAAGCTCACCCAGCACCACCACAGCCGATGTAGACACGGTCTGCTAGGAAAAATTCCAGAACTGAAGTTTGCTCCAAGCGAAACCAAGACCGGCAGAGGCAAATAGGGCAAACGCCAGCAGATCATCCTATGGATCCCACCAGTTCAGCACAGGTCCCGGCCGGGGGTAGGGAGAACATTGCACCATCGCGGCCACCGTATCTACAACCTGTTCGCCCAGGTGCCGCGTTACCCCATCGAACAAATCAATTCACGTTAACCACACCCTCGCTATCACAAGGAGTTCAGCTGATCGGAAGCATGACAGGGAAGATCGATCGGCTTAAGTACAGCGATCATGACACAAATGACCATGGCAAGTTTCCACAGTTTGAACCAGTAGAATACTTGCACTGCGTCAAGTACCCAGATGATAATGTCACACTACTGGAAGTGCAACCATGGGCTGCGGGCCTGGACAAAGATGGCCTACTCAAGATGCTTGATATTCCCCATTTCGGTAGCGGCATACATGTGACCGTAGTGGCCAAACAGTTGCTAGCGTTAGTGCATGATGACTATTTATGGATAGGGGACCAACACATTCCTATTGACGCTGCACTCATCCATAAGATCACAGGTTTACCAATGGCAGGACCTGATCCGGGAACTAAATTTCCCTCCAAACATGAGGATACAAAGCTCATGCAAACTATGAAAGAGCGATTTGGCCCGACAAAGGGGAAACGGGGGTATCACACTTCCGCGATTCAAGAACAGCCCATTCGCTTTGCAGCTGAACTCTTAGCCTACAAAATCATATGGAAATGCAGGCCAACTGAAGTACGTGCTTCGGTTATCCGGATTGCTATGAACTGCGCTGAGGGGTATACTTATAATTGGGCTGCATATCTTGCGAAGGAGTTCCTGGAGGATGCCCGCGACGCACAAGAAAAAGGTAGACCTTTTCATTATTCCTGGATTTTAATACTTATTGCATTAGTTGGGTGGAAAGAACCCACTGAAGCCTAGTTTGTAGAGTTAAACCCAGGCATGCCAGGGGCAGCGAGGTACGCCTCCCTATGGATATCCTCAGATAAGGTATCTCAACAGATGACAAACACTGTGTTCGTCTTTTATGCCATGAGTATCCACTATGAGATTGTGCGAACACCACGGCTTACCACTGAGTTGTTCTCTAAATATGAGGGCACCGTGAACTTTAGTGCCGATATACATCATGTTTTCATTCAAGCCCGTGCAGATCCACAACATCAATGGTTTAAATTACCATATGTAGTCACAGAACCAGATATCAGGGGTATAGTTCAGCACTGGCCGGCTAACTGGCTGAAAGATATAGGAAAAAAACCCTCTATTCCAGTTCCCCCAGCTACCGATATTGGCGCAGGTACTAGTCAGGCGCAACAGCAAATCCCATTGGAATATAGCGAAGACCTAAGTGATTCGCAAATGGCGGACAGGACGAACAGGATGAGGAGTCGATCAAGACCATATCAGATCCTACCCCATCAACGAAGCGCAAGTCACCAGAAGTAGCAGAGGTAACCAAGCCGTAGTCCCGCAAAAAGTCAAAAGCGTCGAAGGACAAATATATTGAAGAATAAGCCACTATAATGCTGGATGAGCTGGAGCAAGCTCTAGAATAGTCTATGGGAACGCTTACTAAAAAAATGGTCAGAGTTTGCGGAACTGCATCTTGCTGGGCTCTCAGGTATAGCAAACAGGGTTTCGGAGCTAAAAGAGTTAGCAGCAAAGTCATCAAACAGTACTACGACAAGTAGCACTACAACACCCATGTAGCAGGCTAATAGGCAATGGCCACCTAGAGATCACCAAGGCCAGGTATCAAGCGCAGCTCTGATACCGCCCGATACGGATTCCCGGCCCCAGATGAGTATGACTGTAGGGCTTGATTATACAAAGATGTCCATGTTCGAATTGCACCTCTGCCAGCTCGCTATTACAAAGGAGATCCACACACGAGACCAGTTGTCCCAACTCCAATTGGAAGACACCATCAAACAAAACAAAATCTTCGCAGCACGCCTAGAAGAAGTAGCACAACAGAAGAAAGAGGCTGAACATAAAACAACTACGCTGATGCGAGCACTGGACGAGGCATGTCGGAGTATTTCTGACTCCGACATATAGGGAGAAGATGAACCAGAGCAGAGAATCACTAAGCTGAGAGACTATGCCCAGCAGTCTCGCAGCGAGATTGAAAGGATGAAGACAGAACACCAGCACCATATCGCAGAACTTCAACTGCGCATCCCTCCCGAGACTCCACCAGAGGTCCGAGAACAATGCCATAGGGACATCAAGGCTTCAACAGCAAAGATATCAGATAATGTGGCCAATGTCGCAAAACTGATGGAAGACAGCATAGAAGCATGGGTGAACCTACAGGACCATCCAGATGTAGGTAAGATCCAGGAAACCATCAAGTTGCGCCAGGACGAATTAGATGCAGTCAGAGTAGAAATCAAGACGCTGCCACCTATGCAAAAGATGGCTAAAGTGAAGTGCAGCAAGGAACTTCAGCAGGACATTGAGTCCTACAGGACGAAGGTAATGCTGCTGGAGAATGCGTTACATCCCCTGGTTGATGAAGCATTAGAATTGAGCAATACTGCAGAGAGCCAGCTCAAACTTTTGAAGACCTATGACACTTTTGTGCAGGAACGGGCTGACACAGAATCATCCTCAGTGTTACAGGAATTGGTGGAAAAGGAGAAAGCCGCTGATGATATACTAAACAACCTCACCAGTCGCTTCCAGACTCTCGCGCAGAAGATTCTCCCACCAGAGCCCTCGCAGAGTGTCCCGGGACGGGCCACTAGTGAGTCCTAGGGGCCTGTTGGGACACGTACCCTAAGGATTATTAGTTTTGGTAACTCCATGGTTGTTTGTAAGTGGAGTTATGGGTCAAAATAGTCTTAGGGGTGTCGGGGTAAGTCAAAACCCCTTTTTGTAATAAACCCATCATTTAAATCTAGGGTTTAGGGTTTTGGGTGCCCATGGTTTGAAGCCATGGTTTTGTAATAGCGCGATGTATAAATATGCATTTTTGTAAATAAGAAAAAGTTAGGTTTTATGATGTAAGAAAGATTAAGGTGAGGCTAAGGCTGATTTTGTAAGGAAAGGTTAAGTCCCAGCTGTGTGCGTGGACAACCTCTGCAGCTGTGTGCGCAGAGGGTTTTGTAAGAAGATTAAGGAAAGATCTGCAGCTGTGTGAGCAGAGGCTTGCTGCTGTGTGCGCGGCTGTTAAGGACTGAAGGGATCTGCAGCTGAGTGTGCAGATCAAACTATGGTTTTGTAGCGAGTTGAATAAAACACAGTTTGTTGACGTAACCCCTACACTAGGGGTGAACCACGTTATATATGGTGTTGTGGTTTCTTGTGTTGTTTCTCTTTCTGTTGTCTTTTATACATTAATAACTGTATACATTTGATAAATTAGATCACTGCTAATAACAAGCTTCGCTGTGAATTCCCTGTAGTGGGTTAAGCAAGTCACGATTGTTTATCTATTTGTGAAGTTGTATATAAGTGAATGAAAAAGCTATGTAATTGTTGATTAATAAGTTATTAAAGGCTAACGTACAGTAATATCCCTCTCTGCTTGCAGAAACCTGATTCTGTGGCACCCCATAGCTGTTTCGGGTGAGACTGCAACCTGCGCGCAGGTTGTTGCCGAAAGGGCCAACACTGTGGGTCTTTTGTTGGTGTGACATAAAAGGATTAAACCTGGGTCTGCCCGACTGCCCAACAAACGCTTACAAAATATACTTCCCAGGATTCAAGAAGATCAAGATTAGCAGGGATGTAACATTTGACAAATACACAGCTTACAACAAATCTAGAAAGAAACCCGCTGAAGTTCCTGAAGAGGTGAAAGCACCCAGAATTCATGACACAACCATTAATGAAGAAGTTCAAGAAGAAGATCGATAATTTGAAGAACCACAAGAACCTGTAGATCCACCTTAGGAGAAGAATCCTCACAAGAGGAAACCTACTTGGGTACGAGAAGCTATCCAAGGTGCAGAAATATATGGGGCTCCAGAAGAGAATCACAGAGAAAGAAAGAGGACTAGATCCTACTTCAAGTATGTAGCATTATTATGTGATTTCATCGATAAAGAACCTTCCAATTATGAAGAAGCGGCATAACGGAAAGAATGGAAGGATGTTACGATTGAAGAGTATCAATCGATCATGAAGAATGATGTTTGGGATGTTGTCCCAAGACCGGAAGGGAAGTCTGTTGTAACTTCCAAATGGATCTACAAGATCAAGCATGCTGGAGATGGTAGCATTGAAAAATATAAGGCAAGATTTGTTGCTTGTGGTTTCTCCCAGAAAGAAGGAATAGATTATGAAGAAACTTTTGCACCAGTAGCCAGATACACTTCTATCAGATCAGTACTTGCTTTTGCTGTAGTGATGAAATGGAAGATACACCAGATGGATGTCAAGACTGCTTTCTTGAATGGTGTAGTAGAAGAAGAAGTGTATGTGGAACAACCACTTGGTTTTGAGACACATGACAGGGATTCTCATGTGTGCATATTGAAGAAAGCCCTATACGGTTTGAAACATGCACCCAAGACATGCTACGACAGAATTGACAGCTTTCTATCCAGTTTGGTCTTTACCAAGAGTAAAGAAAATTCCAACCTTTACTACGAGGTTGAAGATGGAAACCCAGTGATGCTCCTTCTATATGTAGATGATCTGTATGTAACAAGTATGGATGGGTTGATTGTTGATACAAAGAGGAAGCTTGCTGCCAAGTTTGAAATGAAGGACTTGGGTATGATGCAATATTTTCTAGGCATGGAGGTGTGGCAAAATGCACATGGAATTTCTATGGGACAAGGGAAATATACAGTAGAGATCTTGAAGATGTTCGGGATGATGGACTACAAGGCCATGACCACACCTATGGCATCAAAACTGAAGCTATTGAGTGATGCTTCATCAGAAGTGGTTGATGCTATGTTGTATCATCAAATGATTGGGTCCTTGATGTACCTGACGAACACGAGACCAAATATTTTCTTTGCTATGAACACCTAGAGCCAGCTCTTGACAGATTCAATACATGTTCACTTGATTGCTGCAAAGCATACTCTAAGGTACCTGATGGGTACAGTTGATTATGGGATCAAGTATAAGGCAAGTCAGAAGATTAACCTGGAGGGTTATGTTGATTAATATTGGGCAGGCAGTGCCATCGATAGGAAGAGCACTTCAGGGTGTTGCTTCAGTATGGGATCAGGGGTGATCTCTTGGTTTAGTAGGAAGCAATCATGTGTGACACTAAGTACAACTGAAGCAGAGTATGTCACATCTTGTTCATCTAGTTGTGAGTCAATATGGCTAAGGAAGCTACTGTATGATTTATTTGATCTCTAGTTGGATGCTACTTGTATACATTGTGACAACCAGAGTTGTGTGAAGTTGTCAGAGAACCCGGTGTTCCATGACAAGTTGAAACATATTGAGATCAAATATCACTATATCAGGGATATGGTGCATAGGGGAGTAGTGAAGCTCCAATATGTTGTGATGAAAGAACAAATAGTTGATGTGTTGAAGAAGCCATTAGCTAGAGTGAAGTTTGAGTACTTCAAGGAGAAGCTTGGTGTTCTCCAGATCGAAGTCCCTTCCAATGGGAAGTGATGAGTTTGTGAGCCATTCTGACATGGTGAGAGGATTGGTTCCTTCCATGGTCAGATGTAAGGGCTGAGACATTCTACCATGGTGAGAGAATTGGTTCCTTCCATGTCATATATGAGTGCTGAGCCATTCTGATATGACTATAGGATTTTTTCCTACATGATCAGATATAAGGGCTATTGCCATTCTTGGAATGGAGGTGCCTGGTCAGTTACTAGGAATACTTGGTCTAGGACTAAGAGCCATTCTAATATGACTGTAGGATTGGTTCCTACATGATAAAATATAAGGGCTATAGCCATTCTTGGAATGGAGGTGCCTGGTCAGTTACCAGGAATACTTAATCTAGGAATGAGGGCCATTCTGATATGCCTGTGAGATGTGTTTTGACATGATCATATGTGAGTGCATGGCCATTCTGATGTGATTGAGGGATGTGTTCCCACTTGATCAGATATAAGGGATGATGCCATTCTCTTAGAGAATGGAGGCACCTGGTCAGTTACTAGGAACCCTCAACCTGGGGTTGAGAGCCTTTTCATCATGGTTGCAGGATGTGTTCCCGCATAGGTGGATGTAATTGTAGAGCCTTTCCATCATGGTTGCAGTATGTGTTCCCGCATGGGTGTTATAGAGAGAAATTTCTATGGCTTGGGGTACCACAACAGACAGCTTGACTCCAGAAATCAATCCTTTCCAATATGCAATAGAAATTAAATGTCTAACACTAAAGGATCAGACCTTGTACCTTATTCTGGATGGTTGAAGTAGATCCCCATTGAGCTTTCCAATCTTCAGCTTGAATTGCTATAACACTTCCTCAACAACAAGTAAACAATACAAGCATACTATATATCATGTTTTTAGATCTATTCTAGCATATATAATCAATAATGTAAAAGAATTTGACATAATCCAATGGATACAATATGCATTCAAACACACATTATTGGACAGGAAAAGATATTTCTATTAATATAAATCAGAGATTACAAGATAGATACAACCTCTGATGGCACGTCTACGAAACAGAGAAATTGAATCCCCCACTTGGGCCTCCACCACTTCAATCCTCCATCTCTCGATAGCAAGCTCACAAGTAAAAGGCAAGCTTGGGAAGAACACCAAAGTGCTCCAAGGGACAAAGGGATGCAGACTCAAGTATAAGTTCTAGCAACAATGGACTATAGTTTCTTTGCTCTCAATTCTCTCTCTCTTTTCCTTCAATGTACCAAGGGGTTCCTTATATAGATTTCAAAGGGATAATGAAAGGTCGAATCTGTGCGATCTCAAGGCATAGGGAAGGCCAAGAGTCAAGTGAGTTGGATCCATGTCAAGGAAAACTCCAAAAATATTTGGATTATGCACACATCCCGCTGTACGCGGTTATATGGGTCAAACCCACGTATGTACGTGGTTATCGGGTTAAAATCCACGTATAGAATTTTTCATGTGTTTTTAGGGATGATCAAGGAAACATCAAAGGACAAAAAATGGTCCATGGGGTCTAAAGAGTCTGTAATGGGACAGGGGAAGGCCATAGAAAGTGTGATTCACCTAGAGTGGTGAAATCCGCTATAACAAATGCCCCCTAATGTGTGAGGTCAGAGGGGTCATACGATGGCCGAAATACATTATAAGTCCATCCCAGAAGTGGAGTAATGAAGGATCCAAAATGGAAGACCAGCCACCCAATCAGCATAGTACCATAATACAACTCTGCACATAACTACAAGTACATATAGCAGTCATGGATACATAAGAGTACAATTGCCATGAATAGGCATGATACATGATGTCACATATGTGGTCATAGCCACGTACAATATACATAGATCAGAATCTCCATGATGAAGATATACAAAGGACCATGATCTCCAAAATGGCTAAAGATATACAACAGATCAAGATCTCCATAGTGGCTAGAATTGTCTGACATATACTAGAATCAAGTCAGGAGAGTTGAAATCTCATGAACACTGGCACGATCAAGGAGGTAGCATATAAGATATGCCACCACTCTGGAAAGTATTCTACACAAACCACTACGAGTACATGTCCTACTATGCGAATAGAGGTGTCGAGGTCGAACATAGTAGTCCATCGTCTGATTACCGTTCATTAATGTATACCGTTAATAGACGCGAGATCACCCACCAATAATGAAAATGGGAATCAAGGTACTAGAGTGCAAACTAACAAGTGTGAATAAATGTGTTGAGGTCGAACACTTGAAAGGATCCATCGATCAGGGGACATTGATGTATTCCTAAGAAACTGTCGATGGTGAGAGAACCTGCCACTGATGACTGCAAGTCTCAAGGCACTCAACATGACTCTAGATTCCAATCCTAGAATAAATGATCTGAATTCGATAGGATGAAATCTGCTGGAAGGAGGGCATTAAGGCATCCCCCATTAACCAACATGAGGTACTTTGCAAGGCTGTATAATGTGGAAGGACTCGATCATAAAGTGCACGAACCAGTAACTGTACTGGGAATGGCCAACATGCAAAGTCAAGATAACTGAGGAATGGCCGACTCAGGTTTCAACTTCCTTCGAACAAGAGCATAATGGCGTATGGTGACTGAATGAAGGCAGCATAGACTCGATATACAAACTGGGACATCTTTGTGACACAGGAGGCATCAACAGAGGCTCCATAGGGACTGGAAGCTTAACCAGTCTGTGGAGATAAACTCAGATAAACGAATACAGCTCCTAAATTCAAACTATAACCAAACCAATGGATGTGATATATAGTGCTCTGTTCGAAGGCGACACGACTCGACAGCTACCAAAGATAACATCTTTCCTTGTCTGACTTTTTGGTTTTTTGATTTTTTTGGACTTTTTCAGTTATTTTAAAAGCTTGAAAAAAGAATAAACTAGCTTTATAGTTACAAACTAGGAGGGGATGAGTGTCATAAGGGAAAACAAACTAGTTCCACACAGTGGAACATACCTATGCTCAATGTGAGGATACATGTGTAGGATATCGACACTCAGGGGAAAATCCCCTCCCAGTAAAAAGGGAAATCAAGCTGCGAAGGATATAAAAAATGCCTCTGCATGGCTAGACATGAGACAAGCTCGGGCTATATGGCTGAAACACAATGTTAGGGGAGCCGGCATAAAGCTCAATAAGGCAGGAAAAGCTCATGATAATGCATTCACAACTTGATAACAGGGAGTGCGGAGGGAAACAGGCTAGCATAAGATCAACAAGAGTATGAGGCTCTTGCGAAATGTCATGGCGGTACTATACAATGGACTCCCACACCCTAAAGGAGAAAATGTTAGCATGGGAACCAAATGCAAATAAGGCACTAAATAGGGTACCCATGTAAGGTGAAGCTCTACCACTCACATCATGCCACTTCTAAAGCAGCAAGAAGGTTCCATGACATAATAGAGTGAGTTCGTACCTAAGGTCATGGTGACATGCTCATAAGGTCATGCAAAATGCAAACGGTGGTGAACCTAACCTATATGCTAGTGTAGACATTATACCTGATATACGCACAAACGGGTCAATCCAGTGGCTGAAACGGCAATGAAAAAGGTCTTCTACATCACAAATTATGTCCAAAACGGTCCAAAATGGTTAGAAAATGTCAAAACTATAGGAAAGGGGGTAAAAATTTTCAAATATTTGAAAATTTTTCTATAAATAGTAAAAAATATAAATCATTTGAAACTTTTACCCATTTGAGCTCTGATTTTCAACTACAAATTCCAGGAGATCCAGCCGACGGAATTCACAACCGTTTTTTCCAGGTATTTACTCATGATCTCCTCATGCATTTTGATATAAGTTTTGTAAGTTTTCATGGTTAAATGAAGTTTTTAGGCCATCTCTACATGAGCACTGTGGCACACACGAATATCGAATCTTTTTCCGCGTATAGGGCTGGCTATAAGCAGAAAAGGGGCTAGAAACCACGTACATACGCGGCTGTTTGCAAAACAGTTGCGTATGAGGCCGCGCATGTGATTTTCCAAGACTCTAATGGATAATTTTGCAATTTATTTTGTAGGATTGTGCTAGAATGGAGAGAACATGAGCATGGTGAAGTAGAGGAAGCAGTAAGGGTCGACGTAATGGCTCAACAGGCTCTACGTGGCTGTGGACTCTACAAGTTTTGGTGTCTTGGTGGTTTGAGGGACAAACCAAGACTGCTACAGATGCTGGTAGACTACTGGGATCCAAACTCGGAGTCCTTCCGTATGTATGGGATGTCTCTCACCATAGAGGTGGAAGACATATACTTTATCACAGGTATATCTAGACAAGATCAGGTGGTGAACCTTTGTTCTTGAGGTGGGCCAGGTGGTGGCCTAACTATCGATGAGCACATAGCCATGTACTGCTACCCAGATACTGAGAAGGTGGGGAGTCAAGTCCCCACCAATGCTATACAGGTGCTAGGCCTAAAGGCCATACTACTGATGCTAGGCAGGATAGCAGGCTTAGCATCACTCCATCAGGCCTCACGGACACTGATGTTATACGCGATGGAGTGTATGAGACCAACCATCTATGACTGGAGTACCACACTACTGAGCAACATGAAACACCAGCTCAGTGAGTGTAATGCAGGAAGGATACAGAACTTTGGGTTCAGCAGCATTTTGAGCATGTTTTTCTTCGAGCATGTTCTAGGATTGAGCCCTAGAGTGGACGTTCCTCTCCACAAGGTTCGAGATCCGACCCAACGGCGTTGGGAAGACGCTATGCGCAGACTGGGGGTGGTAGGGTGGCCAACCCATATCCAGCTGACTTCTTTCCATGGTGGCGACGACAGATAGTTGCCATAGATGACTACCCCTATGTAGGGATAGACTTCCGGGGGGATCCAGACATGCCATTGACACCAGGATTGGCATATGATGATATAGGTACTGAATCTCGACTCTCACTCTTTTTTAAATTTTTTGAGTTATTTAAATTTTTTTTTTGTATTTTATTGATTATGTGGAATCAAAAACACATATTTTTGCATGACAATACATAGTGACATCTACCATTTGTGTGCAGATGTGGGACCACGGCGGCCAGAGGGCTTCCCTTGTCATAGACGGAGGGGAAGAGGAGATGACATCACGGGTGTGGATGCGGAACGAATGCTCCAGAGCATTCATACCAACTTTGTGAGACTAACTCATAGAGCTCCCATGGTGCAAGTCAAAGTGTTGGGCTTAGGGCAGACCCGGGTTCTATACTTTTGTCTTCGCACCAACAAAAGACCCACAGTGTTGGCCCTTTCGGCAACAACCTGCGAACAGGTTGCAGTCTCACCCGAAACAGCTATGGGGTGCCGCAGAATCAGGTTTCTGCAAGCGCAAGAGGGATATTACTATACCTTTAGTATTATAAGAAATAATCATACAATACAGATCTTCGATAGTCACTTATATAGCTTCGCAGTTAGATAAACAAACAGTGTCTTGCTCAACCCTTACTGGGAATTCATAGTGAAGTTATTATTTAATAGCTTATCTTACTTTACTCTTTATCTACTTATCAATGCATAAAAGAACATAATAGAAGCAACACAAAGAACCACAACACAAGATATAACGTGGTTCACCCCCAGTTTAGGGGCTACATCCACAGAAATGTGTTTTATTCAACTCTTAAAAAAAAAAACCACAGTTCTGATCTATGCACTCATCTACAGATCCCTTCAATTCCTCAAGCTATGCACTTAGCTGTAGATCTCTGTACACATAGCTACAGATCTTTTTAATCACCCAAAAACCCTCTGTGCACACAGCTGGGACTTAACCTTTCTACAAAACTAGCCTTAGCTTCGCATCAAATCATCTTAAATCAAAAGCCTAACCTGACTCTTTTACAAAAGTGCTTATTTATACAAGTGCACTTATTACAAAACCATGGGCTTAAACCATGGGCACCCCGAACCCTAAACCCTGGACATAAACCATGGGTTAATTACAAAAAGAGGGATTTGACTCAACCCCGACACCCCTAAGACTATTTTGAGTCGCAACTTCGCTTACAAGCTTCCACAAAAGCCACAGAGTTACCAAAATTAAGGACCGTTAAGGTGCACGCCCCAACAGGCCCCTAAGACTCACCAGTGTCCCGTCCCAGGACACTCAGCTGCTTGTCTCGTGGTAGAATGATATCTTCAGCTGCTTGCTCCTTCTTATGATCTCCTTATGCACTCTTTTAGGCTCTGTATCCGTCTGCATCGCTGTAATCATCAGCTGTAATTTTTCTTCCCTCCTGCTCCCTTATATGCATGTCATCATTATCATCCTTTCTGCTACTTCTACCACGGCCACAGCTTGCTTAATATTTCATCCTTTCATTCTTAGCAGACTGTCGATGTTCCTTATGTTGCTATCTTCCTTCACAAGATTTATGGTGGTCATGGGAATTATTGAGCCTTATAAAGCTATCAGTGAATCCATCCCTTGAATTGCCTCCTGTTCATGTCCTATCGAACATTTGACCATCCACAACTTTGGGTCCTGAGTAGACGAGGCCCCTATGATTGCATGCCAATGTAATTTTGCATATGACAAACAGCATGCCTCCATTATGCTGAGCCAGGAGGATACGTCTCGGGATCCTCCAGAGTCTTTCCTGAGGGCTTGTGCCTTTCTTCGTTCTGCTTAGAGTGAACTTCTTCCTTAAGTTTCTTTCTGGTTGATCGTATTTGCATTGGTTGCTTCGGCGCTGGAGATGTCTCCTCGCAGGGTGGATTGCTCATAAGGTTTTGCAAACCTCTCTCCCTGAACTCTCATAACAATTCATGGACTTCGTGATCATTCGACATCGTGCTAACTGTAAACTCAAAGAAATGCACAATGCAAGAGTCGTAGGCCTGTGTGGCTTCTTATAGAATCCCACGACAAAATATGCCATGATGGTGCATGAATGACACCAAATCTACTGGAGCGGTGGTAAATCCTGTCCACATGGTGCTAGATTTTCCCAAGATCTCATCATTATGGCTGTTAAGGCAGTTCACGTGCCGGCACTGTCTAGTCTAGTTTGTCCCATCAGTCACATTTTAGGCTGCGACACACCTTTCTTCTTCGACATAACCACTAACTTCAGCTTCACCTCAATGAGTACCTTCGACACAATATTGGCCTTCGACCCATCCTAACCCAAGCGGCAACCAAAATTCAACCTTCAAACTTTGACAGTCTTCACCACTTTGTAGCTTTGAGAACAGCTTCATTATATTCTAGTACCCAATTCCAACTGTTCTTGGTACTTAGACTATCCTTCTTATTGTTACTTCTGATTAGGGGGTCCCGGTTTGTCCCTATACTTCTTTAACCTACTTCCATTCACCATGGAAGGTAAAATTTCTCCATTCAATTTGGCTAGCTCAACTGCGCCACCATCGGTAACTCTCTGCACTATGTATGGTCCTTTCCAATGTGTCTTGAATTTACCCAGAAATTTCATGAATTTACTGTCATATAAGAGCACAAAATCACCATTCTGGAACTGCTTCTTCTTAATGTGTCTATCATGCCATGCTTTTTCTCTGGCTTTCTGTACTTGCTGCTGGAGCCCTACGATGAATCTGTCTTCTTCAAGTTCTAGTATATTTTCCAGCCTTTCTTTTATCATAGCTGGATCATCCATCTCTATGAAAGTAGATATTCTTAGGCTAGGAACAATGTACTCCATGGGCATGACTGCTTCTTGTCCATAGACCAACCTAAAAGGTGTATGGCCTGTCAACTTCTTGCAGGTGGTTCTATAAGCCCATAGTACTACTGGAATTCTAAGATCCCAATCATTTCTGTTAACATTACAAACCTTCGTCAGAGCATGTTCAAGGATCTTGTTAAAGGATTCAACAGTTCCATTTGCTTGAAGATGATAGGCAGTAATCTTCTGATGATATACTTGAAATTCTTCAGTTAATACTTCAATAGTCTTATTTAGGAAATGTGATCCTTGATCACTCATAAGAATTCTAGGACACCCAAATCTTGACAAGATGTTATCGAAGATGAACTTTGCAGCTGTATCAGCGCTATAGTCTTTGACCGATTGAGCTTCGACTCAATGAGTAAGGCAGCCAGTTGCTGTAATAATGTATCTTGCTCCGGATTTCTTCATAGGGGGATTGATAGGTCCAACAAAATCAATAGCGCACTTGTCAAAGGATTGTAAAGTTACCTGTAGAACTAGAGGTATCTCGTCCCTCCTGGATGGTTTTCCTGTCCTCTGACAGATGTCGCAGCTATGGCAATACTCTCTTGCATCCTTATGAATTGTGGGCCACCACAATCTGGCTTTCAGAATCTTCTGTGTTGTAGATTTTCCTGCGTAATGACCTCCTGCTGCTCCACAATGTGCCTTATCCAAAATTAATGGCTTTTCATGCTCCAGGACACATCTGCACAATATTTCATCTGGTCCCATCTTATATAGTTTTCCTACTATTAAGGTAAAGTCGGCTGCGTCTTCTACTGTGTTGTCATTTCGGCGGGTGCAAAACCTGTAGACAAGTACTGAACAATATCCTGAAAATAGTCATCAACCATCTGGATGGCAAACAACTGTGCATCAGGAAGACCTTCGTCCAAACTAATGGGCTCTTCTCCTGATTCGAGCCTCAACAAGTGGTTAGGTCCTGGGTTAAGTCTTCGAGGTTTGACTATGATCTCAAAGTCATATTCTTGAAACAGAACCAACCATCTACATATCCTTCCACCTAGCATAGGCTTTTTAACCAAATACTTCAAAGCAGAATGGTCAGTGAACATGTTAAAATGAGATCCTAACAAATAGTGTCGAAACTTCTGCAATGCATAAACCATAGCTAGACCTTCTCGTTCTGTCGTAGTATAATTCTTTTCTGCTGTGGACAATTTTCTACTTGCAAAAGCAATAGGGTGATCAATATTACCTTCACCTTACTGAGCCAATACTATACCCAGAGCAATGGAAGATGCATCGACATGCACATGAAACTCCTTATTCCAGTTAGGGAATACTAAGATAGGGGCAGTTACCATCTTTTCCTTCAAAATATCCAAGCTTTCTTGACACTCAGGTGTCCATTCAAACTCAATATCTTTCTTCAACTACTTTTCCATAGGGGCTGTGATCTGAGCATATCCTTTAATGAATTTCCTGTAATATCTAGTATGACCAAGTGTAGTGTGAAGTTGCTTAACAGAATTCGGAGGTGGCAATTTCACAATAATGGCTAGCTTCACAGGATCCATCATCATTCCTTGCTTACATACAATGTGACCTAGCAGAATTCCAAAAGGTGCACAAAAGATACACTTTTTCAAGTTCAAGGAAATATGATGCTATCTTCACTTGTCTAGCATAAGTATTAAACTAGCTATATGGTCTTTTAGTAACCCAAATATAGTCCAATCATCAAAATAAAATTCTAAGAATTTATGTATAAATTCCTTAAATGCAGAGATGACTACTCTAGAAAACATAGCAGGTGCATTTTTCAATCCAAAGGGCATAACTATATACTGAAAGGATCCCATTTCTGTAGCGAAGGTTGTCTTATGTCGATCTTCTGGAGCAATTCTAATATGATGGTAACCTAAAAATACATCAGTAAAAGAGTACACTTCTTAACCTCTGACATTGTCTAAAACTTCATCTGTAAAGGGAGTAGGGAAATGATCATGTAAACAGGAATCATTCAGCTTCCTCAGATCAACACAGATTCTGATTTCTCCCTTAGTCTTCTTTTCTTGCACCACCATAGGACTAACCCATTTAGATTCTTCAACAGGCTCAATGATTCTTGTAGCAAGCATCTTATCTAGCTCCACTCTAACTTTTTCTTTATACTTAGGGTTCAGCCTATAAGGGCGCTGTTTCACAGGCTTCGCATCAGGTTTCAAAGGGATATTTATCACTCCTATATCACCAAGGATACCTTTCATCTCTGAGAACTTCGTTAGAAATAGGTCCCGATACTCATGGAGAAGTTGGGTCACTTTGCTCACCATTTCTTCATCCCAATAATCTCCAATGATAGCATACTTAAGCTTTCCTTCTGATCCAATGTTTACTGTCTATGTCTTCAAGGGTTGAGTCACTTCAAGTGCTTCAACTGCTGGTCCATGTACTTCGTAGTGTCTTTCTAACTCAGGAATGTTAATGTTACGTGGATCATCATCCTCGTCAATTGTGAGGTTATAACATTCTACTACATTAGCTTCTTGTTCCTTCCAATCAGGTTGGTATTCTACTATTTCTTGATCATCAAACACTTTAGTATGGATCAACCTAACAGCTGCGTCCAAAACAGGACAAACCTCATTAATAGAAAACGTCAGCACAAAAATATCAACAAGACTATCCCAACTTACAGTACCATGGTGAAGCTCTACCTCTGCATACCAATTCTTTACTACAGGTTCCAAAGTATGTATAAACCTATGTACCCATTCTTCAGAAGGTACATGATTCCAAGATGCACAACACTGTTCCAAGTGTTCTTGAGGGTTGGTCTGACCATCAAATATGCTGCACACCTCTTGAGGTTGATCTATGAATCTCAGGTGAAGAAACTTTTGACAAGATTCCCAACTATGAATGTGCTTCTTATGGCCATTCCACCATCTGGCTGCTGTGGCTCTGAATACTGAGTCTAGAGTCTCCATTTTCTGTGAATCTGGTACCTGCTCTGAGAATTGCACAATAAACTCTTCTGGGTCTGTCGAACCATAAAAAATAGGTAAGGATCTTGTCTATGAACCAAGCCATTTGAGAGACTTGTTAATTCTTGCACATCGATGTCCATGTAGTTCATAAAGTCTATTCTACCAATTCTCTAGACCGTCATCTGAATCCGTCATGCAGGAACTGTCATACTGCCAATCCATGATACCTTCGGCAGTAGGATCAACATAATCTTCTTCCTTAGCTGTGATTTTGTAGATATGGTCCAAAACATCTTGATCTTCATCCCTGAGTGGTTCTATGTACCTTTCTCCTTGAGAAGGGTCCAGTGGTACTATGACTCTCAAACCTTTCCCTTCGAAGGTAATCTGTCTCTTCTTAAGGTTAATGACTGCAGCATTGTCTATTGCCCACTCAATTCTAGCAAAGATGGGTAGGGGTTTTTATCATCAATTATCTCAATGACTTCAAAGTCTGCTAAAGTACTGACCCCATCAATATCTACTGGGACACTAGGGAATCTTCCTAGGGGCACAATCTTCTGCTGATTGGCTAATCTCAACTGTATAGGAGACCATTCAAGGGTAGGTTTTCCCATTTGTTCCCATGTTTGTTTAGTTAAGACATTTACCTCGGGTCCTAGGTCTAGAATGACATCAGTCATGTCATATTCCCCTATCTGAGCATGCAATCTCATTTCTCTTCCAGTTCTTCTGAATCTATTAATAGTTTTTTCCTTACCAGAGCTTCACTAAGGTTCGCAAGAAGCAATAACTTTCTGTAACTCATTTAAAGCATTCTGATTTCTTAAGAGCTTCATGCAACTCTGTAAAAATGAAGACAATGTACTTACTTTATCCGTCGAAGCTTCTTGAGACTGTGACTACTGCTGATGCTGTTGTACAGGTGCGACTGGTGTGCTTGGATCAACAAAGTCTTTTTTGGCTTCCAGAAATGTCTCTTTTTCTCTTCCCACATCGAAGGTTGGGATTTTCTTGGGGGCCTTACAAACCCAAGCCTCATCAGGTTGTTTCTCCTTATTATGTATTTGCATCGTAGAGCCACTCCTTGTAACAAAATTAATGGCTGGAACAGGTCTTTGCTCTACAACAATCATCTAAATATTCTGAGTAGGAGCGCTATTTCTTTCTTGTATCTTGGCTATCAGCTGCGGGCATTGCTCAATCGCATGGTCGACTGCTCTACAATATCGACATGTCGTAGTTGGGTTTCGATAGTCCTCGATCTAGATGTCCTTCCTGATTACAGTTATAGCACACCACTTGGCCTCAACCTCTTCCAGGCATACCACCATAACCACGGCCTCCAAAAGTACCTCTACATGATGTACTACCATGGTAACCATATCCCTCATTGCCTTGTCCATCGTTTTGTACCCTATAAGCATCATTGGTTCGTTCTCTCATGAGGTCAAAACTACGACATTCATCTTCGTTGTGTCCAACTGGCTTATAGAACTTGCAATAGGGGTTCTTAGGTACTTGCACATATCTATGCAGTAGATAGTAGTCTTCAGGTCGATGCTGGCCAGTTGTCCTATAGATCTCACAATATAGAACACTAGGATTGAATGGGCTTGGCGCACCAGAATTCAGGTAATTTCTTACTGTAGGACACTGTTCCTTGTCATGTCCTTCTGTCCGACATCGTGTACACCAAACCTCTTCTCGAACAACTTTGCCTTTCTTCATGTCACGCAGCTCCAAGGCCATTGCTGCTAACTACACTTGTATTTGAGCTATACTGGAATTATCTTCGACGGGAGTTGTTTCAAGCATCATAGCAATTTCCAAAGCCTCTTGCTGATCAGCAACCTTCTATTGCATGAGTGGAGTCCTGATATGTGGTAACAAAGCTGTAATGAACCATTCCTTATGCTGTGCTTGTCCAATAGTGAAACTGACTTAATCTAGCAGAAATTTGAACCTCTGATCAAAGTCCCACACTGAATCTCCTCGCCTCTACTGAATTTCCTTTAGTTCAGTGATACACTGCGACTCTGATTTAGGCTTCTTAAATTCCTTTATCGTTGCTACTTTTATATCAGCCAAGACATGGTTATGAGTACTGGAAAAATTCATGAACCAGGTCAAAGCGTGATCTCTAAAAGAAGTAACCAGCTGCGCTCTTCTTGTATCTTGATCCGTAATGTTCTTAGCAGTCCACACGGATTCACATAAGAACCAAAACTGTTCTGGATCCTCTGATCTAGTTCCTTTAAAGACTGGGAGCTTAATGTCATCATTCATATGTGCCATCGCGGATCTAGGGGGGGAGGGAGGGGGGCTGGTAGTAGGCGGGGGGGAACTTATGGGGGTAGACTTACCTATGATAGGAATCCTCAGGATAGGGTTACTTTCAGACTGCGACGAGTTCTCAGGGATAACAGGGCATCGCTGCGGGGTTACCAGAGGGTTTCCAACAGAAGGGGTTTCGTCGGGCGTCGGGTCTGCTGAACTTACAGGGGTATACTCGGTATTCTGACCTAGGGTATAGGATCCAAAATTCCTCTTGTATCTTTTACCACTTCGCAACAAACCACTTTGCTCTTTGAAGTCACTTTCACTTCCAAACATAAGTTAGTACTACTAATCTAACAGTCTGATTCAATGAGCAATATACCTTTTTTAGCCAATAGCATTTTAATTTTCAAATTAAATGAATTTAAGTACTTACCCCTTGGTCCTTTGAAAAACTGCCATTCAGCTTCACTGAAGGAAGTACTTGTGTCAATGGCAAACTTCGTCACAAATGCTTCAAGGGTTCGCGTTGTCCAGGAATCAATAGCTCGGGATATCTTGTTGTTCACTCTTTTCAATATATTAATTCTTTCGGGGGTCCAATTAGAAAACTGACCTTCTTGGAAGTTCTTCTTTCTCTCTGTCAACCTGGATAACCACTGGTGCAACTCTATGTGGATACTACCAAAGAAAATTTCATAAACATAAAAAAAAACATACCTTTGTAAAAAGTCATCTGAACTGTGACGCGGATCTTTGTTCTCTTCTTTAGCAAATTTCAGATAAGTCTCGTCAATGCAATCATCGATTTATTTCACTGAGGGTCTCTAAAACATAGCCATCTAGGTACGACGTAAACCCCTCTTGAGCAAATACTGAGTTCAACCGGCAACGGAACCAATTTGTTGGGATTAGGGTAGACCCAGGTTCTATACTTTTGTCTTCGCACCAACAGAAGACCCACAGTGTTGGCCCTTTCAGCAACAACCTGCGAACAGGTTGCAGTCTCACCCGAAACAACTATGGGGTACTGCAGAATCAGGTTTCTGCAAGCGCAAGAGGGATATTACTATAACTTTAGTCTTATAAGCAATAATCATACAATACAGATCTTCAATAGTCACTTATATAGATTTGCCGTTAGATAAACAAATAGTGTCTTGCTCAACCCTTATGGGGAATTCACAGCGAAGTTATTATTTAATAGCTTATCTTACTTTACTCTTTATCTACTTATCAATGCATAAAAGAACATAATAGAAGCAACACAAAGAACCACAACACAAGATATAATGTGGTTCACCCCCAGTTCAGGGGCTATGTCCACAGAACTGTGTTTTATTCAACTCTTTACAAAAAAAACACAGTTCTGATCTGCACACTCAGCTGCAGATCCCTTCAATTCCTCAAGCTGTGCACTTAGCTGTAGATCTCTACACACACAGCTGTAGAGTTCGTCCATGCACATAGCTGGGACTTAACCTTTCTACAAAACTAGCATTAGCTTCGCATCAAATCATCTTACATCAAAATCCTAACCTGACTCTTTTACAAAAGTGCTTATATATACAAGTGCACTTATTACAGAACCAAGGGCTTAAACCATGGGCACCCCAAACCCTAAACCCTGGACTTAAACCATGGGTTAATTACAAAAATAGGGATTTGACTCAACCCCGACACCCCTAAGACTATTTTGAGTCGCAACTCCGCTTACAAGCTTCCACAAAAACCGAAGAGTTACCAAACTTAAGGACCGTTAAGGTGCGTGCCCCAACACGAAGACTTGCCTAAGGCCATGCAGCGGTAGGTGGTGGGTGTACCACGCGCATGGGTGCATTTATTTCAATGGCTAGCTAGAGCCGTGGTGACGTTCCATGATGACAACCCTCCTTCTCCGCAGGATTAGACACCTGGGAGTGTATATGTTTTGTACTACTGTGTATTATATGATGGTGGATTGAAAAGGCCCAATTTTGTATCATGACACTATGTATTACCACATTTTTGATGTATATAAATTTTTTTATGGTGATCGGTTTATTTATTTACATGTGTAAAAATTGTGTTTGTGATTAATTTATTATGAATGAGACAAATGCCAATCTAACACGTAGTTAGCATATGAGTCAGCAACTTGATTATTATTTCTTGGAATGTGTATATATTTTATACTGTCAAATTGTCATTCTAACAATCTCACACATAAGAATATTCTCAATAACGTCGGATCTCTAACATGGTACAAACCATTGAGCTATGACACTACTAACTCCGAATCAAGACGTACCTCAAGAGATAGAACGCCATGTGAAATGGCATCTCGTAGCAGCTCAATAATGGCATTATATTTAGCAACATTGTTGGAAGATGGCCATAGACATACACCTCCTGAAGACAGTACCTGACCCATAGGAGTATAAATCACTCAAGCAGCAGAGGCTGAGTGTTGAGTGTGACGGCTTGCACCATTCGCGAATCCTATGTAGGTGGAATATTCCATTGACATCTTCCAAAAGAAACGAAAACTAATCACAAAACCGATCACGATAAGAAAAAGACCTAACTATGCAAAGTTGTACAATAATATACAACAAGCAGCCTTGGCTAAATATCATGCATAGTATTTTTTGAGATAGAGCCCATTTCTAGGCTCTGCCAAAGCTGTGCCTTTATAATCTACTAACTCATAGGAACCCTTCTCTAAAACACACTTGACCATGTAAGGACCATGCCACATAGGATTGAACTTCCCTTCCCCCAAGGGTTCTTTCGATTGATCCCACAAAAGGACCAAGTCTCCTTCACTAAACACTCTTGGATGGACAGACTTGTCGTACTGGACCTTAACACGACGTTTATTAACCTCTAGAGCCACCAAGGCATCCCAACGCTGCTCATCAAGTTGCTCAAGGTGAACCAAATGCTCCTCCAAAGGTGAAGTGTCTGGTAAGAGTTCCACAGCTAGCTTCAATGAAGGAATCTCGCATTCAACTAGCAATATCGACTCCACTCCATGTACGAGCTGATATGGAGAAAAAATAGTGGCAGTCTTAACCACAGTTCGATATTCCCACAAAGAAGGGTATAACATAATATGCCAATTCATCTTGCTTTGTGCGATGGCTTGTTGGAGAATGGATTTGAGTGATTTATTCACTGCCTCAACCTGTCCATTCACTTGGGGGTAGTAAAAAGAGGAGTGCTCTTACTTATACCCTAACTTGGATGCCAACTCTTCCATCATACGGTTCTGAAAGTGTGAGCCATGGTCAGTGACAAGCTCTTTCGGAATCTCGAATCGAGTAATGATTTGGTTGAATACAAAGTGAGTGGCTGTCTCATTGTTGGATTTTACTGTAGGCATAGCCTCATCCCATTTCATGAAGTAATCAACAACCACTATAATGTGACGGTGCCCCCCAGCCGAAGTTGGGTTACAGTCCATAAAATCGAGCCCCCACTTAGCGAAGGGACCGGCGGTGATAATGGGATGTAACGAGGTAGGATTTGAGCGCATATTACGTGCGAACACCTGGCAAGGGTGGCACCTCTTGACCGCATCAACACAATACTTAAATATAACCGGCCAGAAATAACCCGCTCTCAAAATATTTTGAGCTGTAGAAAGCCCAGATAAACGACCGCCACACACCCCTCCATGGCAATCATTCAGCACAACCTCAGCCTCTTCATGAGTTAAACAACGCCGTAAAATGGAATCTACCCCATGGAAGTACAAAGTATTGTCCACTATAAGGTAGTTCTTAGAGACGTGATGTAATCATCGTCGTTCATCTCGCGAGAGGTGAGTAGGGGTCCTCTATGTTTGTAGATATACTATGATATCCCCATACCATGGGTCAGACGTTGATATTAAGAAGATGTGTTCATCAACAAACATATCTTCACAAACCAACTCCTCAGCCTCGCTCGGGAAATCCGATATAAGATCTGCAAAGATTAAAGATTTCTTCGATTTTGCCAAAAAAAAATTGAGATCAAATTCTTGCAAAATGACAATCCATTTATTATACTTTCCCCCAATCATCCTTCGTGTGAGGGAGAATTGAAATGGATTGACATGGGCCACAACCAAGGTCTGGTGAAGGAGAATATAATGTCTCAAATGCTGAACCGCATGTACGGTAGCCAAGGCAAGCTTCTTGACATGAGAATAACGAATCTCTGCGTCAATAAGGTTTCGGCTCAGATAATATATGACATGCTCTTGGAGCTCCTCATCCTCTTGAACCAAAACCATACCAATCATCTCTAATGATGCGGCCACATATAATAGAAAATCATGGCTATAATCCGGAGGACTAATCACCGGGGCCGATGCTAGGGATCGCTTGAGTGCATCGAAGGACTCCTGGGATCGCTCATCCCATTCAAAGGGAATATCCTTCTTTAAAAGACACATGAAGCCTCTAGTCAAATTGGCAAAGTTGACAACAAATCTTCATAAGAAGTTTTCCATGCCTTGCAAACACTGAAGATGACGAATATTCTTCAGGGGAGACAACTTAAGTATTGCCTCAACCTTCAAAGGGTTGACTCTTACACCCTCTTTCGAAACGATGAATCCTAACAAACGACCTGACTTCACACAAAATATGCACTTATGAGGATTTAATCTAACTGAATAGTGCTGGCATCTTTCGAATGCCAATCTCAAGTGATAGGGATGACTCATTCTCATAGGAGAATGAGCAGCGAGGTCATCTAAAAACACTTCAATAATAGACTTGAGATCGTGGAAGATCAAGGTCATCGCCCATTGAAATGTAGATCCGGCGTTTTTAAGGCCAAAAGGCATTTTATGATATGCAAATGTTCCCCAAGGACAAA
The DNA here is from genome assembly GCA_001517045.1 of Pseudotsuga menziesii. NCBI lineage: Eukaryota > Viridiplantae > Streptophyta > Pinopsida > Pinales > Pinaceae > Pseudotsuga > Pseudotsuga menziesii. Next base: position 61,293 of record LPNX011073865.1, on the reverse strand, counting down.
TAAATGCAGTCTTGTGTTGGTCCTCACGTTTAATCTGGATCTGATTATTTTCGAAAAAGCCGTCCATGAAGGAGAACACCTCGCTACCCGCACACTCATCCAAAATCTGATCTATAAATGGTGTGGGGAAGTTATCCTTAGGATAGGCACGATTCAAATTGCGGAAATAAGTGCATATGCGGATCACTCCCTGCTTCTTATCCACCAGAACGGGGTTTGAAACCCACTACGTCAAGGGAACGGGATAGATGAAACTGACTTTCAACAGCTTCTCTATCTCTACCTTAATGGCAGGTGCTTTCCTAGGATTCATAGCGCGTAACCGTTGTCGAACAGGCTTAGCGTTGGGGTAAGTCTTAATCTCATGCTCGACAATCCAAGGGTCAATACCTAGCATCTCGTCGTAAGACTAAGAAAAAACATCAAGGAATTCCTTCAATAGCTCAATATATTCGAGAATCTCAGCATGGGAACATTCCACCCCAATATAGACATTCTCAATGGTGCCAGGATTGCGAGAGATGTTGATAGGAATCATGGAAGATATGTTCACCATGTTTCCATCAGCCATTATACCAAGAGAGCTTAATGGAACCACAGGACTACCAACTCTCTAACTAAGAATCTCCCTATAATCCTCATGCTCCAAATGGTCAAGTGGTGGAAGGAAGTATGATCTATGATGAAGTGACTCCCATGGTCGCTCAACTCCCGACATAGCCTCAATAATCGCTTCATCTGAAGGGAAAACCATATCAAGGTAGTCATGGGCATGAGAAGACTGTACTGCCCATGCCAGCAGCACATAGGGGTCTTCCCCCTCCGTCTGTGAAGAGGAAGAACAAGGCTCTGCAACGTTCTTGAGATTAGCTTGATAAGTGATCATAGTTGCAGTCAACGACACGCGCGTCTCGATGGGCTCACTCAAAGTACTCGGTATAGGAAGAACCAAAGGATCTTCCATATGAGTCGTGCGAAAAGACACCGAGGTCATAGAAGTCAAAACCTCATCGGAACAAGATCCTATCATGAGGACCGGTGCAGGACAAATAAAGCTTCCCATGAGGGATGGATACATGCCTACACCCACACTTCCAGTTTTCGGATGAGAGTGCTCAACGATCGGGATCGTAGCTCCCAAAGATGTGGTAACAGACGGATTCTTGAATGTCATTTGATCAATCGTTACAATCTTCCCGTTATGTGGAAAGCATACAATGCGGAACAAGGAATAAGCAACGGCTTGCATACTATACATCCAGTTCCTACCCAACAAGATATTGTAGTCAAGGGACGCATCAACCACCTCAACCTCTATCGCAACGATCTTCCCCCCCAAACACACTTTAAGGGAAGGAAGGATGCCGTGCGGCCTAAAATATCTCCCATCAAACGCAGTTAACATAGTCGCTGATTTAGACAGCTCAAGAGAACCAAGACCCTTCCGACAGGACAAAGACATCACAGAAGCGACAGCACCCTCGTCAATCAAAGTACGCTTGATGATCATATTAAGACATTCTACGTGCACCAAAAGAGACACATAGTAGGGCAAGCGAGGCTGATATCCTGCGGTTTCAAATTTGATCACTGAGGAAGAATCACCTTCGTTCACACCAAGAGTAGAAAGCAACGCCTTCCTTTGCGAAGGACAACTCTGAAGCACTTCCAATGCAGACATCACATAAGGAGTATGTCCCAAATCTTCGACAACTGAATAATTCTAGGTGGCTCGAGCATTTGGATTATGCCCAGAATGCTTAAGGACTCCCTTAGGAATGCGAGGTGCATCCTCAGGTTTATCCATAGGTTTCTCAATGCGCAAAGGGGTTCCTGGTGGATCAGGCTCTTTGCCTGGGTTGGGTTGTGACGAACTATAATCTTTCGCACGAGTCACAACCTTGGCAGCACAGACCATGTTAATGCACCCATGACCACTACCCTCTGGTGGATCATCATCACTAAACTGGTCATGGGACTTTGAGTTCATATTCTGATTATGCGGTAAAGGGTTTGTTAGCATAGCTAGGCCTTGTGCTAAGAATCTCGAAGCTTCATCAATCCAGGGGCACACGTAAGTGAGGTGATCATCCTTACATAGCTTGCAAGGGAATTTAACTTTACATTTCACTTGCTTGTCCCCCCCAACATTTTTACCATTCTTATCATTATTGGTAGCATTCTCATTGTTATTCCCACCCTTTCGATTATTATTTTTACCCTTTCTTCTATTATGTCCGGGCTGCTGGTTACCCTTCTGGTCCAACGATTGCACAGCAAGTACATTCATCATTTGGGCGGGTTGAGATAAATCCGTAGCTTGTCCCAAAGCATATTGGTTGAGTGACAACTGATTAACTTGTTTTGCAACTGAATCTATAGGTTTCGCATTTGCACACCCCACAATGCCATCGGCATGTGGTCCAGGTTTGGCTTTGGGATCAAAACTGGAATGAGGAGCGTTGGGAATAATCTCATACCAAAAAACCGGACTGAGCATAGATCAAGTCCAGTTCCTATGCCCTAAAAATTGCTTGTTCCTCATTCTGTACTTTGGATGTGGAAACATCCTTCACAATATATGGCAATAACGACTTGAGGAACCATTCGAAAAGGAATTCCGGCAGTATAAAGGCTTTAATTAATCTCTTCCATGTACGCCACTCTTGAATATGATCAAAAATATGGGTGGCTTTATCTTGCTGAAATGTCGACAAGAGTTCAGTACCAATGTCATAGCGCACTGGTAGATGGAAGTGATTAATAAAAGTCATCACAAGGTCATCGAACACAGTGAAAGCACCCCTAGGTAACTCTATATACCATTTCGCAGCAGGCCCTATGAGGGTGCGTTGAAATAGTCTCAAACGGACGGATTCCTGATGTAATGAATTCAAAGAGCACCATAGGTGAAACATAGTAACGTGTTCACTCAGATCCTCTCCCGGTTTTCCTTTGAACTTAGGTATGTCCGAAGGAAGCTTCGTAGGGACAGCTGGCCAAGCCGGGTCGTGAGCCACAGGATCGTTCGTAAGTCTCGATAAGTCAGGAAGGTTAAGCATCACGAGGAAATGGATCCTAGCATGATGAGGTCTATGGACCACTCCCTGGTTCAGATAGGGTTGATTACCACCATGGCCTTGGCCATAGTGTCCTCCTCCTGTCTGACTCGTATAGGGTGGCGTGGAAGTACCATAGTACGGTGGACCTTGACTAGTAGGAGCTACGAAGCCGTAATTAGGAGAGTAAGCAGGTTGTTGATACCTGCCTCCATAAGGTGAATAAACCTATCCATACTGCGTCCCGTAATAGGGTCCATAGGTCATCGCATGCGATGCCCCATGGGATACTCCATAGGTAGGAAGATAAGCTCCAGAAGTCAGAATATATGTACCAAAAGTAGGATATAAGCCCCAGAAATGATAGGTTGACCTCTAGAAGTGTGAACATAGCCTCCCGAAGCAACGGGAGGTATGTAAACTTGAGACACAATCGGCCTAGTAACCGCAGTACGGACCTGGCTCGTAGCCATATATCGGCTCGAAGGACCACGTGAATAAGGTGGAGGATGTACATTTGAAGAACTAGGAACCGAGGACAAAGGAATCTGAGTAATAATATACGTACTACCGCCTATAAGCACTCATCTCAAATATGGTATCCTAATCGGATCGTCAACCCTAGACCTAGGAGGGAGATACGATGTAGCTTCCACCACTGAGACGGAAGGTGCAATATGACTAGTGCTCCCAAATATTTCCGCATGGAAAGGAATGAGAGTTCCCCCAGGCATAGTGTTAGGCTCAAAGTTGGATTCGACATGAAATGTCAAATCATGTACAGGGAAACCAGACGTAGCATAACTACCGTAGCTAGTGCTGGCAGGTTCAAAATGAGTCTCGGTGTCCTCCGGCATGCCATACTGGTAACGCGTCAATGGGGAATCCGATCGAGGGTGAGTAGGTCTATCGTGCAAGGGTCCTATCGCAGAAATCATAGGACCTGACTCAGCTAAGTCAGGTGAAGGATCATAAGTAGGAGTAAGTTCCCCATCATCTATACGAATGGGAGGAGGTGGTTCAGGAATATCCTCTAAATAGTCTCCCATGGTGTGTGAATCAGTGTGTGACATAGTCCGCCTGGACTGTCTAGGTCTCTCTCCCAAAGGAGGAGGAGAAGTAGAATGCGGAAGACCTGCTAAGTGACGAGAACAGAACCGCACTCAAATCCACAATGACTCAAAAAATAGCAAAGACTCTCTATTTATGTAAACCCTAGGACAACTAGCATGCACAAAGCAATCACTAATAAAATATAAATCCAAATGCAAGAAAAAAAGGGCTAGATAAGTGAGCTCCCGAATGAAGCAGGTATGTCTCGTCTAGGAGAGGCCTGAGACTCCCATACACAACAAGCGGAGGTACGTAACCAATTATTGTGGCCCTCAGCTTCAATGCATAAAGTGACTGTGCTGTCTGATCCCAACCTGGCTGGCACACCTACAGATTAACCTCTACAAGTACTCCCTTGATATCCTAGGTAAGGCCACTAAGGTCACCTCAATATACTCAATGCTCAGGTGGACAGTCGCAGGTGGGATTGACCGTATGGGCAGGGTAGCAAAGCCCGAAACTATTGAAAGAGCCCCCAGATACGAACACAATCCTGGAAATATCTTTGGTGCTACTCAGTTATGACTAGGGGTCATCCCAATCAATAACCGCTCACACTGCCTCGTGCTTAACTCCCGTTTGAGAGGAGGATCCTGAGAACATTGATTATACCAAGGATTTCACACACTCACCTAGACACATAGATGTTGTTGTTTAGTGATCTTGGAGAATTGACTTACAATGAACGATTCCAAGATCCTAAAACCTAAGCTTGTTGGTGCACCCTAGAAAATAAAAGAGTGTAATTCATTTTATTTAGCGTTGATTTTAGTTGGCTTTATTACAAAAAAATAGGATATGGTCGTGCAACTAGTGGTGTTATGACGCAACAAGAAGTAAAATGCACACCTAACAATCAATGCAAATGCATTGTGTCCATGAAAACAGGGTATGCTACTACGTGAAATGCACAATTCTTCTTCAAATGCTGAATGCAAATTTCCCTATATGAAGTCCTAACTAGTACTCCAAAGCAAATCTAGATCTAGTGCAAATACAATGCAAAGTGCAAAATGCAATGCATGATGATAAGCAAATGTTTTTGGATTTTTTGAAAATATAAGAGATGCAAAAAAGAAAAGAATGATTCTACGAACCCTAGACTCTGCAAGCACACCCAAAAATCACTCAAGTAAAGCACTAAGGTAAAAGAACTCTAATGCACTAATCTCAAACAAAAAATAAAAAATGCCATGACAAGAACTTTCCTAAAAAAAAATTTTAGGCTAAAAAAAAATGTTTCTAGTAAGAAACAGATGTCTAAACAGACTCAGGCAGTGCCAAAGGAGACTCAACAACTAACAGCATTCACCCAGCAACCAATTATCTTCCACAACAAGGTAAAAATAGGGTTATACTCGACTGTTCGTAGTAAACCCGCGTATATACACGGAAATCGAAGAAGAAACCGCGTGTACACGCGACTGTAAATCAAAAACCCGTGTACAGGAAGAAAAATTGCATAAAATTCAAGGCAAACAGATAGGCTGAGACAGACTTGACACCAATCAGACTCTACTAGGCAGATATGCCCCCAGACTCGACACAGAAACAAGAGAGAAAGAGCAATTCAAATACATTGAATGCCAAGAAAATCACCCCCAAAGGACAACTACTAGGAACTCCCCAGCGGAGTCACCAATTCTGTTACGGAGAGAAATTCCTATGGCTTGGGGTACCACAATAGACAACTTGACTCCAGAAATCAATCCTTTCCAATATGCAATAGAAATTAAATGTCTAACACTAAAGGATCAGACCTCGTACCTTATTCCGGACGGTTGAAGTAGATCCCCGTTGAACTTTCCAATCTTCAGCTTGAATTGCTATAACACTTCCTCAACAACAAGTAAATAATACAAGCATACTATATATCATGGTGTTAGATCTATTCTAGCATATATAATCAATAATGTAAAATCATTTGACATAATCCAATGGATACAATATGCATTCAAACACACATTATTGGACAAGAAAAGATATTTCTATTAATATAAATCAGAGATTACAAGATATATACAACCTCTGACGGCACGTCTCCGAACTGGATAAACTGAATCCCCCACTTGGGCCTCCACCACTTCAATTCTCCATCTCTTGATAGCAAGCTCACAAGTAAAAGGCAAGCTTGGGAAGAACACCAAAGTGCTCCAAGGGACAAAGGGATGCAGACTCAAGTATAAGTTCTAGCAATAATGGACTATAGTTTCTTTGCTCTCAATTCTCTCTCTCTTTTCCTTCAATGTACCAAGGTGTTCCTTATATAGCTTTCAAAGGGATAATGAAAGGTTGAATCTGTGCGATCTCAAGGAACAGGGAAGGCCAGGAGTCGAATGAGTTGGATCCATGTCAAGGAAAACTCCAAAAATATTTGGATTATGCACACATCCCGTTGTACGCGGTTATATGGGTCAAACCGGTGTATGTACGTGGTTATCGGGTTAAAATCCGCGTATAGCATTTTTCATGTGTTTTTAGGGATGATCAAAGAAACATTAAAGGACAAAAAATGGTCCATGGGGTCTAAAGAGTCTGCAGCGGGATAGGGGAAGGCCATACAAAGTGTGATTCACCTAGAGTGGTGAAATCCGCTATAACAATGGGTGGATTTAAGTGTAGAGCCTTTCCATCATGGTTGCAGGATGTGTTCCTACATGGGTGGATGTAAGTGTAGAGCCTTTCCATCATGGTTGCGGGATGTGTTCCCACATGGGTGGATGTAAGTGCAGATCCCTTTCAGCATGGTTGCAGGATGTGTTTCCACTTTTTTGGATATAAGTGTAGAGCCTTTTTAGCATGGTTGTAGAATGTGTTCCCGCATGGCTAGATATAAGTGTTGAGCCTTTCTGATGTGATTATAGGATTAGTTCCTACATGATCAGATGCGAGTGCTAGGCGTGCCTTTCTGACATGGTGTTGGATTTGTTCCTCTCATGGTCAGATATAAGTGCTAGGAGGGCCATTCTAACTTGGTGTCAGATATAAGGGATGAAGAAGACCTACATGGAGGCTAGGCATACAACCAGCATGAAAAAGGGTTGGCTCTATAGAACTTCCTGTGATGAGAAGAATCATGAGATAGCACCTATGATGATGATCCAGTAGTGATTATCTAGATCCATAAATGATGCTCCAGTGATGATCCAGATCCAGTGATCATCAAGATCCAGTGATGATGATCCAGATCAAGTGATGATCCAGATCCAGTGATGATGATCTAGATCAAGTGATGACCTAGATCCGAAGATAAAGATGACTTGAAGATGAAGATGACTTGAAGATGATGAGGACTCGATGATGAACCAAATGATACAGAGAAGAAGACTTGTGCTGATAAATTGTGTTGAGAGAATACCTTCCTAGTTAAGAGGGAGTGTTCATGTAATTGTGACTTCGAAATGTATTCACTTGTATTTCTTATGTATTGTAACCCAATGTTTATTCTGGGATGTACTTGAGTCATGTCATGCCCCAATATCCCTATCAGGAGGTTCTTTAATGTAAACAAGTCATGTCAAGTCATTGTTGGTAACCCTCCTATTGATCAAGGGTTAAAGTCCCCGCAGTTCTGGGGCACTAGGGTTGTTAGACTCACCTAGTGAAGTTGGCCCTAGTAGGGTTTATTCCAGTCAGGAATTAGTATAAATAGAGAGCTAGCCTCTCTATTTATCACACACTCACTCACGCTCAGTTGTCGCACATAGCTGAGGAAGAGAAAGACACTGGGGCAAAGACGAAAGAAGTCAGTGCCATCGGGAGATCATCTTATTGTTTTGATTTTTTACTTTTGGTGTTGATTCTATCTCTGAGGAAGTTGTGGGGTTTTCTCCACTTATGGTTTCCCCGAGGAAAAACATTGTGTTCATTGTCTCTTGTGTTTGATTTATGTGCTTGTTGTTCTCTTAGTTAAGGATCACAATGTTATGCTAGCTTAATGTTAAAAATCTAGCACTCTGTAGGAGCAATTTTTCGGGTGGGAGCGTCAGGGGTATAATACCTGCACAACTCGGTTTATGAATTCCACTTACCAAGGGTGATGGTGCTGGTGGAGGTATGCTACACCTTAGTTCCTATGGGAGAGCCCACCTCACTGGAGGTGAGGAGTACAAGAATGACAAGCCACTACAAAGGATTTCCTCGACCAGGAGTGATGCGTCTCTTTTTCCAGATCCCACACCTAACAGTGTTACCCAGGGAGGAAGCAATGTTGGATGAGGTTGAGCAAGGGAAATATGAAAAATTCCCTACCAACATGTTCCCATGCAGAAAGTCGCATTTGAACATGGCATAAATACACAGTTTGGATAGAAAAATGGAATTATGTTGACTCATCAGGCCGGCTAAAAGGTCCAAAACCCAATAAAGGGTGACTCGCCTGAAAGAAAATGAAAAGGCATCATACTTAGAATCCACAACAGTATCCAAGCATGTTGGGATATCACTCAGGATGAATTCACCCACTAGCTCCATGATGTTTATTTGCATTTGTAAATCGTGGCGATAGTTCCACTCTCTATACTGTTAATGTTTGATTACGACTGGAAACAATTTTTAGGTTGGTTTTGGAGAATAGTCTCAGTGCTGAAATAGTATAAATACACTCTTGATAGAGGGAGATAGGGGTTGGTTGGGAAACTTTCAAGGGCTAAGGTTCTCCATTGTAATTAGTCTTTGATTTCTGTGTTATGAATAAATTTGTAGAGGAAGGATTGTCTTTCAAGGAAGAGATTCTTATGTTGTTGCTTCTTTCAATATGTAATCTCTTTACCTGAAATGTTCATCTTGTTCTCATTCTAGTTTGTTAATTTCTTTCATGTCTGAAATGAGTGTATAATGGTTTCGAATTCATACATGCTATGCTTTGTCTGTTGTTTCAGATATTCATTTAAGTTTTCTTCTAAATTTACGTAGAATTCATCTTGTTGGTGCTCTGCGTGATGGACTGTTCCCTCTCATTTACTAATCACCTGCTGAATATCTCCTGATTACAAGATTGATGGCTATCTTTCCTCTATTTTTAAATTTACACCATTCTTTACCTCCCACAATATGTTCCCTACCCAGACCTCCAACTCCATTTCCCAATGGTTCCTTACTCTGATAGTCCCACCTACATATTACTTTAACATACCCACCCCATTCAGGAGTCTGGCCTCTTGACCATTCTTGACCGAATATCCTACGTGAAGTAAATCTGAAAACAAGCGAGAGATCCCTCTCTGACTGTGCAAGGCCAGAGGCACAGTCTAAGGCAGTTATGTTGTTTCCCAGGATAGAACCCTTTTTCGCCCGACCTATGGGCTCATTCTCGCTGCTAACACCATTATGGCCCTTACTTTGTCTGGATCAACTGATATTCCATCCTTGGACACTATGTGTCAGAGGTACTGAAACTCATCTTTAAAAAAATCACATTTACTAAATTTTGCGTAAAGTTGTTGTTCTCTTAGTACTTACAAAACTATTCTTAAATGTTCTTTATGTTCTTGTTTGTTTTTAGACTAGATTAGTATGTCGTTTATAAAGAAAACCACAAACTTATCTAGGTAGTTTCTTAAGATGGTGTTCATTAAACACATGAATGCAGTAGGTGTGTTTGTCAACCCAAAAGGAATTATGACAAACTCATAGTGACCGTCACAAGTCTTGAATGTTGTTTTAAAAATATCTCCATATTTTATACATACTTGATGATAATTCAACCTTAAGTCTATCTTTGAAAAGATAGTTGCTCTGTGAAATCAATCGAATATATCCTCTATCCGGGGGAGTGGGTACCGGTTCTTAATAGTCATCTTATTTAATTGTTGATAATCCATACATAATCTTAATGTCATGTCCTTGTTTTCTCAAAAAAGACTGGTGCTCCCCACTGAGAGACACTAGGTCGAATGTACTTTTATCAATTAGTTCTTGTATTTGTGATTTAATTTATGTAATTTATATTATATTCATTTCGTACGTAGATTTCGATGTCGGTACCACTCTGAGTATCATATTGACCATGAAATCAATGTCTCTTTTCGGATGAGGTCTGGGGACTTCTTCCGGAAATATGTCTTCAAACTCCTTCAAGAATGGTATGTCTTCTAGTTTAATTTTGTTATTATTTTTTCATTATCATTTATTATATAGACTGCGAACATTTTACATCCTTTTATTCCTCATCTTTTCATTTTCAATGGAGAGATTTCTCTGATGGTCACCTTCTTAGGGATCCATTTTACTTGTATATTATCTCCATTATCATCATTACAGGTAAATATTTTAACAAAACAGTTTAACACCGCCTTATGTTCTTCTAGCCAATACATTCCTATTAATAAATCATAGGATCCTAACGGCATAATATTTACATTAACATGCATAATGAATTCATTCATCATCAATTTACAATTTCTAACAAGACTAGTAAATTTTCATTTTGTACCTGTGGCTAACTGTACTAGCCATTAGTTGTCAAAATCTTCAGGTACCAATTTGCATAATTAAACTATTCTAGGTGATATATAGCTTAGGCCCGCACTTGGATCAATTAAAATAGAGATAGGTTGATTGTTTATCATGCCTTTAATTTCGACCATATAAATCTGGTGGTATGCTTGTTGATTTTCCAATGCAGCACAAATTCTGGGCATGCTCCTTGCCATGTCCCCAAATGTAACTGCTTCTTGGATAGAATGAACATTATTATTTTTTTCTTATTGGATAGTATTTAAAGTAGTGTGGCCCTCCACACTCCCAACATTTTAAGGGTTCCTTTTGTGCTGGATTCTTGTTAGGGACAGTAGAAGGTTCTTCTACTGTGTAATTTTGCGGTTTAAATTTTTGGTAGTTATTACCCTGATATCCCCTATCATTAGAGGAAATTTCAACTCAAAATGGGCCTTTTAACTTTGATTCAAATTCCATGTCATCATGTGTTAGCCAATGAAATTGATTTAAATTTGAAATACCGTATAGGTCTTAAACACTTTTTTAATATAAATTTGGGGATAGGTATCATAAAAAAAACTACTTTTTTGTTTGTATTTTCGACATATCTCCCTGTGTTTTTACTCAAATTTCCATCGGAAGAGCTCGTTGGATGCGGAATTAAATTCTGCATCCAACATGTATGCACTCAGCATACTTTTGATGACCCGAAAAACAAGAAATACCTGAAAAATCGTGATGATGACATCATCATCACGTTTTTTCAGGTATTTCTTGTTTTTCGGGTAGCGGGGTCTGTCAAAATTATGCCGAGTGGGTACTCGTTGGATGTGGAATTTAATTCTACATCCAATGAGCTCTTTCGATTGAAATTTGAGTAAAAACACAGGGAGATATGTCAAAAATACAAACAAAAAAATAGTTTTTTTCTTTTCTTCCTCCAAAATTAATAAATATTATTTTATTATTTTAACTATTATTTTATTAACTCTTTTTAGGAGGCCCATTTTGAGTTGAAATTTCCTCTAATGAGTTATTTCCTATATTTTTATGGAACTTATTATGATTCTTTCTAGGATAAAAATTATTAGTCTTTTTATTCTTCTAAGTTGGTACATTTTCACTTTTATTCTTTTTTTGTTCGTAACAGAATTTTCCCTTCCTCGTCGCTTCATTTACAATCTTCAGATTGTCATACACAATCTCTTCCTTGAACATGATAGGAAAAAAACTGAGGAACCATTGTATATTAGGTTTCTCATCAATTATATCAGGAACATAATGAAGCAAACTTAAAAACTTACCCCATAGTTCTTTCATCATCATGGATCCTACCCTTAGCTCGTAAAACTCTTTGGCCATATCTTCATAGTATTTTTCGGATAAGTAATTTCTTTTAAAGAGTTTTTTAAATTTTTTCCAAGTTACATATCTTTCTTTTATCTCCTTAACCTTCTTTATGTCTTGCCACATTATATATGCTTTTCTAGTCAAATTATAGATGGCCATTTTAGCCTTTAATTCATCATAGTAGTTGTATATCTGAAAATAAGTTTTCATTCCGTACAACTAGGATTATGCCTCTTCTCCCTTCTCAATTTCCCCATTAAACATTGGTGGTTTAATTTTCTTAAACTCCCCAGATATCACCTCATAGGGTTTGTATTTATTTTTCTTTTTGTTATCGTCACTACTTTCGCTTGACTCTTGTTGTTTTCGATGATGTTTAACTGAATCTTCACTGGAAGTTTCAGGTTTATGGCTAGAAAATTCCAGCTTTCTTCCCTTACGTTTGTATGTTGCAGTTTTAGGAATTTCTTGTTCAGATTCCTTTTTTCATCTTTTTCATCATTATTAATCTTAGCTAGTATGATAGCATTTAGTTCTTCCTGAGATTTTAGAATTCACTCATTATCTTCTTTAACTTTTCTCAGTTTAGACCTTTACTCTTTGACAGTTTGTTTTAGTTCATATTTATCTTGACTATCATTTAAGTATACCCAAATTTCCCCATCCCTTAAGTCACCCTCTTCGTTTTTCAAAGGGCTTTCTGGGTGATGTTCCTCTTTTGCAAACATCTTTGCATCTGCCATGTTTTCTACAAAATATAGTTATTCTTCTCTTTTGTTGTTTGTCAGAGAAGTTCAAAAAAATAAAATAGAAGTTAGTTTTCTTTTTTCTATAGCAATTCTAATGTTCAGTTGGATCGGGCCTAGTGTTGCAACCGTGCTCTGATACCATTATGTAACACACCTAAAGATCGTAAATAAATAAAAAAAATGCATGTATTAATTTTACACTGATTTTGAAGAATCCTATGTTTTACTGTTGTTGGTTTTAATATCTTGGCCATTTTGGTTATGACAAGTTTGTTGAACCTTACGATGGCTAGTTCCTTTCGGAACATTCAACCATGTTCACATAGGTGATGTACTTTGTTTATATGTTCTGTAATTATTTATTTTACTTTCAAGTCTTAGCCTTAGCATAGTTTACACTATGTATGTAAAAAACCTACCTCTAAGCTTGATAGGCTTAGGGTTTCTAAGCGTATGGTATTCCATGCGACACCCTCTTTATATGAATAAAAAGTGAGGGTTTACCTACTTGTGATTGGAATGGAACCACATATTTTTGGCCTTAATGCAATTATTTAAGATCCTACATGTGTCGGTTTGGATGCATCTCTTTACAGTTATTTATGTGCATGATTAAATACTATCTCAATGATCTTATCCATGGTTTTTATCTCATAATGCATGACCTAAAACTATGTATGAAATAAGGATTTAATATGATTATATGGTTTTAATGTTCTATTCATAGTTCTATGTTTATGACTTAAACCTTTTCCAATACATGTTCCTAAGACGGTGCTAAGGTATAAAAATTTATATTAAGCACATGATACATAGAACCATGGGAGAGGTATGGGTCTAGCCATGACCCTTGATGGCATTAAGACCCAAAACCAACTCCACGAAGGTCTTAGCAAGGGTATACGATACATGGTGCATAGTTTGGTTTTGATGCAAGGTTTAATAACATGTTGTAAGGTTAGCATAAGATGTGATATTTTGTGAATATCCAAGTCCTAGGTTATGTGTTGGCCATTAAACAAAATACATGATTGGATTCACAATTATTTGAGTGGTAATGATTTTGGCCATGCAATTAAGGTTGTCCTCTAGTTGACATTCAAATATGTTCTGGCTATGAGTTAGCAGCGCCCAGGAGCATGAGGAAGTACGTTATTTAATCTCTTCCCTACACTTGGATGGTGATATTGATAAAGTTCTATAGGGTTTTGAAAGTAATTTACTCTGTCTGAGTTTCACATTTCATTTGTTTTATTTTTCGGAGGTCAAATGAGGGTCGAGATCTACTCTCTATAATGTTCAACTCGGTTTTCATGGGTTTAATAGATTTTTTATCTGGTTTCTATGTGGTAGCAATAGTTTCTTGGTCTACCTTGATGGTTTTCCAACCAACCAGATCTCCAACGACCGACTGAAGCTTCCAACACCATGAACAATATTTTCGCAAGGTAAGCATAACTGAAACTTCTTTCACAACATGAAGGGTTTGTTTTACTTTATTTAATTTTACTAGTAGGTTTTAGTTTTTTTGCATACAATAGAGGGATAAGGATGCTAGGAGGAGCTAACCTCTAGCCTTCCTTTCCCAATGCCAAGGTAAGAGTTCCAAAACATTGCAAGTATTATTGTAGTTTTTAAAAGATAAATACAGTGTTCTTTGCACTAAACTGTAATTGGTTTCATTTGTAGGTTTTGACACTCATGGAGAGGAATGCGACAAGGTCACCTCCTCCCAGACCTGTGTTTTCAAACGCATGGGTAAGTTATGTGCTCAACCTTGGTTCAAACTAGTTTTGTTTTATAATTTATTTTAAATTGAAAATATCCATGCTAACCCAACCAATTTGTGTTGCAAGTCTCATTGGGCAGAAGTCGTGAGGCTTCTTGGTAGTCAAAATGATTAAGATAAGTGGTTTTTATTTCTTTTTTTTTAAACTAATCAAAGGTTTTCTTTGAAAAATTCTTTTCGGTTTTGCCATCTTATAGCCATTTCTGGGCACTGTACTGTTATCTACCTAAATGGCACTTCTCCATCTGAGTGCCGACATTCCCTGTGTTGGCACACAAAAGGACATTTATGGATTGAAGGTTTCCTAAAACACTATAGATGGACATGTTATGAATTACATTTATCATACATCCAGCTGGTTATTTTTACCTTTGAATATTTCAAGTGTTGTATGTGCCTTTTCCTAAATGCAGGCCGCGTACATACACACCTTTTTATTATAGCATATCGAGTATTATACGCGAGTATTTGTTATTGCATCCCACGTACAGATCTGTACGTGGGCTCCCCTTAGAGAAAATTGCGTGTCATACACGGGTTGCCAGTATTAATACCTGCATACACCTTCCTTTGACATTAAAAATAATAATTCATGATTATTTGAGATTTGTTAAGCCCTTAACTATAACCATCTTAACTATCTCAACCTCCTCAACCCTCGAAACTGCCTTATTTCACTAAGTATAAATAAAGGCCTTGGGGAGGGTATTAATCAATCATACTTGGAGAGCAAAGTTATGCTGGTGGTGTTTATTCAGAAGTCTTTGGAGCAGTGGAACTTAGATTCCTTTGGTTGCAAAGGAGTCCTTGTCTTAGGCATTGGGTTGTAATCTTAACTCATTCACTATTGTTAATAAAGAGAATCATTCTTCCAAATGTGTTTTGAATGTCTTTCATGTATTATGGTTTGATGAATATTTATGATTAAGCACTCTGTATATGATTTATCTAACCTTTTATATATACATGTATAAGCTTGCACTTGGAGGATTTGCTCTTTACAGGTGAAGGAGAAACATCCCTGAAGGATTTGGAGGAGAAGCAAAGCGGAAGAGGACGAAGCTAGGAACAACCGTCATGAATCGGGTGAGTCTATTCCATCCTTTTGTTTCATTTTTGTACTCTAAAGTCGATTTCCTGCAAGTTTTATGAGAATGTTGGTAACCCCAGACCTTCAGTTATAAGGTGTTTATTCTTGTACAACAGAACTGGCGACTCTGCTGGGGAGCCCAGAGTGCTGTAGGTTATTTCTGTCACCCTTGACTAGTCTTTGCCTTGAAGTTTGTGTGTGGTATTTTATCATGATTCATGCTTACCATAGTATTTGAAAGCCTTGTGGATTTTTCTTTGTTTTTGAGAAAAAATTTGTACCTATACGCGGGTTTCTCTCATACACAGTCGCGTACAAAGGCCTACATACGCGGGTTTCTCTATTGGACAGTCGCATACAGTACGTGAATTGCCCTTGTACACAATCGCGTACAAGCCTGGAAATAGGGATTTTTGGCTAGGGTTTGATTGTCCTTGTCTTTTTGTAATTCATGTTTGTTAGTTGGATTTCTTTATGAATACTGTGCAGTTAGTCTGAAGACCTTGGTGACCACACTTTGTGCTTTCTCGTAAAGCCCTTGGGTTTCTTTTGTTTGTATTGTCTTCGGTTGGCATTTTGAAGTAGGTTGGCCTGTTTGGGTTATAGGTTGAAGTGTCTCTATTTGAATTAGTGATTAGGGTTTTGGGCATTGTTTTTACAGTCTATATTTTGATAGTGGTTGGTTTGTCACTTACCTTTGTGATTTTACAGTGATTTCTTGTCATTGTACACACCCAAGCTAGGGTTCCCGGTCTCCCGTTGTTGGTTGATTCGTGGTTTTATTGACATGATTACTTCAGTTTGCTTATTTTATACAGTTGATTTGATCCAAGTATACTCAAGTTTAGTGCATTTTAGGTGCATAGTAGAGTTTGAGCATTTTAAAAAGTGAAAATAAAAACATTTTCAAGCTTTTGCATTTTCTTTTGCATAAGTAGTTTTCATTTCAGTTTTAAAATATAATCTCAAAAACTACAAAAAGCATAGTCTTAGTATCTCTTTATCGCTTGCATTTGTTCATCAATATATATTTACAAAAAGAAAAAGAAGTTTTCTTTAATAGTGGCAATTTGCTTTGAAAAAAAAAATACACCTTTACTTTTTTATTCCCTATCGAGTCAAAAACACCATAGTTCATCACTCCATTTCCTTCTAAGTAAGAAAAGGCCCTTTAAAATGAACACAATAATTAAAATTTACTAGTAATTTTTATTTTTAGGGGCCTTTCACCTACTAGCTTAGGCTAGACTTGTGGGATAGGAAGTGTAAACTTCCCATAAGTTTTGAAATTCAGACGTAGTGGACCATTCTTTAGGTAAATCCTTGACTTTATCAATTGTATCTAGGAAGCTCCTCTCAAAAGGGAGTCAAGCATGAGGCCGTGTGGAGGCATTGGACTGAAGAGATAACCTTCTGATTCCTTGTCAAAATGTAAATCAAGACTTTTACACATCTGGGGATTCTGTCCTAGACAGAGTTTTGGGCTCAGCTACCCTGCCCATGCGTACAAGTCAGGCTTGCAACTATCTCCCTAGACTGTTGGTATAGCTAAGGTAGCCTTTAGTCTCTTGAAATTTAGGGTTCATACCTAGGTAAACCGGAAGGCTATTTCTGGTTCACCTTGGACGGGCTTGGAAGATAACCCTTGTTGTAAGTGTGGGAGGGTGGTGGATGATTCCTCCGCTTGTGCCTAAGAACCACTTCAAGGACACCAAGTAATCATTATTCATCTTTCTTCGAGAAAGCATATCTTTCACCCTTGATTGATTGTTTGAGGCTTTAGGATTTTTTATAGTGTGTGCTCTGTGGTTTTTCCTGTGTTTAGTTGGCCTTAGGGTTTGATTTGTTAAATTTTCAATCGTGGAGGACCAACCTATAAGAAGGTCAAGAAGGTTGCAAAACCTTCCTCCTCTCGTCACATTGGAACCTCCACCTCCACCCCAAAGGCGGATATTGGACACAGACGGTTCATTTGAACCGATAGGAGTAAGTGAAGTTCTAGGTGAACCAGAACTTGTAGCTAACCATTTTAATCTTGATACAGTTGAGATAGAAGACTTGCAGACTGACGAGTTTGCAAGGAATTTTAACACACCCTTGACTGATTTAAATGATCCTGTGATCATTCAGGTTAGACCTTTTGATTCACCTATTTTAGGTGTCCCTATGGGTAGGATTATGTCTTCTGTGGGAGAAAGTTCTTTTGTGTTCACCTCAGCCCTTCCAGCTAAAGGGGTAATACCTCCCCTGGTAAGTGCCCCTAGATCTAGTATACCTTCTACACCTTTAACTACAACGAGCCGGGTGGTTCAACTACCAGTTCACTCAAACCTAGCAGGTACTTCTGGTGATATGGTTACTGGGATTCCTAGTATACCTACTGTTCCTTCTTCCTTTCCATACACTACCTAGAGTGTTCTGGTAGGATCCTCGAATTTTTTCCAAGGATTTCCTTGGAATGGGGGGCACATTCCCCCATCCACTCTGTACATAGGCCCATCACCATTTTATGTAGGAGTACAGTTTGGAAACAATACCTCTTACGGGAAAAGTTTTCAAACTTTGATTTCAGTTCCATTTACGAGCTCTCCCTTTCCGCTATTTAGCGGAGGGATACCGCCTCCTGTCTTTCAGACCCCAGTTTCTATTGGGACGACCCGAACTTCTTATACTGCACCTCCCACTCACAACCTTGTGGCTTACAGATGGAATCCGTTTCAGAGTAATATACACACTTCGCAACCGGTGGCAGGGGGCAACCCCACCTTTACCTATGGGCATTCGGGTGAAGATCCCTCTAATCCCCAGGCTGACACATTTAGTGCCCCGGTTCGACCCAAACTTTCATTCTTGGCAATTTTAAACTTTCCAGATTTGTCAAAGTTGATGAATGACCCGGTGAGGCATGACCCCTTGTGGCCACCTGCTCCCACTAAATTGCCATCAGAAATCCCTAAATTCGAGGGCAAAGTTGGTGAAGATCCTGGGGCTCGTGCCACCACATTTCATTTATGGTGTTCTTTGAATTCACTAAATGAGGATTCAGTTAGGTTGAGGCTGTTCTAGAGAACCTTAACAAATACCATGGCAAAATGGTATATTGAATTGCCTTCTGCTGCTTTCAGTAGTTTCTGGGACTTGGCTAGTGCATTTCTTAGCCACTTTCAGCTTCTGGTCCGATATTATTTCGAAACGGACTTGTTATCTACCTTTAGGCAGAACAAGGCTACCCACATCTCAGATCACATCCAAGAGTGGAGGGCGTGAAAGAGCCTTATAAAAGCCACTATCCCTCCTGAGTTCCTTCTAGAGTGGTTCCTTAAATCCCTATTGCCCTACATATCTAAGGACGTATCCACCTCAGGAGTGACGAATGAAGAAGAAGCCATTCTTAGGGCTCAACAATTGGATTTGATTTATTCACAATCTGGGATCTTGTATGAGATTATCCCTGAGGCACTGAGGCATATGCACGATGCAGAGAAGCCTAAGCCTGGACCCCATGCCGATGGTGTGGTTGGGTTCGTCAACTCTCCCACCATAGAGTTTTTGGATAAGAAAATTCATCAGTTGTCTGTCAAGCAGTCTATGGTGGAGGTAGCAAAGGCTGCCCCCTCCCCCCAGAGTGCAAATTTTTTTGCACAAACCTCTCAGAAGGGCAATCAGCAACCCGGTGGGAAGAAAAAGAGAGGAAAGAAAGGAGAGGGAAACCAAAACAAGAATAAACTTGTGAACAATGCTGATGGGGGCAAGAAAGAAAACAAGAAGGTTAAGTTCTTGTCCAAGTTTTTCCATGAGGACCACCTTACTCACCTTTCTCCCCTTATGGAACAAGCCCAGAAGCTGCTTAAAGCTCAACAACCGGCTCTCCTGAAGGATCATTTTCCCCAAGGACAGAACTTTGCTTCAGCTTCTAATGTAGTAGGGGGCACTCAAAATTCCCCTGACCCAAACTATATCAACATGGTTCAATCTTCGACTTTGTTATAGATGAGGAATAAAAATTATGAGAAAGAGACTTCTGAGAAGGGTAAAGCTGTAGGTGAAACTTCTAACCCTCTCACGATAGAGAAGCCTGCTGAAACTATGTCGAAGATACCAAAAGGTGTCTTCAAGAAGACCTTACATAACCCCAATGCTAGGGCTGCTTCAAACTACTTTGTGGTTGAATATTTATCTCAAACCCTGTGTGCAATGTCAGCTTTAGAGGTGTTACAAAGTTGTCCCACTCAATGGGATGCCCTCTTAGCAGCTTTAGGAAGCATGGACTCATCGAGTCTCATGGCGAAATTTCATTTGTATAATGTTAAAATTTGCCTACCTTACCATGTAGCCTTGTCAATAGATGTCATCCATGGTGGAAATACTATTGGAAGAGTAGTTGTTGATGAGGGTGCTTCTACATGCGTTATGTCCTTGACCCGTTGGAAAGCTCTCGGATCCCCAGAGCTAGTCCCGTCAAACACTCTACTTACTTCTTTGGATGGAAGGTCCTTCTGTCTGCATGGTATCCTACCGACTTTTGAAATTAAGCTGGCAGGGAAAGTCGTGTCTGTTGAGGTGGAAGTGATTGATGCTCCTTTGGACTATAATCCACTTCTGGGAAGAAACTAGACTTATGCGATGTCCGCTATTGCATCGACCATTTTTCATGTAGTAGTTTTTCCACACGAGGGCAAGTTGGTTACTATTTATCATCTTGATTTTACTCGAAAATTCCATTTAGAGTCTAATGAGTCCGCTGTTCCATTAGTTGATCAGGTCAAACCTACTGCACAGAGCTTGGGGGCTGGAATGTGCACATCACTGATGGGCACATTTGATCTTCCAGCCCTGGTTAATTATATTGGTTCTACTAGTGTGGGGAGGTCCATAGCTACGGTTGTTGATGGGATTTATCCTTGGGTTCTCCCGTTCCCCCATGAACTAGAAGTGCCCTTATCGACAGTGGAAGTAGCTTATCAAGCTATCACTCAAGCCACTGTTGATCCCATTCCAGATCCTCTTACAGTCTCGGAGGATCTGGAAGAAGTCTATTTGCCCGCATGGGCAGAAAAATCTTTACACTCTACAGATTGTTTAGACATGGTTTTACCTTCTGATGAAGCCATTTTGGAAGCCATGAGTGGACATGGAAATATTTGTGAAGATCTTCACCATCGATCCTATTTTCTTCCAGAACTAAGAAGAATAGATAATCAATAGTTTCGTTTGAGACTGTCAGAAGATGTTGATATACCTATCAATCCCTTACCCAGGGAAGGAATGTTTGCCAAGGGGAATATGGAAAATATTTCTTCCACTATACCTATTAACATCTCTATAAACCCTTATGTCATGGAAAACATATACATAGGTGCAAACTATTCTCCTGAAGAGATTGATATCTATACTGCCCTGTTTAAGGAATTCTGTGATGTCTTTTCCTGGTCATATGAGGAGATGCCAGGCATAGATCCATCGATTGTTGAACACGAAATCCGAACATATCCTGATGCCAAACCGGTTCAACAAAAGTTAAGACCTGTTAACCCGCGCAAAGCAGTAGCTGTGAAGGATGAAGTTGAAAAGTTGTTGAAGGCTGGTTTTATCTAACCCATAGCTTTGACAGAATGGGTATCCAACCCTGTTCTTGTTGATAAGAAGAAAGGGACTATTCGTGTTTGTACTAACTTTAGAGACCTGAATAAAGACTGTCCTAAGGTTAACTATCCCACGCCATTTATAGACTAGATTATAGATGCTTGTGCGGGAAGTGAGGTGTTCTCATTTATGGATGGTTTCTCCGGATACAATCAAATTAAAATAAAACCAAAAGACCAACATAAAACTTCTTTCATTTGTCCTTGGGGTACCTTCGCATACAATAAAATGCCCTTTGGATTGAAAAATGTTGGGGCAACCTTTCAATGGGCTATGAACTTTGCCTTCCATGATATTAAAGCCATTGTCGAACCATACCTTGATGATCTGCCTACACATTCTCGTAAGAGGATTCAACATCCAGATCACTTATGGTTGATATTTGAGAGATACAGACATTATAAAATCCACTTGAATCCCCACAAGTGTGTATTCTATGTCGAGTCAGGAAGATTGCTTAGGTTCATTGTCTCTAATAGAGGCATCCAGGTGGATCCATTAAAAGTTGAGGCCATTGTAAATATGCGTCCTCCTCGTTCTATCAGAAAAATTCAAAGCCTGCACGGAAAGTCTAATTTTCTTCGATGTTTTATTGTTAACTATGCCAAGATTACTAAGGGTTTCATGCACCTACTCAAATAGGATACCCCATTTGTATGGGATGAAACTGCACAACTTGATTTTGAGGCATTGAAAAAAGCTTTGTTGTCCGCACCATTATTGCATCCGCCAGATTATTCTAGAGATTTTATATTATATCTAGCCGCGTCTGAGTCGACCATTGGGGTATTACTAGTCCAGGAGGATGATAAGCTTGTAGAGCATGTCATTTATTATCTTAGCCATGCTTTGGCCAAACCTGAACTTAGATACTCCCACGTTGAGAAATTAGCCTTAGCAACTGTTTATGTTGTTCAGAGGTTACGTCACTACATTTTACTGAGGACCACAACAGTAGTGGCGGATGTGAATCTGTTTCAATATGTTTTGTCCCAACGAATTGTTGGGGGGAAATTTAACAAATGGATAGTCATTCTCCAAGAGTTTGACTTGGATTTTCAGTCTGATAAGTCTAAGAAGTCCTTAGTTTTTGTTGATCTTATAGCAAAATTTCCTACTGAAGAAGATGTAGAAATTGAATATGACTCATTCCCAGATGAGCACATCTTCTTGATATCCAGCTCTGATCCTTGGTACAGGGATATTCTTATATATCTCCATACTTTGAAGTACCCTGTAGCTTCCTCACGGGAGGAACGACGTAAATTATGCCTTCATGCTAAGAACTACCTCATCATAGGAGATACATTATATCGAAGAGGGGTAGATTCCATTTTGCATTGATGCCTTACCCATGAGGAAGCAGAGATTGTCCTGAATGATTCCCATAGTGGAGCGTGTGGGGGTCATTTATCTGGGTTAGAAACGACCCAAAAGATACTACATGTCGGTTATTTCTAGCCCACGATATTCAAAGATTGTGTGGAAGAAGTGAAGCATTGTCATCCTTGTCAGCTTTACACCAGGAAAATGCAGTCACATCCTGCTCCGTTATTTCCCGTTGTCTCGGTAGGCCCCTTTATGAAATGGGGGATTGATTATGTGACATGCAACCCAGCCTCAGCTGGGGGGCATAAATACATCATTGTCATTGTTGACTATTTTACAAAATAGGCAGAGGCAATGCCTACTTTTAAAGCCGATGGGGAAACAACATCTTTTTTCATATTCAATCAGATTATAGCATGGTTTGGTATACCCAAAGTGATTGTCACTAACCATGGTAGTCATTTTCAAAATAGCATGATGACGAAACTGACCACTATGCTCGGATTCAGACAAGAACATTCATCTTCGTACTATCTGCAAGCAAACAGTCAGGTTGAGGCTGTAAACAAAACTTTAAAGACTATCCTTAAACATACAATTGATGCAGCCCGTTCTAACTGGCACATTATGCTATACCCTGCTCTTTGGGCCTATCAAACTAATGTAAAAACTGCTATGGGTTTCTCCCCCTTCTAACTCATTCATGGAGTGGAAGTAGTTACCTTGATTGAGAGTGAAATCCCATCTCTAAAAATAACTATTCATGTGTTACCTGATACGATAGAGCTTGAGGAACGTCTGGTACATTTAGAACACCTTGATGAATAGTGTAGAGATGCGATGACTACTAATCAATGTTGGTCTCTATGGGCAGACCCGGGTTTACTATAATGTACCAACAACACCCCTAGCTCACTGGCCCTTTCGGCGACAGACCGCAGAGCGGCCTGAAGTCTCACCTGAAGTGATTCTAATGGGTTGGCCAAAGACTCAAATGTAGTCAACCAGGTTCTGTAGAATCCTATGTGCATCTCGTAGCTCTTCTCATCCCGCGAGGTCTCTTTCTCTCCATGATGTGCAGTTTCCTCTTACTCGCGATGACTCTAGCCCTTATCACATTTCCACGTCTTGGGCAACACGTAACTCTCTCCTACGCTCGATCCTCAACCTGCGGTACAGCGCACCACAGCTCCTCTGATGGTGCGATATCGCCTCCCTACGATATCCTACCGCCACAGCTCAACGTACTTAGCGTTACTTGTGTTCGACTTACAGGACTCAACATACAAGGCTGCTTTACACTGTGACTCTTACTGTCTTGAGTGAAACATAGAAAAACTCTTATACATAATACTTAAAGAATTCAACTTGCATTTATCCTTTTATAATGCTGTAAACTGAATAACACATACATACATTTAACTGTAAGCAAAGTTCACGCAATGAGTAACAGATATAACAAGTAAATACAATCACATGAATCAATCACATAACACTCTGATTTTATGTGGTTCACTTCCAGGGTAGAAGCTACATCCACAGAACTGTGTTTTATTATATCTTGAGAGAGTACACAGTTTTGTTGCACCGCATATGCAGCTAGAGATCTTCTAGGTAACTCCACACTCATTGCCTGGAGCCCTTCTCTCCTAGATCTCTTCTCTTTCTCTATATTTCCTTCTTACAATATTCTCTCTCTCTCTCTCTATCAATCCCTACAGATTGTTACATACAAGCTCAATGAGTTAGCTACTGGTTACAGTAAGATACTACCAACTGAATACAGAACCGGAGCTTAGCTTCTATAATACAACTGTCTAAAATGTCTACTTGTCTAAATTCCTAACCAAAAAACCGAACCTTTTACAATACAAAATACATCCCTTTATAGGAGGCCCAAAGGTCTTGCCATTACAACACTGTGGGCCTATCCCAACAGTAACCCTAAAACCCTAACTAGTGACAGTCGGCATATTTGTACTTGGTGTAGATGCTTTCCGTCACACCACTGCTCTCTGCAGTCTTCCATGCTTCCTGGCGCTGACCATGGGTACTGTGCACCACTTCCCATTCTATCCTTCATCTTCAATACCTTGGCCTCGTTGCTCCTTTTCCTTTATGAGGGTAGCTAAGCCCTCCTGTCTTCCGTCGCTGCCTTGAATGCAGTGGGTGAGCTCTCTCTTCTCGATCGCTCAGGTACTGTCGTCTTCTTTGACTTCTCTTCCTCAGTAGTCATAGTTTCCGGCTCTGCTCTGCAGCTAGAAACATGCTACGGTGTCGTAGCTTTACCTTATCTCTTCATCTTCACCAAACTATCTATCCACAAAAATGGCAGCTTTTCCTGTAGCTGTGGGACTCTACTCCAACAGTCCCCTAACACTTACTTGTGGCTCGTCCTTGAGCCACTACCAGCGGGCTTCTCCTGCTAGAGCTTCTCCTTGGCTTCCTGCGAAGTCTTGCGACTTATTTCTTCATAGTTTCTGTAACTTAGTTCGTTGGGCTCTCTTATCTTTCCTTCTCTTATTGTCATGCTCTCGCTCTCGTCGCTTGCGAGACCTGAAGGATATTAAGCTTTTGAGAAGCCGTCCACATATATCCTTTCCTGTTTATCTAGGTTAGAAATTTTATAACAAGGAAAATCTGTATCTTCCAGCCTTCTCAAACATTTCATTCAGTATGGAGCCTACTTTTGCGAAAGGTATACAAACCAGGAATTCCATTATGAGAACAAGCCTTTGTCTGCATCTTGAAGTTCTGCTTGTTTGGTTTGTTTTCCCTTTCACATTTCTTCTCAGCAACTCACTCCAGGTATTCATGCTGCTTGGGTTCCGCATATTTTCATTCTTGACCTTTGGAACCTCTTGTTCTTCTCTTAGCTGATGAGATAGGTCATCTTCCTTCTCCCGTTGCCTTCTTTTTCTCATTTTTAATTTTTCCCCGGCGGGAGATTTCTTCTCATCATTCCTCCACTTTGCTTTCTTATCTTCAGTGATCGGCTCAGCGTTCTTCCTGTCTTTAGTAGAGACTTTGATGACATATTCTACATCCTGCGCTTGACTCCTAATCCTTGGCGGTTGTCTGACCTGTGATGTTCCTAATTCCACAACCCTCGGCGGCATCATCATAGCGGACATACGGCCACCATGCTCGAAGTGTCCCATAATGTCTTCTAAAGGTTCCTCCTCAGATAGAACCCACTTGGTGCAATACTTTGGATTGGAAATGGCTGCGAAATAGGGAAATCATAGCACTTTGTAATGAAATTAGCTCTGCACAGGGAAACCTTAACAACTTACTCTATAGCTCTCGGATCTTTGCAATTGTAACCCTCCCGAATGAATAATTTCTGCTTTATGCCGAAGGCGATAATCCCAGATGCAATGGTCATCTAGGCTGAACCCGTCGGTCGTATTAATTGCATGGACGAGACCACACCCGTTAGCCTGATCCTCATTAAATGCGGATATCCAATCAAATTTCCCTCAAAACCTGTGTGCAGGCACCGGTCTCATCGAAGATTTACTAAATCTAGAAAAATTTATTTTGTTGTTGCCAAATCTATGGTAAGGTATACCAATCTTTTCTTCATTAACTGCTTATCAGAAGGTGACTTGACTGGCGCCCTGTCTTTTCTCGAAAGTGCCTATGTGGCACGGGAAACCATCGCCTTTCTGCGATGTCCCACCGCATCACCTATTCAAACAACTTACTTTTTTTTTTTTTTTTTGCCCGCAAGCCGCTTAATGTATTGCGCAAAATGAACCGTCCTTATGCGATTCCTTATACTTAGAATACCTGCCGGTGTAGACTAATTCCCGGTGCGATGCCTCCTTTCAACTACACTGGACATCTGCACCACTTACGACTCTGAGTTAGGGATAAGAGGTCGAGTGGCTATCATTATAGAGCTTAAGCCTACTGCCATTGATCAACGTGGGAAGAAGCTCCCCATTCAGTTTGATGAGCTGAACAGCTCCTCCCTCTGTGACTTGATGTATCTGATATGGCCCCAACCAATGCGTCTTGAACTTCCCTGGAAACTTAATAAATTTACTGTCATAGAGGAGTACTAGGTCTTTGATCTAAAGAGTCTTACTCTTAATGTGTCTGTCATGCCAAGATTTCTCTCGTGCCTTCTGCACTTTCTGATGGAATCCGGCGATGAATTTGTCTTCCTCCAAGGCAAGCAGCTGTGCTAGCATTTCATGCACCGTGTCTGTATCAGCCATCCTGGTGATCTGAGCAATTCTTAGACTGGGCATAATATACTCCATAGGCATAACAACCTCTTGTCCATACACCAAGCTGAAAGGTGTGTGTCCTGTAATTTTCTTGCATGTGGTCCTATACACTCATAATACGGAGTTAACTCTGAGGTCCCAATAGTTTCTTTGGCTGTTGCAGATCTTAGTAAGAGCGTTTTCTAGAATCTTGTTAAAGGCCTCCACCGTACCATTAGCTTGTGGGTGGTAGGGAGTGCTCTTATGGTGCTGTATCTGAAATTCTTCTGTCAAGGCCTCAATGGTGCGGTTCAAGAAGTGTGTGCCTTGATCGCTCATCAAAATTATTGGGCATCCAAATCTACTAATGATGTTCTCAAAGAGGAACTATGCAGCTGTAGCAGCATCACAATTTCTTACTGCTTTGGCCTCTGCCCACCTGGTGAGGTACTCTGTTCCTGTGATGATGTATCTCGCACCAGTTCGTTTTCCTGGTGGGTTGATAGGACCCACAAAATATATAGCCCACTTGTCAAATGCACGCAGCATAATCTGTGGTCGCAGTGGCATTTCATCTCTCCGCGAAGGTTTTCCTACCCTCTGGCAGATATCGCAGCATCTGCAAAATTCCTTAGTATCCTTATGTAAAGTAGGCCACCATAATCCTATGGTCAAGATTTTCTACGTAGTCGGCTTTCCTACGAAATGACCTCCTGCGGTACCTGAATGTGCTTCTCTGATAATAGCCTCTTTTTCATGTGGCATCACACATCTGCGAAGGACTTCATTTGGACCTAACTTGTATAACTGTCCCGCGATCAGGGTGAAGTCTACTGCCTTAACAACCAACTGCCTCTTTTGATGCTTGGTAAACTCATCAGGTGCCCATCCTGTAGTGAGAAAGTGAATATTATCAGCATAGTACTCGTTTGCGATCTGAATAGAAAATAGTTGTGCATCGGGCAAGTTGTCCTCTAAGTTACTTGGCTCTTTTCCTGAGTCTATCTGCGACAGATGATCTGGTCCGGCATTCAATTTTCCTGGTTTCACAATGATTTCAAAATAATATTCCTGAAAGAGGAGTAACCATCTGCAGATTCTTCCCCCTAACACTGGCTTATTGACCAAGTACTTCAAAGCAGAATGGTCAGTAAACATCTTGAACGAGGCACCCAACAGGCAGTGCCTGAAATTCTATAGCGCGTACACCATAGCTAATCCTTCTCTTTCTGTCGTGGTGTAGTTTTTTTCTGCCATCGATAGCTTTTTGCTGGAGTATGCGATAGGATGATCGATACCTCCTTCTCCTGGTTGTGTTAAAACAATCCGTAGTGCGATGCCAGATACATCCACATGTACATGAAATGGCTTGGTCCAGTCTGGAAATACTAAGATGGGTGCTGTAACCATCTTCTCTTTAAGTGTGTCTAGACTCTGCTGACATTCCTCATTCCATAGGAATTTTACATTTTTCTTTAATAATTTTTCCATCGGTGCTGTAATCTTTGCATATCCCTTGATGAATTTTATGTAGTACCCGGTATGACCAGGTACTGTCCTCAATTGTTTGACTGAGTTGGGTGCTGGAATACTTACAATGATGGCAATATTTGTGGGATCTACCATCAAGCCTTGCCTACAAACAATGTGACCCAACAAAATACCGAATGGCGCACAGAATATACATTTTTTCAAGTTTAGAGAAATATGGTACTGCCCTACATTTTTCTAGCATCAGTCTTAAATCTCCTATGTGCTTGTCAGTTAATCCAAATACAGTCCAATCATCAAAGTAAACTTCTAAGAATTTATGGATGTATTCTTTAAATACAGCAACTACTACTCTAGAAACGATAGCTGGTGCATTCTTAAGACCAAAGGGCATTACCGTATACTGGAATGAGCCCCATTCTGTTGCAAAAGTGGTCTTATGTAGATCTTTTGGATGGATTTTGATCTGGTGATAGCCTGAAAAGCCATCAGTGAAGGAGTATACCTCCTGTCCTCCCACATTGTCTAGCACTTCATTAGTGAAAGGTGTTGGAAATGGATCATGAAGTGATGCATCATTGAGTTTACGCAAGTCGACATAGATCCTGATGTCTCCTTTGGTTTTATTTTCTTGCACGACCATGGGACTAACCCATTCGCTCTCTTCTACGGGCTCAATGATTCCTGCCGCTAGCATCTTATCGATCTCATCCTTAACTTTTCTTTATAGCGTGGATTTAATCTATATGGACATTGCTTAACTGGTCTAGCATCCTCTTTCAGTGGTATCCTCATTACTCCCAGGTCTCCGACTATTCCCTTCATCTCTGTGAACTTGGTGGGAAATAGGTCCTCATAGTCATGTAGCAAGTCTGCAATATGTCCGACTATTTCATCGTTGCAATAGTCTCCAATAGAGGCAAACTTTGGTTCTGTGTCTGTGCCAATATTGATCTGTTTAATCTTAATTGGTTCTGTGATTGCTGGAATCTGTACCTTCGGCCCATCAACATCGCGAGTCCCCTATAACTCTGGAATGTTGATGTTGCAAGGATCCTCATCCTCCTCCTCTAGTTCTGATACAAACTTATAACACTCTAGCATCTCTTCTAACTAGATGGCCCACTCAGGTTGAGCTGACACTGATAGGGTACAATCCTCAAATATATTAATCTTTATTACATGTAGGGCGTGATCAACACTTGGATACTCAGATTCAAAAGCGAAGGTGAGTAGAAAGCTGTCTATCATAAGTGGCCATGTAGTCATTCCCTTGCGCAATTCAGTCTCTGTGTACCAGTTCCTTGGAACTGTATCCAAAGTGTGAATGAATCGGTGAACCCGTTCATCCTCAGGAATGTCCAACCAATTCCGTTCACATGTCTGAATATGTGACCTAGGGTCACTTTCTCCTATGTATCTCTGCTGGACATACTCTCTATCAGTAGATAATCTGATCGCTATCAATCTCTTAAGATCATCCCATTATGCGATATTCTCTTTATGTGCATACCACCATCTTGCAGGTGTGGCTTGTACTGCAAGGTTCATAGCTACGATCCTCTGCTCGTGAGGAATTTGTTGTTCAAACTGCATGAGAAAGTCTTGGATATCTGTTAGACCATGAAATGATGGAATCTCATTGATCTTTGCACCAATCCATCGTGACTTAGTCATGTACGCGCATCTACGTACTGAGACTTCGTAAAGTCTATTCTGCCAGTTCTCTAGACCAACATCCAAATCCAATGCGCATGAGCTGTGGCATTGCCAACTAATGTTCCCTTCTACGGTTGGATTGATGTAGTCGTTCTGGTTCGCAGTCATCTGATAGAGACTCTCCATGTTACGTGTTTCTTCCTCTGCTCGGATAGGTTCAATGTATCTAGGACCCTGAAGAGAATCTAATGGTGTGATGACCCTGATCTGGGCATCCTAAAAGGTCATTTGTCTTCTCTTTAAGTCAATAAAGGCCATGTTATCGATTGCCCAATCAATACCTAGTAGAGCTGGATATGGTCTACTATCACCAATGATTTCTATAACTTCAAAGTCCGCAGAGCTGCAAACTCCATCAATGTCAACTGGCACCTACGGTAATCGACCCAGGGGTGATACCCGCTGTTGATTAGCTAATCTCAGATGGATAGGCGATCTGACTAACTTAGGGCTACCCATATGTTCCCATGTCTGCTTAGTCAGAACATTTACCTCTGATCCTAGATCTAGGATCACCTCATCCATTTCAAATTCTCCAACCTGTGCTGTGAGTTGCATCTCTCTTCCTGTTCTTGTATGTCCCATAATATTATGAACAGCACGATGTGCACTAGTCACGGAAGAAGATGGCTGACAATGATCTATGATGCGCTGAAGTTCTCCGATATCTTGCTCATTTCTCATGAGTTTTAAACAACTCCGCAAGAAGGATTGTACACTTCCTTCCAACTCGTCCTCATCGCAAGTGCCCAATGTGGTAGCCTGCAATATCTGTACAGGGCTAACGCCACAAGGTGCTTGCTGTGGTACACCCCTAAACGGAGGTACCTACAATCCTGATTGTATAGGATCATCAAAGAAAGTTTTAGCTTGCTGAAATGTCTGTTTATTCTTTTGTAGGTCAAGTGGTGTTGATTTATTAGTAGCTTTGCGCACCCACTCCGGTCCTGTGTTCTTTTCACTATCCTACGATGTCCCACTAGTGGAAGCACCGCTGCGAGTCACAATGTTGACTCTTGGTTCTGGATGTTTCTGCTCAGCAGCAATAAGCTGGATGTTCTGGTGTACTGCTATCTTAGGTTCTCTGATCTTGGTTATCAAGGTAGGACATTCTTCTATAGTGTGGTCGTAAGATTTGCAATAGTTACATGTGGTGGTGGGGCTCTGACGGTCCCTAGCATAATTTCCTACAACTCCACAGTTGTAACAAGTAATTGGTCCATGACCACGGCCAAAGCCTCCTCCATGTCCTCGCCCTCTTAATCCTCCTCCACAGCCAACATGAGCTGGATCATGCTGTGGTCCTGCTGCTGGACCCTGTGTTTTTTACTGGACTCTGTATAAGTCTTACTTGCTCCCGACCATGAGATCATAGGGTCGACAATCATGTTCATCATGGCCTACGGACTTGCAGAAGACACAGTATAAGTTCTTAGGTGTCTATACGTACTTCTGAAGTAGAGGGCATTGCTGAGGTGGGTGTCCTCTTGTTTTGCATATTTCACACCACGGCCCGTGGGTCTGTGGTAAGGGGTTAGGAGCCCCAGTTGCTAGATATTCTACAAAGACTGGATAGTTGTCTTTAGTATGGCCTTGTGCTTTACACTTTACGCACCATATGTCTTGCGCAACCTCTTTTCCTTTTCTAATCTCATGCATCTGTAACGTGAGATTAGCCAACTGGTTTTGCAGGTTTGTCATACCTGTGCTGGTTTCATCTAGAGGTGAAGCCTCTAGTTTCATCGCCATCTCCAATGCGTCATCCTGCATCTGGAGTTTCTGCTGCATTAATGGTAGTCTGATGTGAGGGAGCAGGGCTGCAATAAATCATCCCTTATGCTGCTCCAGCGCAAACTCAAAGGTGACTTTGTCTATAAGGGCTTTGAATTTCTGATCGAAGTCCCACATTGACTCTGTAGGTAACTATTTGATGTCTTTGAGCTCTGTAATGCACTGTGACTCAGACCTAGGTTTCTTAAACTCTTTAATCATGGCAGTCCTGACCTAAACAAGTGTTCTAGGTATCGCTGAGGTATACTTCATATACCATGTTAAGGCTTGTTCTCTCAGTGTGGTGACCAACTGTACAAGTTTAATATTATCATCATGGATTGTTTTAATGGTCCACATGGCTTCACATAGAAACCAATGCTACTCTGGGTCCTCTGCCCCTGTACCCTTAAAGATAGGTAGCTTCATATCATCCCCCATTCTATTTCTACGTGGTGGATGTTGATTTGCTGTGTTACTACCACTCGGTAGTCTAGGTGGAGGTGACGTAGCGGTAGTATGTACTATCTAGGAGCTACTAGATGGAGTTCCTACGGGATTGTTATGAGTCTCGATCTATTTCTGTGGGGTATAAGGGTGGTAAGGGATACCCCCTTCTATTCTGTCTGTATGGCTATGACTCTGCTGTCTAGTACTATCTGAACTGTCTTCAAATATGGGAGACCTGAAATCTACTTTGTATTTCTTTCCACTACGTGTACGTCCAATGTCATCGAAATCACTCTCAAACTCTTGTGACATTACAGTTTCTTAACTTATTAATCTGAAACCATATCCATTACTCCTTTTTCATGTAATAACATCTTAATGGACAAGTTTAAAGATTTTAGGTACTTACTACGATATCCTTTGAAGAATTACCGCTCAACCTCGCTGAAGCTTTTTCTCTGTTCCACTGCAAACTCTGTGACGAAGCCTTCTAGCACACTCGCAAGCTAGAAGTCTACTATCCTCTTAATGGGATTATTAAGGTTCTTCACGGTCTGAATCAGCTCCCGTGTCCAGACAATGTTTCTTTTCTTCTTGAATATGTTCTTATCAGTCAACTTCGATAACCAGTCATAAAGCTCGTTTCCATAGGTCGCAAAAAATATCGTATGAAGGTATGTAAAGATATGTTTTTGTAACCAGTCCTCTATACTCAGTCTAGGACTCTTGTTCTCGTGCTCGGCAAACTCTTTCTCCTTAGACCCAACCCACTGGTTGAGTTCGTCTCTAGTAGGATGCCAACAGAACATTAGTGCTCAGTTTTTTCAAAACCAACAACGGAACCATTTGTTGGTCGCTATGGGCAGACCCAGGTTTATTGTAATGTACCAACAACACCCCTAGCTCACTGGCCCTTTCGACGACAGACCACGAAGCAGCCTAAAGTCTCACCCGAAGTGATTCTAATGGGTTGGACAAAGACTCAAGTGTCTTCGTCCAGGTTCTGTAGCTTCCTATGTGCATCTCGTAGCTCTTCTCAGCCCGTGAGGTCTCTTTCTCTCCGTGATGCTCAGTTTCCTCTTAATCGTGATGACTCTAGCCCTTATCGCATCGCCGCGTCCTGGGAAACACGTAACTCTCTCCTATGCTCGATCCTCAACCTGCGGTACCGTGCACCATAGCTCCTCTGATGGTACGATATCGTCTCACTGCAATATCCTACTGCCGTAGCTCAGCGTACTTAGCGTTACTTGTGTTCGACTTACAGGACTCAACATACAAGGTTGCTTTACATTGTGACTCTTACTATCTTGAGTGAAACATAGAAAAACTCTTATATAGAATACTTAAAGACTTCAACTTGCATTTATCCTTTTATAATGTTGTAAACTGGATATACATACATTTAACTGTAAGAAAATTTCACGCAATGAGTAAAAGATATAACAAGTAAATACAATCACATGAATCAATCACATAACACTCTGATTTTATGTGGTTCACTTCCAGGGTAGAAGCTACGTCCACAGAACTGTGTTTTATTATATCTTAAGAGAGTACACAGTTCTGCTGCACCGCATATGCAGCTAGAGATCTTCTGGGTAACTCTGCACTCATTGCCTGGAGCCCTTCTCTCCTATATCTCTTCTCTTTCTCTATATTTCCTTCTTACAATATTCTCTCCCTCTCTCTGTCAATCCCTGTGGATTGTTACATACAAGCTCAATGAGCTAGCTACTGGTTATAGTAAGATACTACCGACTGAATACAGAACCAGAGCTTAGCTTCTATAATACAAATGTCTAAATGTCTACTTGTCTAACTGCCTAAACAAACAACCAACCCTTTTACAATACAAAATACATCCCTTTATAGGTGGCCTGAAGGTCTCGCCATTACAACACTGTGAGCCTGTCCCAACAGTAACCCTAACTAGTGACAGTCAGCATATCTGTACTTGGGGTAGCCACTTTTTGTCACACCACTGCTCTCTGCAGTCTTCCATGCTTCCCAACATTGACCATGGGTACTGTGCATCGCTTCCCATTCTGTCCTTCATCTTCAATACCTTGGCCTCATCGCTCCTTTTCCTTTATGAGGGTAGCTGAGCCCTCCCGTCTTCCGTCGCTACCTTGAATGCAGTGGGTGAGCTCTCTCTTCTCGGTCGCTCAGGTACTCCTGTCTTCTTTGGCTTCTCTGCCCCGGTAGTCATAGTTTCCAGCTCTGCTCTGCAGCTAGAAACATGCTACGGCGTCATAGCTTTACCTTATCTCTTCATCTTCACCAAACTGTCTATCTGCCAAAATGGCAGCTTTTCCTATAGTTGCGGGACTCTACTCCAACAATTAAGCTCATAAGAATAGGGTGAAAACTCAATGTGATAAATTGGTAAAACCTTGGGTTTTCTCTAAAGGGGAACTTGTCTTGCTTTGGGACCAAGACAAATAACCCCTGGGGACAGGAATATTCAAGGCCATGTGGTTAGAACCTTATGTTGTGTCGAAACTCTTGAAGAAGGGTGCATATGATTTAATTGATTTTGATTGGAACAAGCTGCCTGAGCCTAGAAATGGTCTCTACCTGAAGAAGGACTATGCTTAGGCTTAGCACTTTTTCTTGTATTTTTATGTACATTAGGTTGTCATTTTTTTTTATACCATCTGATGGTTGTTGTATATGTCTTCTGAAAGGTATATAGGGTTCGCTGATGGTGCCAGTCGCCACACTTGTAAACTAGCTTCAGTAGTATGGGTCATTTACGCTCCCTTAGGACAGCTTGTTGCCGCAGGAGGTGCTTGCTTAGGTCCTGCTTCTAATAATGTTGATGAGTATAGGGCTGTAATTGAGCTTCTGTGGGATGCTTTGTCACGTGGTATCACCCAGCTCGAAGTCCGTCTGGACTCTCAACTGGTGGTTTCCTAGCTCAATCGAGCTTACCAGGTGTGAAATCCTATTCTATTACGTCAATTCATGCAAATTAGGTTATTTGAAAGAAATTTTGAAGTTATCATATTCAATCACATTCCAAGA
>LPNX011073865.1:3104-25262 GCA_001517045.1 Pseudotsuga menziesii | reverse complement strand
TATATATATATGTAAGTATTTGTCAATAGATAGGTCGTGTCTGATCCTCATATCCCATCATAACTGTATAATATACAAAAATATACAAAAATGTGGATTGCAGTCCATCAAAATGTCCTAGATCTAAGTAGGATGACCCTGGTCACTTGGACCACCTTGGTCCCCATGGTCTCTCTGTACTCTGGCTTCCTCAACCTCTTCGGCTTCAGCAGCCTCCATAGCATCTATGTATACAAGAACCACTCTGGCCACTCACCTCAAAAGGCGTAACCAGACTGGTGGAACTCTAACAACGAACTCCTGCATGATGGCCAGGATATGCTCTATCCGCAAGGTGGGAACTCTTTGGGTCAGCCTGGCTAGCTTTCCCTCTAGAACCCTAATCAGCCCCGGGTCTTCGCCTATGAAAAGATGAACAAATATGCGTGGATGCCCCTTAGGGCGGACCGGTCCAATATTTGCATTTTGACATGTTTATAGGATTAAGACTTGTACATATATGTATATATCTATCATTTTAAAATTCATAAAAAAATTTAAAATGTTAAAAAATTAAAAAAAAAACAAAAAATTGTTTACCTAGATCTCCCCATGCTCCTCCTGGAGGGAGGACAAGGTCTAGATTACCTCGAAAATCCATGCCGGCATATGGAAACTATTCTAGTGCCGGTAGTTGTTGCTCCCCCCAGATATAGAAATCATCATCTTATACACTCTGCACTGTGTCTCCTCCTCCTTAACAGAGGAAGATGTCTCCCCATCTACTCAGCCTCAGCTGACATGGAGATCTGACTAGTAGAGGTATGGCAAGGCTCAACCCTGGTACTCTCAAAGAAGAAGAAGGCAACCAATATGCTAGAATACCCAAAGTTCTTTCACCTTCCTCTCTTGCAATCGGAGATTTGAATTTTCATGATAGGGACAACTCCTGAACACCAATCATAGAGGGCACCATGCATACAATCCATCACCAACCTCATTTGGTTCCATGTAGCTAAATCTAATGAGGAGGATCCTGCAATCCTCATGATGGTGCTCGTCAGTTCCTGTAGTGTGAAATCATGGATTTGTCCAATAGGGACACAACTCCCTCTCTTTTGGGTACCTAGTGTGCAAAACACATCTATGTAGTTCTTGACACTTAAAGGGTCACCGCCCTTGTCGGTGCCCTCTAAGTTGACCGGTGCTCCTTGTCATGGTAGAGCGGTAATGAAATACATGTCCTCGGTAGTAATCTCCAAAGTCTCACCCTGTAGGTCAAACATCCCCAAATCATGATCCCAATAGTTTATCATGAACTCCAATAGGAGGACATTGGCCTGCATGGGTGATGTGCAAAAGATATTTAATACCACTCGTTCACAATGCATGTACGATGGGCACATTTTGGAGCGCTTCTTGGTCCATTGTTTCATGTTCATGTTCCCTCCATTCCAACACCATCTTCACACCTAGCAAAACAATTAATTTGATTCATTAATTTCATATAAAATTTCAATTTTTTTTTACTATAATTAGCTTTTTATCCTTCACGCAGTACACGAGACTGTCTAGTTAGACATGTCGCATACTGTAAGTGAATGTCTCTAAAGGCAACCCGCATATAGAATGCATGTACGCGAGTATTTACACTGTGAACCTGCGTATGCACCATAACATGCTTTAGGATGCTTTTAATAATGAAATTGGGAGTCAAAATTACTAATTGCTAGGATCAAAATGAAGATCTCGGGGTGTAGGCTTACTTGCAACTTACGGAATTTGATTTTGTCCACTAGATTGTCCACAATGATCGAATGAAGGTAGAGGTAAAAACTTGCTTCTTATGGCGAAAAATTCCAAATGGTGAGTTTTGTTTTGATTTTCAACTATTTATAGAAATTTTATTTCTCCAAGTGGGTTTTTTCCTATAGTTTAAAATCTACTTAACTAATACCATATTTCTTTTTTCCTTGAAACAGGTTTTTCATCATTATAAGGCGTTTTTTGCTCCAATAGGGTGTTTTTGTTGTTTCCAATGCATTTTTGGCATCTATACTCAATCCACATTAACCTTAGAAATCAACATTTTTCCATGGACTATGGTATTATAAACCATTAGTTCCCTGTTTTTACCATTGTTCTTCCGTGGATAGGACCCTTTTTCATGAGTATCTTCCTTTAAAGCCTATGTTTTCCTTTGATACTCATGCCACAACTATTTCAGGTATAGGGGTATCCTTTTAGCTATTTTTCACGTCAAATAGAGCTTCTTTGGAATCTCTTTTTACAAGCTATCCCTTTATAGGACTCCCCGCCCTTATGGAGTTTCTTTAGGCCCAGGTTTGACTCCTTCAAAACAGACTTGACTGCCGAGTTAACTTGTCCATTCAAGCTTGTTAAGAATATGTGAACGGGCATCCGCATTGGTGGTAGGTTATCTCTTTCTTGGACCATGCGGAATAATACGAGAAAGGATCCCTTTCTTTTCTATTTGAATTGAGAAGAGTATTCTCAGGCATAGGTTTATCACTTTTTCGGACCTGAGGGACTAAATTTACAAAAAAGGAACACCCAGTATGAGCTTAGTTTTCTCTTTTTCGTGCTCTAGACCTAAACATGAAAAATATTTCGAGTGTACTTTGTGTCTTTGTCATGCTCATTAAACACCTAAGAACAAAGCAACGAGTTTATTGTTGTAATCCCCATTTCTCGTAATCAAATGGATCTTTCCGAGTGATCTTGATTTCCCTCACACTTGTAAAACTCAAGCTATTTCATGTTGTTTTGGAAGGAGTGCTGGGTATGTGGTAATTTATCCTTTTTCAAACCTCCCTAACTAAGTACGAAAAAGGTTCACCTTTTCTTCTATGGAAGTTAAGAGAGTTCTTCTATGGTATGTTTTATACTTTTTCGGCCTCAAGAGACTAAATTGGATGAAAAAGGACTCCCCTGGAGTCTTCTTTGGAGTTTTCAGACTCTCTAAATGTGAAAACACCAACTGAGCATGTACTAGTTCAGGCTCATTAAATCCACGAATCAGTGACACTATCAAGCATAATTTTTCCGTCTCTTCAAGCTTGTTAAAAAATGAAGAGGGATCCAATTTGACTTTCTTGGACTCGTTAAAATTTAACTGGGAAGGAAAGGAATAAGTTTTCTCTTGTTTTTAGTAGTGGCAGCATGTCATCCTTGAACATAGCACTCTATGTTTTTTCCGATACCCATGTCTTAGTGTTTACTTTCCGTTCAGCTATTACTTTGAGTTTCCTACTCCTCCTCTTGTTTGTTATACCTGGGGAATCTGATCATGTCTCCTACATGACAGATAAGTCTAGTTGCTCTATCTATGAGTAAAATGCTGCCTTGGGTCATATCTATGTCATGCTCACTACTCAAGGACCCAACCCAATGTTTGATATTTATCCTGATCCCATCATTGTTATATCTATTATCTATTGTATCTTCCTTCTATTGCCCAGTTCCTAGTCACTCTTGTGATCTGTTGGAGGATCTATTGCCTTCCTTATCACAGCATGGTTCAGTTTCAGTACTTCCTGATCACGAAGACCTAGAGTTTTGACGATCGTACCTCAGGATTCACTTTCATCATTGGTGAATTCCTTTGCTTTAGTTGTTGATTATCACCTATTGATTGACAAACTATTGAATCATTTCCATGTTCGACTTCAGCATACATTTATTCACATGGCTTGGATTGTACTGGTTCTTTGGGTTGTTTAGGAAGACCTTAGTTCCACACCTATGAACTAAGTTGCACACGATTATGTTCCATTTATGTACACAGCTTCTAGATCTTTGAAGACTCATCATTATTGTATATTGTGGCTTCGATCCACCTTTGTAATATACGTGGTTTTGTACCCGTATCATATGATGTACTCAAATATTGTAAAGGAGCTAGTGTTCCATTATATTGAACATAGCATCCTCAGATATGACTTTGTATATGACATTATTATGTATTTGTTTCAGGTACTTCCTCTACTCCATTGGATTTATAAGTTCTCCAAAGATAACGATTATAATGTATTTCGGCCATCGCTTCCCTCTGACCTCACACATTAGGGGGCATCTGTTATCTACCTAAATGGCACTTCTCCATCCGAGTGCTGACATTCCCTATGTTGGCACACAAAAATACATTTATGGATTGAAGGTTGCCTAAAACACTATAGATGGACATGTTATGAATTACATTTATCATCCATATAGCTGGTTATTTTTACCTTTGAATATGTCAAGTGTTGTACGTGCCTTTTCCTATATGCAGCTCGTGTACATACGTGCCTTTTATTACAGCATACCACGTGTTGTACGCGAGTATTTTTTATTGCATCCCATGTATAGATCTGTACGCAGGATCCCCTTAGAGCAACTCGTGTGTCATACACGGGTTTCTAGTGTTAATACCCGCGCATGCATTCCTTTGACATTAGAAATAATAATTCATGATTATTTGAGATTTGTTAAGCCCTTAACTATAACCATCTTAACTGTCTCAACCTCCTCACCCCTCGAAACTGTCTTATTTCACTAAGTATAAATAAAGGCCTTGGGCAGGGTATTAATCAATCATACTTGGAGAGCAAATTTATGCTGGTGGTGTTTATTCAGAAGTCTTTGGAGCAGTGGAACTCAAAATCCTTTGGTTGCAGAGGAGTCCTTGTCTCAGGCGTTGGGTTGTAATCTTAACTCATTCACTATTGTTAATAAAGAGAATCCTTCTTCCAAATGTGTTTTGAATGTCTTTCATGTATTATGGTTTGATGAATATTTATGATTAAGCACTCTGTATATGATTTATCTAACCTGTTCTATATACATGTATAAGCTTGCACTTGGAGGATTTTCTCTTTCCAGGTGAAGGAGAAACATCCATGAAGGCTTTGGAGGAGAAGCAGAGTGGAAGAGGACGAAGCTAGGATCAACCATCGTGAATCGGGTGAGTCTATTCCATCCTTTTGCTTCCTTTCTATACTCTAAAGTCAATTGCTTGCAAGTTTTATGAGTATGTTGGTAACCCCAGACCTTCAGTTATAAGGTATTTATTCATGTACAACATGTACTATAAAGAAATACTTTCGTTTACTTAAAACCTTGGTAGAGTTTGGGGCGCCCTTGATGGGTCTTATTCCCATGCAATTTATAAAACAAGTGTTTGAATTTTATAGTGGAAGCCATCATCAATGGTATTATAGCCACTTTGTATATATAATTTCTTCTATTCTTTTTATGGTTTGAAGAATTCAATTATGACATCAGTTGGGTATTAACCCAATGATGTTTTCGTATTTCACTATGTGTAAATATTTATGTGGATTATGTTTACACCCTCGGCTTCCATTGTGGATAGTCTTATGGTCGTGGAAGAATGCATTTCCTTCATTTTATAATCTTTGTATATATAATACATGCTATTATAAAGTTCATGATGGTATCTATTGGATAGGATTTCAACCATCTTATGTTTTTTTATTCTGCAATAACGCTAATGATATACACCTGTGATTTTGTATCTTTTTATTTTAGTTTTATGTGGTTAAGTACAAAAAACCCTTACGGTACTCGATCTCATGATCATTGTACTATATTATACTTTGGTGTATAAATAATCGAGGCTCTTCCTCTGTATAATCTAGGGCAGCCACAATGTGGACTTATGACCCTGTAAACAAAAATATGGTGTTAATTATTTTTAAAACACAACCCTCCAGGTCTGTGAGATATTGAAGTGATTTTACAATATGATAGTATTGTTATAATGTGCATAATTTGAATATGTTAAACAATGGATCTTTGATTCCTATGTTTGTTTTCATCGTTCTGTAATTACTATGATTTTGTGAAAAAAAGGAAGATCCCATGATCTTCGTAATGTTGTCCGACGTATGAGTTTAGTTCAATATTTATGTTCTTACTGAAATCATTGATCCATGATCGTTAACTGATTTGTGATATCTATATGATCGTCAGTAATTAAGTTATTGTATAACTACTAGGATATACAAGGGTGATTCCATGAAGATGGGTAACACTTTTTGGTCAAATTTGGCGATGAAAACCTGATTGTTTACTCATGTGCTAGATAGAAGCCCTCAAAACACATATATGCCATGTGAATTTTGACTTGCAGTAAAAAAACAAATTGTAGAATATTATGTTGGCTTCATAGTGATATTTTTTTTAAAATATTCCGATGTCATTTAATGTGTGAATTTTTGCATTTAATGAACTGTGTGACCTTAAAAATTTGAAGAAGCTAATAAGTGGCTCGTGTCCACGTAGAGTAATTCAATCTTGCTTTAATAATTTAAAAAAATATATATATATGAGAACGATCTACATAAAATGTAGTGTGATGTGCATTTTTTTTGTTAATTTTTCTCGCATTATACAATTATTTATTATTTTTCGAAAGTGACCACATTCGATTTCAGCATCGTTTTAAACACATATTTGTCCATGTAAAGAAATTTTTTCTATTTTTTAAAAATTTGAAAAACCAAAGATACCCTTTTGAAGAGGACACATCGATATGTGATGTGTGCATTTTTAAGAATTTTTTGGCTGTGTATTTTTAACTCTGCGGATTTTTCTTTGAGCTGCTTCGAAGTTGTAGTGTGGTTTTCTAAGTATAAGTTTTAGAAGTAATTAAAAAATAAATATCATATGAATGCCAAAATGCGTGTATGATACCTCAATGGATAGAAGATTCATTGGTGAATCTATCAGTATCAACTCCACTCAGTTATGTGCTAGGAATGGCAGGGTTTACACCTCTGCAAGGCACAGGAAATTTTCCATTTGTTTGAATGTGGGCTAAGTCTGTTTTTTTAAGCCCTCGACCGAGGTATGAACCTCGACCGAGGTATCTAAATACCTCGGTCGAGGTATTTTCGGTCGAGGTATTTAAATACCTTGACCGAGGTATTTAGATACCTCAGTCGAGGGCTTGATAAAACCTCGGTCGAGATATTAAGACCTGGTCGAGGGCTTAACAAGCCCTCGACCGAGGTGCGTTTTTCTATTTTTGCCGAAATGCGCTTGCCAAAAAGTGTTACCCAGGTCCGTGGATTCACCCACAAAGTAGATTTTTTATTTGTAGCTACACTTATGGCCCAGCCAGAGAGGGATTTCATAGTTGTATTTACTATTAACTACGAATTATTTTATCAAAGGGTTATAAAGTAATTACCTTTAGTCGATTCAATCTTTAACATCTTACTAAGTGGATTAAGAGATTTGGTTGGGTTTGATTATAAGTATCTTGTATGTATGAATACTTAAGATATTATCATTAATTTTCCTATGTAGATTTTGTATGAATACTCTGCGGATTTTTCTTTGAGCTGCTTCGAAGTTGCAGTGTGGTTTTCTAAGTATAAGTTTTAGAAGTAATTAAAAAATAAATATCATATGAATGCCAAAATGCGTGTATGATACCTCAATGGATAGAAGATTCGTTGGTGAATCTATCGGTATCAACTCCGCTCAGTTATGTGCTAGGAATGGCATGGTTTACACCTCTGTAAGGCACAGGAAATTTTCCATTTGTTTGAATGTGGGATAAGTTTGTTTTTTTAAGCCCTCGACCGAGGTATCTAAATACCTCGGTCGAGGTATTTAAATACCTTGACCGAGGTATTTAGATACCTCAGTTGAGGGCTTGATAAAACCTCGGTCGAGATATTAATACCTCGGTCGAGGGCTTAACAAGCCCTCTACCGAGGTGCGTTTTTCTATTTTTGCCGAAATGCGCTTGCCAAAAAGTGTTACCCAGGTCCATGGATTCACCCACAAAGTAGATTTTTTATTTGTAGCTACACTTATGGCCCAGCTAGAGAGGGATTTCATAGTTGTATTTACTATTAACTACGAATTATTTTATCAAAGGGTTATAAAGTAATTACCTTTAGTCGATTCAATCTTTAACATCTTACTAAGTGGATTAAGAGATTTGGTTGGGTTTGATTATAAGTATCTTCTATGTATGAATACTTAAGATATTATCATTACTTTTCCTATGTAGATTTTGTTCGATTCCAATATTTACATTTGGGTCTTGCGAGTTGCAATGTTGTTATATTATTTAAAGGGTTTCTATCTGTAATTATTGTTGTCAAGAACAGATTTGTTGTCAAGAATATTGCACCTTCTATGGACAGAATTTGTTCCTCTGGTCTGAATGGTTCAGATCCAGAACAAATAAGTGAACGACAAAGGGTGAAAACCTTCCCTCAATGTTGTAAACACCTGGAATAATGCTTTGATGATGAACTTGTGTAACTACAGAACATGTCAAACAAACAAGAACATCAAAGCTACTAAAACATTATTTACACATTCATACTAGTGACTAAGGAATCCAGTAACATATACATGCGAGATCAGCACAACAAATATGTGGGACGAAAATCAGCCATGCATTAAGAAATCAATGAAGAATCTTACAAACATTTCCTTAGTGTTGGCAAACTCCTCCACAAGACAAACACCTCATCCCCGATAGCTCCAACTTGCTCTCTTGTTCTCTCCAATGGATTGGGTTAAGTAGTCAATTCAACAGCATAACATTACCATTAAGTTCTCCTCTTCAACCATGGATATGAGCTTGTATTTATAAGACTCAAATGGATAGGTATGGTTGAGATATTGGTGGGTGAGGTGGCTAAGAGATCCTACAAAGAGGGATCTTGAGCTCCACCAACCCGGGTGAGTAGGGATAAGGCTATCCACGAAGATTTTGATCTAGAAGCTTCGTGAAGCTTCTTTTTTTCACCTTTTACAAAGGGTACCACTTATACACCCTTATGATAGAACAGTGTAGGTAAGAACCACTTCAAGAACAAAGCACATACGCGGTGGCATCGCTTCTCTATAACAGGACTCAGGTAGTGCTGAACAAGGTACCGCTCATCAGCTAAAGGGAAAAAGTGGTGCTAGGGTTTTTTATGTAGAATTGACATCCAGAGCATGTTTCCACTCCAAGTTTTGGATTTAGGGAAAACATAGGTTTTAAGGATATCATCACATGTTGGTGATAGGATTTGGGTATAACGTAATCCCCCCCAAATAATGAGGCTTATAGGGATATGATAAGCGAGAGATTTGAGAGAAC
The DNA here is from genome assembly GCA_001517045.1 of Pseudotsuga menziesii. Classification (NCBI taxonomy): domain Eukaryota; kingdom Viridiplantae; phylum Streptophyta; class Pinopsida; order Pinales; family Pinaceae; genus Pseudotsuga; species Pseudotsuga menziesii. Next base: position 16,141 of record LPNX011073865.1, on the reverse strand, counting down.
AAGTTGTCACTTTGAGGTAAGAGTCATCTTGATCCAAGAGTGTCGTTGAATAGGCATCTACAATACATCAATATTTTTTACTCATAGACAAATGTAACCAACTAATGGTTGCAGACCAATACAAGGCACATCCATGAGAGGAATAAACAACCATGGCTACTAGAATACAGCATAGATCCATGTGATAGAGAACTCAAACTTGGACATAGCTACCAGACATACAACGTAGATCTATGTCATACAAACATAAATTTGAGCATAGCCACGACCATACAAATGTGGATCCATGCTTGATATACAAAACTCCATCACAACCTAGGGAAAACAATGAGTGCTAAACAAGTACCCATGGTCTTCATCTCATTTTCCACAAAGTACGATTTTATCCATGTGATTACAATGTTCTGAAGTCGAACATGGTAGAAACCACTTGACTACTGGCCAATGATGTGAACCGTTAACAAGTGTGAGGGAGATCACCATTGATGTCAATGATTCCCAAGGTACCCTAGTACAATCTACTGAGTGTGAATAGATGTCTTGATTTCGAACACCCAGTCGATTCTATCGATCAAAGGTCAATGATGTGAACCTATGTCGAGAGTGATAGAATCTGTCATTAAGTCATACATATCTCAAGGTACTAAATTTGTATCTAAGACTATTTCCCGAATGATGAGCTGATGTCGACAGGAATAGTCTCGTCGAAGGAGGGCCATGATGAATCCCACATCAATGACACGAAACTCGGAACAAAGTTCTGGAATGATGTGAATGAGATAACCATAAGATTGACTCAAAAGTGCTAACATAGAGGCAGTTTTGACTACAGAGGTAAATTTATTTCTACCTTTGAACATCGAGCGACACGACAAAATACTTGGCAGCATGACTAGACCAAATAGGCACACAGTGCGATAGTGGACAATGCCTTCTTTTGAAACCTCAAAGGAGTGACATGAGTCATGAAAGTGGATCACCTTGGAAATTAGCTGAATACCCAACTGACTGAAATGATATGCAGACAAGTACCACTTTCAAAGGTAATGACAAACTTCCATTTATTTGCAAAATGATTCCCTTCCCTTAATTTCCCCATCATGGTTGATGAGTGCCTCTTTTCGTTTTTATGAGTTCAAAGAGGGTAACAAACACTCGTTGTAGCTCATCCAAAGACAATTCCAAACTCATATGTTTTACGAACCTGAGAGAGGAGAGGTTCATTCCCAAAAGAGTGTCTCTCACTGTTTAATTTAATGAGTCCAATGAAAGTTAACTCGGTATCGTTCATGTTTAGAGAGTTTGAATGACCACAAAAGAAGACTCCATAGGGTCCTTTTTCATAAATAGTTCATATGAACCGAAAAATTGATAACATATCGTCAGATGAATGACTCTTCAAGTGCTTTAACGAGTGTGAAGAAGACAAGATCGCTTGACAATATTTTTGTATTTAAGGAGCCCGAAAATAGTTTAAAGAAGACTCCATTAGGTCTCTTTTCACAATGAGGGATTTTATGAGTCTATGAAGAGTTAGAAAAGGACTCGGACCTTTGATGCTAAGTTTGGAGAGCATGGCCAAAGTGTTGCAATAAATGCTCAAAGACTTTTTCCATTTTATGGTAGTATGAAAAAGTCAAAAACAAACTCCCAGAAACTTTCACTACTACCGCTCTTTATCCTGCAACAACTATTAAACTCACCAATAAACGACATTAAAGGATCATGACTGATAGTTTTCATGTAATAAATGATTTTAAAACGAAACTATGACATGCCAAAACCTAGAAAGCTTATAAATGTTATGTAAATAGTAAAAAACAAAACATTTTACCATTTACCAATAGTGGAGAGCCTTTGGAGAAGTTTCTTAGCTATATTTTCAGTTGGTGATTCCAGGAGCATCTACCATCAGATTTACGTGTCGCTAGTTCCAGGTAAAAGCTTGAACCTTGCTCTTTCATTTTATGTTCTCATTTTTTTAATTTTTGTGGGAATTTTGGGCAGCTTGAGAGAGCCTTAAAACCCTAAATGTGGGCACCACCCTTATCTCTTGTGGGATAAGCGATACCCCACAGGATCCATGCCTAAAACATTTCAATCAAGCGGTGCCACCGCCTGTCCTCAACGAGTCTTAGGCAGTGCTGGCCGTGGGTAAAGAAAAACACATATGCAAGGAAAAATAAATGTAACACCCCGATTTTGACCCCAATTGCATTAAAATGTATATGATGTATATATTGTAATTAATCATGGTTTGGAGCTAAAGGAAAAATCCCCACCATCGATTTTATTGTGTTATGTTCCGGCGATTAAAATTGTTGCAGATGGTATATCATGCTATCCAAAACATATTAAATTTGGCATCATGTAAATATGCATTTTAATTAAAAAGACCCACAACCAGCTATGTCAATGCAACCATGATGAAAAGGGTATGATTTTCCTAAGGATAGGGAGGGAAATTATTTAACCCTTGGGGCCATTAGGGAAAAGACAAGTGTCAGTTGTTAAACCGATTTAGTTGTCCCCCACCCTTTTGACTTAATCACCTTTCCTTGTCTCAATCAATTTAACTACCAAATTAAAAACCTTTGATTTTGGCTATGTGTGCAATTTCCTTCAATTTGTGGGTCTGTGTATACGAATCCATCTCCATGCTGAGAGTCTATTGTGTCTGATCCCTTTCCTAGTCAGGCTATGTATTTCCCATTGTTTTCAGTGTAGAAAATCATTGCTGTTGTTTTTTCCCATGAGTGTGGATTATTGCTAAGTTGTTTTGGCCATGTTAGGGCCAAGAACAAATATGGGATAGTCTTGCTCGGTCTGAGCTGTGTATCACCATTTGGTTGCGGTGATGTTAGGTTGTTGGTCACTATGGGCAGACCCAGTTTTACTATAATGTACCAACAACACCCCTAGCTCACTGGCCCTTTCGGGGACAGACCGCGGAGCAGCCTGAAGTCTCACCTGAAGTGATTCTAATGGGTTGACCAAAGACTCAAGTGTCTTGACCAGGTTCTATAGAATCCTATTTGCGTCTCGCAGCTCTTCTCAACCCGCGAGTTCTCTTTCTCTCCGCGATGCGCATTTTCCTCTTACTCGCGATGACTCTAGCCCTCATCACATCGCCGCATCTTGGGAAACACATAACTCTCTCCTACGCTCGATCCTCAACCTACGGTATCATGCACCACAGCTCCTCTGATGGTGCGATATCATCTCCCTGCGATATCCTACCACTGCGGCTCAGCATACTTAGCATTACTTGTGTCCGACTTACAGGACTCAACATACAAGGCTGCTTTACATTGCGACTCTTACTGTCTTGAGTGAAACATAGACAACCTATTATACAGAATACTTAAAGACTTCAACTTGCATTTATCCTTCTATAATGCTGTAAACTGAATAACACATACATACATTTAACTGTAAGCAAAGTTCACGTAATGAGTGACTGATACAACAAGTAAATACAATCACATGAATCAATCACATAACACTCTGATTTTACATGGTTCACTTCTAGGGTAGAAGCTACGTCCACAAAACTATGTTTTATTATATCTTGACAGAGTACACAGTTCTGTTGCACCACATATGCAGCTAGAGATCTTCTGGGTAACTCCGCACTTACTGCCTGGAGCCCTTCTCTCCTAGATCTCTTCTCTATATCTATATTGTCTTCTTACAATATTCTCCCTCTCTCTCTCTCTCTGCCAATCCCTGCAGATTGTTACATATAGGCTCAATGAGCTAGCTACTGGTTACAGTAAGATACTACAGACTGAATACAGAACCAGAGCTTAGCTTCTATAATACAACTGTCTAAAATGTCTACTTGTCTAACTTCCTAACCAACCCTTTTACAATACAAAATACATCCCTTTATAGGACGCCCGAAGGTCTCTCCATTACAACACTGTGGGCCTGTCCCAACAGTAACCCAAAAACCCTAACTAGTGAAAGTTGGCATAGTTGTACTTGGGGTAGCCTCTTTCCGTCACACCACTACTCTCTATAGTCTTCCATGCTTCCCGGCGCTGACCATGGGTACTGTGCACCGCTTCCCCTTCTGTCCTTCGTCTTCAATACCTCGGCCTCGTTGCTCCTTTTTCTTTATGAGGATAGCTGAGCCCTCCTGTCTTCCACCACTGCCTTGAATGCAGTGGGTGAGCTCTCTCTTCTCGGCCGCTCAGGTATTGTCATCTTCTTTGACTTCTTTGTCCTGATAGTCATAGTTTTTGGCTCTGCTCTGCAGCTAGAAACATGCTACGGCGTTGTATATTTACCTTATCTCCTCATCTTTGCCAAAATTGTCTATCTACCAAAATGGCAGCTTTTCCTGTAGTTGCAGGGCTCTACTCCAACAGTCCCCTAACACTTACTTGTGGCTCATCCTCGAGCCACTACCAGCGGGCTTCTCCTACTGGAGCTTCTCCTTGGCTTCCTGTGAAATATTTGAAAGTTTCTTCCAAATTCTTGCGACTTCTTTCTCCATCGTTTATATAACTTAGTTCGTTGGGCTCTCTTATCTTTCCTTCCCTTATTGTCATGCTCTCACTCTCATCGCTTGCAAGACCTGAAGGATCTTAAGCTTTTGAGAAGCCGTCCACAGATATCCTTTCCTCTTTATCTGGGTTAGAACTCTTATCACAAGGAGAATCTGTATCTTCCATCCTTCTTGAACATTTCATTCAGTCTGGAGCCTACTTATGCAAAAGGTATACAAACCAGGAATTCCATTCCGAGAACAAGCCTTTGTCTACATCTTGAAGTTCTGCTTGTTTGGTTTGTTTTCCCTTTCACTTTTCTTCTCAGTAACTCGCTCCAGGTATTCATGCTGCTTGGGTTCCGCATATTTTCATTCTTGACCTTTGGAACCTCTTGTTCTTCTCTTAGCTGATGAGGTAGGTCATCTTCCTTCTCCCATTGCCTTCTTTTTCTCATTTTTAATTTTTTCCCGACGGGAGATTTCTTCTCATCATTCCTCTGCTCTGCCTTCTTATCTTCAGTGATCGGCTCAGCGTTCTTTCTCTCTTTAGTAGAGACTTTGATGACATCTTCTACATCCTGCGCTTGACTCCTCATCCTTGGTGGCTATCTGACCTGTGATGTTCCTAATTTTACAACCTTGGGCAGCGTCGTCATAGCGGACATACGGCCACCATGCTCGAAGTGTCTCAGAATGTCTTCTAAAGGTTCCTCGTTGGATAGAACCCACTCGGTGCAATACTTTGGATTGGCAATGGCTAGGAAATAGGGAAATCACAGCACACTGTAATGAAATTAGCTCTGCACAGGGAACACTTAACAAGTTACTCTATAGATCTCGACTCTTTGCAATTGTAACCCTCTCGAATGAATAATTTATGCTTTTATGCTGAAGGCTATAATCTCGGACGCAACGGTCATCTAGGATGAACCTGTCGGTGGTATTAATGCATGGACGATACCACACCCATCATTTCGATCCTCATTAAATGCTGAAATCTGATCAAATCTCCCTCGAAACCTGTGTGTAGGCGCCGGTCTTTTCTTCATTAACTGCTTGTCAGAAGGCGACTTGACTGGCCCTCTTTCTTTTCTCAAAAGTGCCTACATGGAACGGGAAACCATCGCCTTACCGTGATGTCCCACCGCATCACCTGTTCAAACAACTTACGCTCTTTTTTTTTTTTTTTAGCTTGACTAATGCAAAATGAACCGTCCTCATGCAATTCCTTATACTTATAATACCTGCCGGTGTAGACTAATTCCTGGTGCGATGCCTCCTTTCAACTACACTGGTCATCTGCACCACTTGCGACTCTGAGTTAGGGCTGAGAGGTGGAGTGGTTGTCACTATAGAGCTTAAGCCTACTGCCATTGATCAACGTGGGAAGAAGCTCCCCATTCAGTTTGCTTAGCTGAACGGCTCCTCCCTCTGTGATTTGCTGTATCTGATATGGCCCCAACCAATGCGTATTGAATTTCCCTGGAAATTTAATAAACTTACTGTCATAGAGAAGTATTAGGTCTCCGATCTAAAGATTCTTACTCTTAATGTGTCTGTCATGCCAAGCTTTTTCTCGTGCCTTCTGCACTTTCTGATGAAATTCGGCGATGAATCTATCTTCCTCTAAGGAAAGCAGCTGCGCTAGCCTTTCATGCACCGTGTCTGTATCAGCCATCCCGGTGATCTAAGCAATTCTTAGACTGGGAAGAATATACTCCATAGGCATAACAGCCTCCTGTCCATACACCAAGCTGAAAGGTGTGTGTCCTGTAAGTTTCTTACATGTCGTCCTATAATCCCACAACACGGCATTAACCCTGAGGTCCCAATCACCTTTGGCTATTACAGATCTTAGTAAGAGCGTTTTCTAGAATCTTGTTAAAGGCCTCCATCGTACCATTAGCTTGTGGGTGGTAGGGAGTGCTCTTATGGTGTTGTATATGGATTTCCTCCGTCAATGCCTCAATAGTGTGGTTCAAGAAGTGTGTGCCTTGATTGCTCATCAAAATTACTGGACATCCAAATCTACTGATAATGTTTTCAAAGAGGAACTGTGCAGTTGTATCAGCGTCACACTTCCTTACTGCTTTAGCCTCCCCCCATCTGGTGAGGTATTCTGTTCCGTGATGATGTATCTTGCACCAGCTCATTTTCCTGGTGGGTTGATAGGACCCACAAAGTCTATATCCCACTTGTCAAATGCGTGTAGCGTAATCTGTGGTCGCAGTGGCATTTCATCTCTCCGTGAAGGTTTTCCTACCCTCTGGTAGATATCGTAGCATCTGTAAAATTCCTTAGTGTCTTTATGTAAAGTAGGCCACCATAATCCTGCGATCAGGATTTTCTGCGTAGTCGACTTTCCTAGGAAATGACATCCTACGGTACCTGAATGTGCTTCTCTGATAATAGCCTCTTTTTCATGTGGCATCACACATCTACGCAGGACTTCATCTGGACCTAATTTATACAACTGTCCTGTGATAAGGGTGAAGTCCATTGCTTTAACAACCAACTGCCTCTTTTGATGCTTGGTAAACTCATCAGGTGCCCATCCTGTAGTGAGAAAGTGAATGATATCATCATAGTACTCATCTACGATCTGAATAGAAAACAATTGCGCATCGGGCAAGTTGTCCTCTAAGTTACTTGGCTCTTCTCCTGGTTCTATCCGTGATAGATGATCTGGTCCGGCATTCAATCTTCTTGGTTTCACAATGATTTCAAAATCATACTCCTGAAAAAGGAGTAACCATATGCAGATTCGTCCCCCTAACACTGGCTTATTGACCAAGTACTTCAAAGTAGAATGGTTAGTAAACATCTTGAACGAGGCACCCAACATGTAGTTCCTAAACTTCTGTAGTGCGTCCACCATAGCTAAGCCTTCTCTTTCTGTCGTGGTGTAGTTTTTTTCTATCGTCTATAGCTTTCTACTTGAGTATGCGATAGGGTGATCGATACCTCCTTCTCCTGGTTGCGTTAAAACAATCCCTAGTGCGATGCCAGATGCATCCACGTGTACATGAAATGGCTTGGTCCAGTCTGGAAATACTAAGATGGGTGTTGTAACCATCTTCTCTTTAAGTGTGTCTAGATTGCCATCATTGTAAATCCCGAATGGTGCACAGAATATACATTTTTTCAAGTTTAGAGAAATCTGGTACTACCTACATTTCTCTAACATCCGTCTTAAATATCCTATGTGCTTGTCAATTAATCCAAATACAGTCCAATTATCAAAATAAACTTCTAGGAATTTATGGATGTATTCTTTAAATACACCAACTACTACTCTAGAAAAGATAGCTGGTGCATTCTTAAGACCAAAGGGCATTACTGTATACTGGAATGAGCCCCATTCTGTTGCAAAAGTGGTCTTATGTTGATCTTCTGGATGGATTCTGATCTGGTGATAGCTTGAAAATCCATTAGTGAAGGAGTAGACCTCCTGTCCTCCCACATTGTCTAGCACTTCATCAGTGAAAGGTGTTAGAAATGGATCATGAAGTGATGCATCGTTGAGTTTACGCAAGTCGACACAGATCCTGATGTCTCCTTTAGTTTTCTTTTCTTGCACGACCATGGGACTAACCCATTTGCTCTCTTCTATGGGCTCAATGATGCCTGCCGCTAGCATCTTATCGATCTCATGCTTAAATTTTTCTTTATAGCACGGATTTAATCTATATGGACACTGCTTAACTGGTCTAGCATCCTCTTTCAATGGTATCCTCATTACTCCCAGGTCTCCGACTATTCCCTTCATCTCTGTGAACTTGGTGGGAAATAGGTCATGATAATCATGTAGCAACTCTCCAATCTGTCTGACTGTTTCATCGTTCCAATAGTCTCCAATGGATGCAAACTTTGGTTCTGTGTCTGTGCCAATATTGATCTGTTTAATCTTGATCAGTTCTGTGAATGTTGGAATCTGTAGTCTCGGTCCATCAACATCGCGAGTCCTTTCTGACTCCGGAATGTTGATGTCGCAAGGATCCTCATCCTCCTCCTCTGGTTCTGATACAAAGTTATAACAATCTAGCGCCTCTTCTAACTGGATGGCCCACTCAGGTTGCACTGACACTGATAGGGTACAATCCTCAAATATCTTAATCTTTATTATATCTAGGGCCTAATCAACATTTGGATACTTAGATTCAAAAATGAATGTGAGTAGAAAGCTGTCTATCATAAGTGGCCATGTAGTCATTCCCTTGCGCAATTCAGTCTCTGTGTACCAATTCCTTGGAGCTGTATCCAAAGGGTGAATGAATCAGTGAACCCATTCATCCTCGGGAATGTCCGACCAATTCCGTTCACACGTCTGAATATGTGACCTGGGGTCACTTTCTCTTGTGTATCTATGCTGGACATACTCTCTGTCGGTAGAGAATCTGATTTCCATCAATCTCTTAAGATCATCCCATGATGCGATATTCTATTTATGTGCATACCACCATCTTGCAGATGTGGCTCATACTGCAAGGTCCATAGCTGTGATCCTCTGCTTGTGAGGAATTTGTTGTTCAAACTACATGAGAAAGTCCTGGATATCTGTTAGACCATGAAATGATGGAATCTCGTTTATCTCTGCACCAATCCATCGCAGTGACTTAGTCATGTACACGCATCTGCACACTGAGACTTTGTAAATTCTGTTCTGCCAGTTCTCTAGACCAACATCCGAATCCGATGCACATGAGCTATCGCATCGCCAACTAATGTTCCCTTCTACAATTGGATTGATGTAGTCACTCTCATTCGCAGTCATCTGATAGAGACTCTCCATGTTACGTGCCTCTTCTTCTGCTCGGATAGGTTCAATGTATCTAGGACCCTGAAGAGGATCTAACAGTGCGATGACCCGGATCTGCGCGTCCTCAAAGGTCATTTTCCTTCTCTTTAAGTCGATAACGGCCATGTTATTGATTTCCCAATCAATACCTAGTAGAGCTGGATACGGTCTACTATCGCTAATGATTTCTATAACTTCAAACTCCATAGAGCTACGAACTCCGTCAATGTCAACTGGCACCTGCGGTAATCGACCCAGGGGTGATACTCACTGCTGATTAGCTAATCTCAGATGGATAAGTGATCTAACTAACTTAGGGATACCCATTTGTTCCCATGTCTTCTTAGTCAGAACATTTACCTTTGATCCTAGATCTAGGATCACCTCATCCATTTCAAATTCTCCAACCTGTGCTATGAGTCGCATCTCTCTTATTGTTCTTGTATGTCCCATAATATTATGAACAACATGATGTGCACTGCTCACGGAAAAACATGGTTGACACTTATCTATGATGCGCTGAATTTCTCCGATAGCTTGCTCATTTCTCACGAGTTTTAAACAACTCCACAAGAAGGATTGTAGACTTCCTGTCGACTTGTCCTCATCGCATGTGCCCGATGTGGTAGCCTGCGATATCTGTACAGGGCTAACGCCGTAAGGTGCTTGCTGCGGTATGCCCCTAGATGGTGGTACCTACGATCTTGATTGCATAGGGTCATCAAAGAAAGTCTTATCTTCCTGAAATGTCTGTTTATTCTTCTGTAGGTCAAGTGGTGTTGCTTTGTTAGTAGCTTTGCGCACCCACTCCAGTCCTGTGTTCTTTTCATTATCCTGCGATGTCACATTAGTAGAAGCACCGCTGCGAGTCACAATGTTGACTCTTGGTTCTGGTTGTTTTTGCTCGGCAGTAATAAGCTAAATGTTCTAGTGTACTGCTGGCTTAGGTTCTCTGATCTTGGCTATCAAGGTAGGACATTCTTCTATAGTTTGGTCGTAATATTTGCAATAGTTACATGTGGTGGTGGGGCTCTGACAATCCCTAGCATAATGTCCTACAACTCCACAGTTGTAATAAGTAATTGGTCCGCGACCACGGCCAAAGCCTTCTCCATGGCCAAAGCCTCCTCCACATCCTCGTCCTTTGAATCCTCCTCCACAGCCAACATGAGCCGGATCATGCTGTGGTCCTGCTGCTGGACCCCGTGTTTCTGATTGTACTATGTACAAGTCTTGCTTGCTCCCGACCATGAGATCATAGGCTCGGCAATCGTGTTCATGATGGCCTACGGACTTGCAGAAGACGTAGTATAAGTTCTTAGGTGTCTACACGTACTTCTGAAGTGGAGGGCATTGCTGAGGTGGGTGTCCTCTTGTTTTTCATATTTCACACCACGGCTCGTGGGTCTGTGGTAAGGGGTTAGGAGCCCCCGTTGCCAAATATTCTACAAATACTGGATAGTTGTCTTTAGTATGGCCTTGTGCTTTACACTTTACACACCATATGTCTTGTGCAACCTCTTTTCCTTTTCTGATCTCATGCATCTGTAACATGAGATTAGCCAACTGGTTTTGTAGTTTCGTCATACCTGTGCTGGTTTCAGCTAGAGGTGAACCCTCTAGTTTCATCACCATCTCCAAAGCGTCGTCCTGCATCTTGAGTTTCTGCTGCATTAATGGTATTCTGATGTGAGGGAGTAGGGGTGAAATAAACCATTCCTTATGCTGCTCCGGTGCAAACTCAAAGCTAACTTGGTCTATAAGGGATTTGAATTTCTAATTGAAGTCCCACACTGACTCTGTAGGTAACTGTTTGATGTCTTTGAGCTCTGTAATGCACTGTGACTCAGACTTAGGTTTCTTAAACTCTTTAATCATGGAGGTCCTAACCTGAACAAGTATTATGGGTATCGCTGAGGTATACTTCATATACCATGTTAAGGCTCATTCTCTCAGTGTGGCGACCAACTGTACAAGTTTAATATTATCATCATGGATTGCTTTAATGGTCCACACGGCTTCACATAGAAACCAATGCTACTCTGGGTCCTCTGCCCCTGTACCCTTAGAGATAGGTAGCTTCATATCATCCCCCATTCTATTTCTACGTGGTGGATGTTGATTTAATGTGTTACTACCACTTGGCAGTGTAGGTGGAGGTGATGTAGTGGTAGTATGTACTGTCTGCGAGCTACTAGATGGAGTTCCTACGGGATTGTTCTGGGTCTCGATCTTTTTCTGTGGGGTATAAGGGTGGTAAGGGATACCCCCTTCTGTTATGTCTATATGGATATGACTCTATTGTCTAGTACTATCTGAATTGTCTTCAAATATGGGAGATCTGAATTCTACTTTGTATTTCTTTCCACTACGTGTATGTCCAATGTCATCGAAATCACAACTAGTGGAAAATGAGAGATTAGTGACCAGGAGACCAAAATTTTTGGTCACCATAGTTGTTTTCAAGGGATAAATGACCAAAAATAATAAATTTAAGTGAGATAACTAAAAAAGACCAAGATAAATGACCACTTTTGGTCACGGGATAAAAACCAACTAAAAACGACCAAGATAAATGACCAAATTTGGTCATGAAATATCTAGACTAAAAATGACCACATAACAATTGGTCATTTTTCGTTGTCATTCCGGCAATGAAAAAATTACAAATTTGACAATGAATTTGTACATTTTAAGGGGGTCTCTGAATCCATCTGCAGTGTTAGAATTTAGTAAATTAATAATGTATTGTCACAACTCAACATGAATTGACCAAATTAATATAATATATAAAATACACATTGGTGGCCCTGAATGTGCATCTCTGGGGTCTCTCAATCCATCTGCAAGGTTAGAATTTACTGAATTGTAGACCCCCTCATGTACACAACTCAACTATTTTACTTTGTATGTAAATCCTAGGAAAAAAGTTATTACATTTTTTTTAATAAGTAGCAATTCAATGAACTAAACTTTCTATTATTTGTTGAAAGAGTTCTCAATATTTTAACTAAAACAACTGGACTCGTGACCAGTTTATGATTCGACATTATTATGTAATGTGAGCCCATTTTATTTGCAGCTATAACTCCTTTCCTCTATTGAAATTCTACTGATTTGGGGGTTTAAAGTCTCGACACCTTTGGCCAATTCAAACCCGTGACCTTTGAGCTTCCTGTTCTCAGTTGGACTACCAACGATGAATTTAGTGTAGCTTAAAGCCTTGGATATTCATTTTCTCACCCTCTTGATGGTTATTTTATTTGCTATTTGGGTTTTTAGGCGGCAATCCTTTCTTCTCAACATATGGAGCCATTTCTTAGGCCCTGAGGCCTGGGGTATTACTGTATTTTTGTAGAGTTACTTTTTGGCATCGGGATCATGAAGTTTGGAAAACAATTGCAAAGTCAGATCGAGGAAACATTGCTAGAATGACAGGATAAGTTCTGGTCTTACAAAGACAAAGACTTGAAGAAGCTAGTTAAATTTATATCGACTGCAAGGGAAGCTTCGCCTTCTTCCCTTGGCATCGATGAGATCAGAAGCGGCTCTAATGAAGTTCCCAACAAAAGGTGAAAGATCTCTGGTGGACCTTTTGAAGCAGGTGATGCTTCAACCCTTGGCAGCGATGAGATCAGAAGCGGCTCCAATGAAGTTCCCAACAAAAGGTGAAAGATATCTGGTGGACCTTTTGAAGCAGGTGATGCTTCAACCCTTGGCAACGATGAGATCAGAAGCGGC
>LPNX011073861.1:0-14968 GCA_001517045.1 Pseudotsuga menziesii | reverse complement strand
TATATGCTTTCAGTAGTTATCCGCTCTGCACTTGGCTACCCAGCGTTTACCGTGGGCACGATAACTGGTACACCAGAGGTGCGTCCTTCCCGGTCCTCTTGTACTAGGGAAAGGTCCTCTCAATGCTCTAACGCCCGCACCGGATATGGACCGAACTGTCTCACGACGTTCTGAACCCAGCTCACGTACCGCTTTAATGGGAGAACAGCCCAACCCTTGGAACGTACTACCGCCCGAGGTGGCGAAGAACCGACATCGAGGTGCCAAACCTTCCCGTCGATGTGAACTCTTGGGGAAGATCAGCCTGTTATCCCTAGAGTAACTTTTATCCGTTGAGCGACGGCCCTTCCACTCGGCACCGTCGGATCACTAAGGCCGACTTTCGTCCCTGCTCGACGGGTGGGTCTTGCAGTCAAGCTCCCTTCTGCCTAAGAACAAGAGAAAGTCCTTCCCCTGTCGGGAAAGAGCTACGCACCTTATGGAAGATCGATTTACCCAGAAGAAGTCATAGCCTATGCCTTCGTCTTTCGATGATCAGACCTAAGAAAGGCGGCCTAATTCCGATCAAGGAGCAATTCTCCCAGGAAAGGGGAGAGCCTTAGTTACCCGTAGGTCATAAGCTGGTAACCAGTAGAAGAGCAAGAACTGAAGGCTTACGAACTACTGAAGTGAACCTAAAGCACCAGCAAAGGAAAGTGATTCTCAAGTTCTTCCCGCAGCGGCTTAACCGTAGTAAGAACTCGATTATTCACCCCAACTAAGACCGATTTCACTTACACGAAGGAAATGGGAACTAGGCTTCTAAGGCAGACTGGACAGGAAGCTAGCTAACCTTTCGAGAGGAAGGAAATACCTAGACCTAAGGGCTTGCTTTTCGGAAGTAATCCAACAGGTGTCATCAAAAGAATATATTATTAAACAATTTATACGGATGGATTCTATTACAGCGGAAAGTAGTTCTGTTAACAACGGGGCTTTAGTTGAATTATTTCCAACCTAATAAGACGGGTGCCATTACTAGAAGAGGGATTGATCGCCCGCCCTGCTTGCCTCTGTTCTCTACGATTAAACGTACTAGTTCTAAAGGACGAAAGCGCTTTCACTACTTCGAAGGATAAAAGATCGGAACCAGACTCTCTAAGAAGGGCCTCCTACCGATAAACTACAGTCGCCCCCTCTCCCACATCAACCCTCGTAAGTAGCAGGGTCCCGCCAGTTCACTTAAAAGTCTTTCATTCCAATTCTTTCGCCCCAGTTCCCGATTTGCTTCTGCTAGTGGGACAATCAGCTGCGGTATCTTCTCTAGAAGATTCGCGATATCAACCAGGAGCCGACCCAGGCCCGTAGTGCTTCACGTCCAGATCCCACCTTTTCGGACATATAATTCTTAGGCAAGCAGCAGAACGAGGCACTCCTTGGTTTTCATAATCGCATCCCTGCGTCCTGGGATAGAAGCAAAGTCGTGATGATCATCCAATATTTCCGATAGCTCCCGAATGACTGGGACATGAAACAAATTTGTTGAGTGATAAATTGTTTGTTTCCGAACGTCATATCCTATTAGAGTATGATTGACATCAAGGATGTAGAATCAAGTAGTTAAGTATGGTTGTAGAAGGATAGGCTCCGTGTAGGATTTGGGGCTTATTGGTGGGATCAAGTAGTTTTTACTCTCTCCGTCATGGATCAAATCATGATTATATATATTCCGATGAATATATATATTCCGATGAATTAATTTTATGTATACATTATAAATTAATTATTAAATTTTAAAAAATTTCATAATTTCATAATGAAAAAACAAACTAGTTAATATATACTTTCCCTCACGTAGGTATAAGTATAATAATTCACGTAGGTATAAGTATAATAATTCATGGCCGAAATTGATTCAGTCATAACATTAATTCATGGCCGAAATTGATTCAGTCATAACATTATTATGTATTATAATAAAAATATTCAATCTTATATTTATTATGTCCCTGATAAGGGGATATATATAAATCGTTGAGGGATATTATTTGGAGTAATATATAGTAGTTTTTAAAAAATCATAGAAGTTAGCCTAAGGTTGTGTATTATTTAATTTAATTTTTATTTTTTTAGTTTCTTAAATGCTTATATTTTAAGATTGTTATTGGCCTTTAGAAGATGATGTTGCCTTAGATTCTTGTGCTCCAGGACCTAGCAGCTTTGCTGATACCAGATTTCCATTGTCTGGAAGCAACAAGATTTCCATTAATATTTTAGATTTCCAGGATCCCAATTACTATTCCATATTTCCACTATATTGGGAATTAGACAACCGTGTCAACTTAGGGTTACAAGCTCAACATTTGGATGAAGAGTTGCATTTATCGATATGTGAAGTGAAGTTATTTCGAATAGACGATATGTACACGTCACTTGCTTTTACTCAATGCCTGGAATCTTTGCCGCTAGTTAATCATAGTCAGTTGGTGCAATTAGTCATAGTCAATCCAAGTTTTGGCACTGCTAGAGGATGCCAAGTTTCATTACAGTTTACCCACTCCATTACATTATTCAGGTGTTGATGTTGCTACTTTATCCTAGGAGTCACTGTAAGTCAGGAAGGTGTCAATGTCCTCTTGTAGGTTGTTTGGCTCAACAAAATTTTAACAGTTTCCTTAACATAGAGAAATCACACATATACTCACGATAAGCAAACACATCAGTCTTCTGAGACCTTTTGTACCAACAATTCTCTTACTGGACGAATGCCCGTAATCCCCACTAGTGTCCCCAGAACCCTCCTTGGTAATCTCTGTACTCGAAGATTCCCTAATAGAGGATTCACCTCTTAACTCATAGGTACCAAAATGGGAAATATTTGCCCTGAAATCAGGCTCCACAACGATTACACTGCTGGATTTCATGGATTTGTGAACATAAGACAAACCTCTATGACGATGAAGATATTCAATCCCTTCAGCTACATCAAGGGAAATATGCATCTTGAAAATCTATGAAGATAGCATAGTATATCCAGGCACTTTGCCACCCCTCAGGAATTCCCTCAGGCTTGCACCCTCCACATACTCATACACAAATAGATATATTCTGCCTCCCCACTCGCTCCCAGAAGATTAATAATACTCTTATGGTGAAGATTAAAGATTTCTCTAAATTTTTCCCTAAAATCAATCAAATCTGTTCGGCTCCTTTCTTTAACGACAACAGACCTACCTCTCACCGCGCACTTCCAGACAGATGGATTCCCGAGCTTTCCAGAGCGGAAATTCTTGGTTTCCCTCTTCATTTCATGGAATGAATACACGTTGGGATTGTCTGGAAGCAATTATTTCAGGATTTCCAGAGATTGGTCACTGCTCGTAGAGGTGCCAGATTCTTTTGAGAATTGGGTGGAGCTTCTGGGGTTCGTGCTCCTGCTCATAAGCACCTCGTCTGAATGATGGGGTCTTCTGGGGGAATTTAAGGGAATTGGATCTTCCGCCATTTTGCGTTGCCTTCGACGGAATAGGAAGATGCATAATAAACGCCCTCCTAAACTACCTTCCCATTGCTCACATAAATAATTACCCAACTTCTTTGCCATTGGCCAGGATGATGACAATACATGTATTTATTGTCTTATTGCATCTTGTCGATCGTTGGCTTTTGCAGAAATGGGTCAGTTGGGATGTGGATGGGGTTGAGTAGAATAAATTTATTCATTGTCTTATTGCATATTCATGTCGGTCGTTGGTTCTTGCAGCAAATTTGGGCTTCAAGAGGTTTTTCATGATAGGGTGCAGGGCTGTTTTTAATGTTCACGTTTGAGCTTCGACTTAGGATCGTTTTAAATGGTACATGGGACATGCAAATCGTTTTAAATGGGACAGGAAAATTTCAGTTAATGGCTCATTGTGGGTGCTCTGCTGGTTTGGGACAGGAAAATTTCAGTTAATGGCTCATTGTGGGTGCTCTGCTGGTTTGAAATTTGAGGATTTCGAGCTGTTTTTCCTGGGTGCTTTGTGCTTTCACATGTAAGTTTGTAAGTTCCTGGATAGTTAAAAAAAATCTGATACATCTAGTGTTGTGTTGTTTAGTTCTGACTAAAGCACACATGCCTGCTCAGTCGGTGGTTTCTCTGTGCATATAATGAGAAAGCATTTCCTTCAACCACTGTTTTAGTATGGGGAATGGCAAAGAGGAGAAGCTTATGTGATCAACAAATTAGAAATTTAGATATCATATGCTATCCTGATTGTAACATGCTAAATATGATGAATTCTTTTTCCTTTAGTGTACAACTGAGCTGCCTATATTTCTCTTCTAGATCATTTAAGGAATACTCAGTACCCTCAAGTTTTTCCTGCAAAATAGAGCACACGCAAGTTATTCCAGCAAAATAGAGCACACGCAAGTTAGGTTATACTTTTTAATCCCATGAATTCCATGAAAAACATGATAGTTCAGGTAATTACTCAAATATTCACTTTCATGCAAATCCTGCACTCAGAAGTTGTTGATAATTGTAGAGCCCCTATGCCAAGAAGTGAAGTCATTGTAATGGTATATTATGACCCTTCTAAGACCATAGCTCAGGTCTTGCCATCTTCCCAACCCAAAAAGTATGAAATTATAGCTCATTATATATTTCACAAGCCTTCAGAATGCTTAATATCTAAGGCCATAACTCCATGTAATCATCAATCATCATCCAGAGGGATGCATAACCATGGTGTCATTTTTTTGTAAGCCATAAAACTCAAGAAACAAGGAATCCTGAATCCACGTTTATCTTGAATTTCCATTTCTATTATTAACATTTGAAAAAATCCTAGTCTTTTCACGTTTGATTGATGTGTGCAGTTTGAACTATGAATCCATGTCCACATTATGATGGTGCAACATTGCACGTATTTCAGGCTAGGGTATCGCATTTACCTCGAGTAATATCCAGTGCTTGTATGTTAAATTTTTCCCACTATTACCATATAAAACAAGAGGAGCTGCTAAAGAGGAGTTGCTAAAGGCAGTAAGTCTCTGCCTTTAGAAATTGAAAATGAAAATCTATTGAATAGCCATATGTTTTTAGAAATTGAAGATCTATAGATTGTTGGAAAAATGTAATTACATCTGTACTTAACTTTCAGCGGACTATGTCAAGTCTGTACAAGTCAAGATCTTGTGTGCCAAGATCTTGTGTGCCAGTCTGACAAGAAGGAAAAGTCCACGAGTGGGCAATGCATACCATGTGGAATTTATTTCTGAAGCTAAGTTGTTAGGTAGATAGTAATTACAGTCTCTAATGGCACGTCAATTGGCCCATGTAGTAGCAATCTTCAGGTTGCCTATAAATAGAAGAAACAAATTGTAAATCACTTTAGAGACACAGAGACAACACAAACATTAGACAGCAGAGGAACTCAGGGTGAGAAAGAGAAGTCGAAGCTCAAGCTTCTGTGCATGTGATTTAGTTACCAGTACTTTGTATTTCCGCATAGTTAAATATATGAAATAGTTTGTGGTTGAATGCATGTTTATTTGGCCGCACATATTTCTAGATTTACTTCTGTAAATGTATTTTACAATTACTGATAAGTGAAAGATCAAAGAACCCATAAAAATCTCACCGCGTGAAAGTTCCAGGTTTTACGGCACATTGGTCGACTCAAGTCTTCCTACATATTTGGGCATATGTATTTTTCATAAGTTATTTGGATTTGTAAATGTGTATATTTTACTTCATCTTACTCACAGGTGAAAAGCATTTGTAATTTCTTAAGTATTTAGACTAAGAAAACCAAAGTGAGCGAACTAGAGTGGTCGGTTGTATAAGCCGACTAGAGTGGTGTGGTCGAAGGCAAGTAGTAAGCCGACTTGGTCGAAGACATGAAGTGAGCAGACTTAGTCAAAGGCAAGTAGTGAGCCACCTTAGTCGAAGACAAGAAGTCAACGGACTTAGTCGAAGTAAAAAGTGGTCGAGGTAAAAACCGGTCGGACAAGTAGGTCGAAGTGATAAACTTGTATGGTCGGACATAGACAAGTTTCACCCGACTAGAAAAATGGCAAAGTGGTCGACCTGAAAAGTGAAAATTATAATTTAATTTCGACTAAGCCCTAAACCCAAGTTTAGTGGGCTTGGTTTTGGCTATCATAGACGAATCATTTATAATTTCTTTTTGCTTAGCATAAAACTGTTATTCTATTCTTAGAATAAGTCTGAGTCACTTGCTACCAGAGGAAAATTGTGAGCACTACTGTAAAGTTTGAGCCCAAAGATTCTGTCTGTATATCGACACAAGCCACACACAACGGGTGGCCACAAGGGGTCGATGTGTTCGATACATTGTTACCAAGCATTAGACAGAGTCACCTGCAATTTGCAGGATTCACTAGAATACTTTGAACTGTATATATAGATAAAATCCTTGAGATTGGAAATATATTACCACCAATAAATGAATGGACTTGGAGTTCACATGTTGGTTCTTTGCTTGGTATGCTCTATACACTAATATATACAGTAAAACAACATTAGATCTCTTATTATTAGTTATTTGGTTGAAATATAAAATCCAATGCATTTGTCTGCAATCGTTGCCAATCGTGGGTGTTTGCTAGGTGTTCAAGGTATTTGAATCAGTCTGATCATTATAATAGCATAAGAAGTCATTGGTATGCTCTAATACACTAATATATACAGTAAAACAACATTAGATCTCTTCTTATTAGTTATTTGGTTGAAATATAAAATCCAATGCATTTGTCTGCAATCGTTTCCAATCGTGGGTGTTTGCCAGGTGTTCAAGGTATTTCAATCAGTCTGACCATTATAATAGCATAAGGAGTCATTCAATAAACTAGAGAAAAACCTCACAGGAGAGCCTATACTTGATGAATCTATTTTTTTGATGAATCTATTTTTTTAAATCTCAATTACAGGAGAGCCTATACTTGATGAATCTATTTTTTAAATCTCCAGGTGTTCAAGGTATTTCAATCAGTCTGACCATTATAATAGCATAAGGAGTCATTCAATAAACTAGAGAAAAACCTCACAGGAGAGCCTATACTTGATGAATCTATTTTTTTAAATCTCAATTTATTGATTTGAAAATAATTCCAAACTTAAAGGGATCAGGTCTAAACTAGTCTTACCTTCAAATACCTCACGAGCCTATACTTGATGAATCTATTTTTTCAAATCCCAATTTATTGATTTGAAAATAAATCGAAACTTAAAGGGATCAGGTCTAAACTAGTCTTACCTTCAAATACGTCATAAGGTATTTCATTTTGTAACACTTTTTCCACTATTGGTTGTTGAACGTTTACTGTAGCATAATCCTTTGGATTTGACTCATGTTAGTCATTTCTTAGAATCCTGTTCCCTTCATAACAATGGACTGTTCTCTTCTTTGAATGATGATCCGATTGACTAGGAGAAACTTCCAGAGAATTATACTCTACAGCTCTTGGATTTTCTTTACCTAGATTCTTCTTCTCAAAGGCATAGAGTCATTCTCTACTAAATGACCATATAGGTGATATATGTTGCATTTTAAGGGAATACCCTGATAATCTAGGGCTTGCTTTTCTTTGTATTTTTTTTCCACATAGATGCTCGAATGGTTTGTCCTATGTTGCATTTTAAGGGAATACCCTGATAATCTAGGGCTTGCTTTTCGTTGTATTTTTTTTCCACATAGATGCTCTTTATTTAAGGAATGGTTTGTCCTAGTCGTTGTTTTCTAGTGTGAAAGGTGTTTCTCTTAGAAATTGTTAAAAAATATATTTTTTCAAGCGTGAAAGGTGTGTATTTCTTCGAAATTGTTAAAAATAATAGTAAATATGTGAAATCCATGAAAACTTAAATAGGATTCTTAAAGTCAATGCATATATAATCCCATGAAACCTGTTACCAATTGTCTCAACTATTTCTCAAGACGATAAATTGAAGCCAAAGTTGGAGAAAAGGAGTTACCATTTCTCTAAGCTTTTGTTAAATCGCAATTGATTAATCATGATTTTTTATGACTTTCACACCCACAATAATCCTTATTTTTGTTGTTCATATAAATAAAATGAATATCTCTTTTTTCCCTCCACTAAATATTATTGTTCGTCATTAATAATGGTTTCAACTAGTATTTATATGTGTGAATCAATTTGCTTAATGAAATGGTTAAAAGTTAGTTATTTGTTCACATTTGCTTTTGTGTAACCATTTGCATTCGAGGAAGGTGTTTTTATATGGTTTTTTAAGGTTTCAAAGCTTAGATTGTAACCAACAACACTAAGATTTTAGCCAAACTCATTTAACTAGTAGATAGCTATGAGATATCTACTTCCACAAAACCACCCGAGGAGTTCTGTATAGTATTCAAAATGTCTAGAAACTAGAATTCAAAATCCTATGTAAACATTAAATTGAACATAATTTTTATCAAGAAATATGAGCTTTGAGCAATCCATAAACATTATTATTATTAAAAATCATGTTTTGCTTCATTTTTATTTTAATTTTATTGTTATTTTTTTCTCAACCATTGATGACGGAAGACCAGACATAACATTAAGATTTACTAGGAGCTTATTGATAAAAATGGCAGATTTATTTTACGATGAGTGGCAGGATAGATATTTTGACTTTGAAAAAGCATGCCAAGAGTCGTTAAAATATCTGCTACGACGACTCACCTCTCTTCACTGACTGAAGCAGCAATAAAGGAATGTGCTTTATTTTATTTGTTCGTCCATATAGCCAGTTATTTATCTATTCCAGTGGAACCTAGGAAGAGTACTTATATACAATACTAGACAATTCTTACAACGATTGGAGTGTTTGCAGATTGCATTGTTATCACTGTGGCTCACATAATAAATTCTGTAGCTGAAGGAAATATGCTTTTGGCACTCAACGATTGCAACTTCATCCAAAAATAGTTTAAGAATGAAAACAAATAAAAATATAGATCACCAAATAGAGAGGAAATTACATGCAGTTGATTAATTCTAATTAAGAAATAAATTGTATGTGCGTTACGTGAGCCAGGCGATTCGCAAAGACAGACATAATGTGTCACCCGTCCCCCAAACTAAAGCTCTGCCCATTTGTTTGCTCAAAAAACCTAATTTAAGCGCTTAATACAAGAAAACATCATGCAATTAATTATTCTAAGAAATAAATATTAGGTGCATTATGAGCTCAGGCGAATCGGCAAAATCAGCCATGATCTATACTGTTTCCCACAGTGTTAAATATATGCTCATTTCTCTCCGCAAATAAGTCTTAAAAATCCTAATTTAAGTGTTGAAACAAACCTTGAAAAGGTTCGAATCTGACAGAGTTCTCCTAGCGGTCTTGAACATTGACACTGGCGTTATGACGAAGAAGGCACTGGGACGCTTCCATGCACCCGTATATAGTCTTAGCGTGCATAGGAATCATGTGGATCTGTTATCGTAATCCATGGAAATTGACACATTTGAAGCAAAAGAATTACTCATTGTTCACAATTGAGGACTACTATGCAAATCCAGGTTGACCATAAAACAAAAACAATGAGAAATTACATGTAAACAAATGAATTTAAAGAAGGGAAAGAAACTGTACCTAATTGTTCTGTTCAGCTACAAAATACAATCGAATTGGTTTGGCATGAGCTGATAAATAAATATCAGATGTAACTTCATGTCTGGCCCATAAGTCACACCAGTGTTAGATGTCTCAAAGCAACTGTCACGCCAGCATGCAACACCTACTTCACATTATACACACGCGTACAATCTTGCAAAAGCTTAATGAACATGTCACTGTTGAAAAAGCATATATGACAAATATAAGCTCCTTAATTCAAAAATGTCATGTAAGAGACATGTAAGCTATTCAATTCCAAAAGTATGCAGCCTAAATTGAAAAAATATTAAAAAATGTTAACTATAAAGAAAATTTACAAAATTTACAAAGATTATAAAAATGTTAATTATAAAGAAATTTTTGTATTTAATTATAAAGAAAATTTATAAAATTTAAAGTGATATAATCTAGAGAGAGTTTGATTGTGGAACCTGTTCATAATAGTTGTTGCCAACAGATTTTTCTCCGGACTAACTAATATTTTGGCACTGTCGACATTCATCGAACCTCTTGTCGGCCTCTTTGCGGCATTACAACATGGACACTAGGAACGGCCTGCTGAAGCTCCTTCCAGAGGCATTCGAAACTCGAAGCACTGGTTTCTTGCAATTGATAACTACTAAAATTTCTATAAAGGTATACTCTATTAGTGATCAGATTGTTGACATATCTGATACATGTTGTATTTAACTATAGCTTAGATTTCAGAGATTTTGCTGAGATTTTGCTGGTTTTTGTTCATGCATTATGCAAAATGTATCAGCATTATAAAAACTCAGAAAATGCTCTTGCGCCCGGTGGTTTCAGGATTGATAGCATGAAAATTGATAGCATGAAGTAAGCGTGCAACAGCCTAGCCTTAAACACAACATATTCAAATATCAAAATGCAAACTCCCAGACTTATCAACCTACAGAAATCAAATTACTTTTGCAACTATTGGGGTGAAAAGAAAATGCACGCTACGATCCGAACATGGTATCTAAATTATTCACAATTATTTTTAAATAAGATATTGCAGCTAATAGATTAAGATCCCGTACTGTATGAGCTAATTGAAATGCATTTTGTGTTTGAAAATGAGTTCCTTTTAACTTTAATGCAGAGATGATGTTTCTATGAATCTAGTGTGCCATGATAGTTAGATGGTTGTAAAAAATAGTTTTATATGCAAAGACTATATTTAGAGACTATATTTACCAGAACAAAAATGCAAAGGTTACTAAATTAATGAAAAATGATTTTCTATTCGAAATGCCTACACACAAAATGAAAGATGTGAGAATTATACCTAAACTATTCAATTGTGCTTGATACATTAACCAAAACACATAATGATGTTTACAGGAAATTGGTATGTATATATAAACGTTTCAATGTACACCATTCTCACAAAATGTAAACAATAAACAATGCAAATCTGCAGTCACACAATAAAAAGTTAAACAAATTATTGAACATTCATTAACAGAATAAAAGAAATTATAAACATAGTAAGAATAAGAATTACAAACATTAAATAGGAGTTCCTATGTTGATCAAGTTGAACTTTGACTGGAGCAGTTGCCTAAAGGAGTTAATGTCTTGAAATTATAGTAAGTTTTGTCAATAAAAGAGCTTGATTTGATTCTGAGAGTTTAAAAGTTTTGCAACTTCAGGCAACATTCATTGAGAAAGTATTTATACATTGAGAAAGACGGCGTGAATTTGTATTATAGTCATTCAGTTGCCATGCTTCTAGATATAATTTCAATAATGCATGGGATGATAAAAACTGAGTTGTTAGCAGGCATAAACTTCAGCACATACTGGATGAATTAGTAACTCTGATTCTGAGTAATAAGAAAAGAACCCGGGCAGAAGTTATTCTGCCATCCATTATTTGGTCTTACTTTGGTTATTCTGCCCGCCCGAGTTCGTTCTCTCAGCCTTGGGTTCGCCCATCTTCGGTTCCTCGACCAGCAAGCAGCACTTGTTGTTTGTTTGGCTATTGAAGAAGACTTTTCCATTCAAGACTTATCCCAATTAGTGCCAGAATAAAGAATTCAGCTAAGCAATAAAGCAATAGCATCTCCTCTGATCAGCAGTGGACCAGGTCCAGCAGCACCTAGAGAACTATACAACCCCAATGATTAATCACACCTAGCTTAGCTCACAGAACAACACAAACACATTGATCACCTGGCGTATGGATCTGGTGCCAACACATTGATCACCTGGCCTATGGATCTGGTGCCAAATGTGCACTGCATGCATCCCAAATGGTGAGAGGGGTGAGAGGAAGTGAACGCTATACAAGAACTACATTTTATAAACATGAAATGCTAACAAACTAATGCTAGCATTGGTCTCATCTTATTTAGTTTTTAGTTATACTCTGTTATACAACCAAAGCTTAAAAAGAACATAGCAAAACAATGACATACAACCAAAGCTTAAAAAAAACATTAAAAAAAACATAGCAAAACAATGACCTTGCCTCGGGATGAGGCCAAATAAGAGGTCGAAATTGATTATTGGTAAAAAAATAGCAGTCATTGTCTAATTGGTTGAGTAAAAAGGTAGAAGATAAAACATAAACTATGGAAAATAAAACTTACGATTAAATGCTTCGAATTCTGTGTCCTTTAATGAAAACGACGGCAAGCCAAATACTATAATCCCTGCTAGCCCTGGGGCAGGGACTAATAAAAGTGTATAATTTTAGGTTCAAAAAATAATCTTCTAGTTGCAAAGTTAATGAGCATGAACTGGTGGAGGTGATAGAGCTAACAATCATGGCAAAACAACAATTATGAAAGCATGCCTTTTGTGATAACTCATAATCACAACCATAAGCACATCCTTCATTACAGGAAAACGAATGGCGGAGGTTAAAGAAAATACACAATTAAATTATGAATTATGAATTCGAGGATGGAGTTGAACCTCGAGCTGAACATCACGACGAGGAACCCTAATCGATTAAATTTGGAGGGTTGTGGTAGGTTCCAAGGTGGGACAATTACTGTATAATTTGGAGGGTTTTAAGGCCAGATATGGGGAATAGGAAGTCGTGGAAGAAGCCGGAGACCAAGAGAAAGCAAGAAAAGCTCAGTACAGTGTTCAACTGCCCTTTCTGCGACCACGAGAGCAACGTGGAATGCCACATGTGAGTAGTTATATATGTTGTTAATTATGATTATGTTCGTTTCATTTTATCTGTTAAATTATAATAATTTATTAGTTTTTAAATTGTATTATCTCATTTCACTTCAAAGAAGCTACTAAAGTATACTTTTCTATTAATTTTGGCTATATTGGTAGAAGTAACTAAGGGTATGTTGCTGCTACATAGAATCTAGCTGTTATATACATGTTTTGATTTTGTAGCGTCAAGGGAATTTAAAGAATCAAGATATAGTAGATGGAAATCTTTAGTTCTATTTGACCATTAAAGGCTTAATAGGATATGTAGAAACCCAACTATATTTTTACCTTCTATTTTTTATAATCCTTTGACATATCGTGGTGACCCTATTGTTGAAGTAGAAGCTAACTACCATTGCTTGGATTCCTTTCTGGAATATGCAAGGTAAAGGTGATAAGTGCTTAGGAAAGAAAATTTTGACCCTTCCACCGCCGCTTGATTTTATTATTTGTTGATTTTTCTCCATCGAATCGAATCAAGATTATGTGTAAGAATTTTTGTCCATCGAAACTTGGTTTGTTCTTCTTTCCATCTCAATCATAAGGTTGGATTGCACCGCCTACACTAATTTATTGTTCTGTATTTTCTTCTTTCTGTTGCCCACTCCTCTTTACTTCGTTCCGTGGGCAGTCACAATCATGCAATTGGTTTTCATTGCATTGGGAAATAGTTGAAATGAACATTGTTGAAAAATAAATGAAACGGTTGGTCTTCAATTGATAAGATTTAAATTGAGTTTTCAAAATGTTTTTAAATTGTATTTTTGTTATGGAAATTGGTTCATCACTTTCAATAAAAGAGTTGAAGATCTTAATTATGTAATTTGGTTTTTTCAATGCATTAGCTATATTTATGCATTTCACTAATGATTTATTGCATTTTTTTTATAGAATCATTTATAATAGTGTATTTAGATGATATATTAGTTCATAGTGTTATTTTGGAGAGAGAATACTTCACATATAAAGGTGTTAGAGACCCTAAACATTAAGAAACTTGAATTCACTCAATTAAGAAATGTGAATTCATTCAACAATATATGGTGTATATGGGGTATGTGATGGATGATAAGATTAATCCTACAGAGATGGAGGCCATCACTAAGTGACCAACTCCTACAAATGTCACTAATGTTAAAATCTTTTGGTGGCAACACAATACTTTTGGAAGTTTATAGCTTTTTGCCTTGTTTAAGATAACTCTTTTTTAACATTAGATATAAAGAAAATATCAAATAAAAATAAGATAAAAAATGAAACTAGTTCAATCATCATAGAAAAATCATGTCATTTAAAGTCATTTGCAGGTTGTTAAGAAGGAGGTGTAATTGCAAATCTTGGCCATCATTTAATGACAATGTGAACAGTTAATTTCATAATTAAATTATACTAAGAAAATCTTAAAAATTGGAGGGTAGACATACATTGAAGCGACAATATCAAAATTGTTAAATTTCATTCCTAGTGCCACCTTGACTCTTAAAATTGAGAGTCGAAATACCTAATTATTTTTTCTTTATAGAATTTTATATTAGCTATACATAATCTTTTTCTTTTTATACATTTTTTATTAACTCTTAGAATCTAAGAACATATGGATTTGGGCATGGGTCAGTGCAAGAAGATGATGGACCTTTAAGATGCAATCCTAGTTTTCAAAAACAACATCATGCTACCAAAAAATACATCAACCCGAGCCTGACATAGCACTTGGTATGGTTCAACCCCAGCCTGACATGTCATATGACATGTAGGATAGGAAAACACATCGCGCACGTGTTATATAACTATAAAACGCGTACGCGTTATATACCTACAAAACGCGCACGCGTTTTGTAGTTATAAAACGCGCACGCGATATGGAAATTATAAAAAAAAAAAAATACACAGTCCCGAGTTCAATTTCATCATCAGAAGCGCGATTTCGACGGGCAGCGCAGCGTTTGGAGTGAGGTTTCGACGGCCGTTGGTGCATTTGGAGCTAAATCAAGGGGAAGGGAGGAGATTTCACACCCACCATTGGTTCATTCCCATACTTTCTCTTCAATTTATAACAAAATTACCATTTTCCCTACGTTTATTTATGTGTTTGGTACAAACTAACAAACTTTTTATTTTTTAAAAACAGTCCTGGAATCTCCTCTATTTTTTATTTAAATTACA
>LPNX011073858.1:11516-21617 GCA_001517045.1 Pseudotsuga menziesii | reverse complement strand
CTTATAATATCTTAAGCTGCTTTTAGCCTCTAAATATTTCTCACACCAGGTTTTCTCTTTAAACTTAGAAGTGACAATATTTTTAATGTTATTAATATTTTTCAATGCAACATTTTCGTCGATCTCTCAATTGTTTAACCAGGCCTGGTATCTTTGTACCTCCCTCGCTTGAGCCTTAGTTAGTTTTGGCTGGAATTTAAAGCTAGCTTAGGAAGTCTATGGTCTCCCATGTTATTGATTTTGTGCTTGTACAACAAGAGCCTAGTCATAGCTAGGCTCTCGATAGGGGGTAGACCCACTTCTATAAAGAGAATAGGATAGGGTGTATTGCTTTTAATTTTGAGGTTATACGTTATAAAACACTTTTGGATTTGCTCAATCTTTCTCCGGGATTTCGTAGAGATGTTGCAACCCCAAACCTCACATCCATACAAGATAACATGAGGGACTAAAGTTTCAAAGAGGAGCTTCTTTTTATCCCACATCACAAGGTTTGCAGCTTTACAAAGAGTTTCAAGACCAAAATAAGTTTTTCACCCTCCATTAGTCATAAATTTTCTCAATGCTATAGTTCCAGTTGAGCTTGTGATGAATATCAATTCTTAAGTATTTGTAAAAAGACACTTCCCCCAAGTTGCTATTGTCATAAACAAAAATAGCGTAAATGTTCTTTTTGAATTTGATAACCATAAAGTCTTTCTAAAGTTCACAAAGCAGCAACAAAAAAGTTTGGATTTATATATCTATATTATGGTTTAAAACTAATATATATCATTTAAAATAAATAAAATTAAAAACAAAATTTTATTGCTAAATATTCTATCAATCAAAACTCTTAAATCCTATACTTCGGTGAATCTTTGCGCATGTGATCTGGCCGGCTGGAAATGTTAATCTGTTCGGGAGACATCTCTCCTACTTCTGCTGGATCCAAAATTACGTGTCATGCCGAATTACTCGGGGATCATCCCGCTCTATATGGCATGGAGTTGTGTGGACACTTTTTCATTTTTCCAACCTCAAAATTTATGATTAAATTTTGCAATAGATAAAAAAAGATTTGCCAACCTCAAAATTTATGATTAAATTTTGTAATAGCTAAAAAAAATTGAACTTTATATTTAAAATTTGGCAATTTAAAACTATTTTTAAACTAAAATTAATTTAATCTACAATTACCAGATACGCTAGCACATCTACATAGTTTGTGGTTGGGTCAAGTGGATTAGTCTGGATCAAATGGTTGAAAGATAGTTATGGAATGGAAGACACTTTGTAAATATTTTTTTATTCTTAGTATATAGCCCAGATTCTTCTTGTTATCCATTTATCAACTATCAGTTATTTTTTATATTATTATTCTTTTTATCTTGCCATGAATTGTTGGTTATCCATTCATTAAGTATGAGTTCTCCGTTTATTGCTACCACAAATCTCAAATCTCAAATAAAAATTCTACACTTAATTATTTGATTGCCTAACATTTTCATTAAAACAAAGATCTTATTAAAGTAAATCTAACTTGTTCAAAATAGTTATTGAGAGGTCACCTCATCCAAAAATATTTATGGCTAAACCAAACTAACTAAACTAATTAAGTGTGTAGAATTTAGTACAATCAGGCTCATTTAGCCTGCTACCAGATTTTGTAAATCTGTGATTAAATCTAAAAATAATTTCTAAAAGTTACTGATAAAAACCAGCTTCACATTAAAAACCCAAATTCACATATATTTTCTGTTACCGTTCCTTTCTTGAGGGACGCCCAATTTTCCAAAAACGCCTTGTACTTTTCGATTTTATCTAGTTCAGTACGAGTTGAGAATTTCACTTCTGGTTCAATAAGAGTTGCGAGTTTCACTACTTCTGTGAGATGAGGAGGTGTACAGATAAGCGACCATGGTTCAATAAGAGTTGGGAGTTTCACTTCTTTGAGCTGAGGAGCTATTCGGAGAAGCGACCCCAACAAAGCAAGTACCCTTGCAACCTTCTTTGAAAGGTATTATTGGATATTCTTTGTTCCACCAATCTGGTTGAGCGGGCATCGGGTATTATTGCACGTGTTCCTGCGAGAACATAGGGAGACAGAATGAGGTGAGGCATTTCTGTGTAAAGGAATCTCCAACGAGTAGAGAGGACAGAGCATTTGATTGCATCTCTAATGGAGAGTTTAGAGAGGACGAGGGAAA
Organism: Pseudotsuga menziesii; assembly: GCA_001517045.1. Lineage (NCBI taxonomy): Eukaryota > Viridiplantae > Streptophyta > Pinopsida > Pinales > Pinaceae > Pseudotsuga > Pseudotsuga menziesii. The sequence continues at coordinate 19,428 of LPNX011073858.1, read as the reverse complement.
GAAGGCAGTCGGGCAGTGCAGACAATCTATCGAGATCCATGCTAAAAAACCAAGTCGAACCAATCTCTCTCAAATGGACAATAAATCTCAGTATCTCCGCATTGTTATGATCCATAGTAGCCATTGCAATCATAAATACAAATAAAATATCATTAGAACTATAAACACATGATATAATGACATATCTAAGAACTGAAAACTATATAACTAATGACATATAAACTAAATCTATCATGTAAATTTAAAAATTGATCTTGAATTTTACAGTAAAGAATACACATTTAACATTTTTTCATTTCATATTTATGTCCTAAATTCAAGTATTAATTCCATTTTTTAAGTACATGCATGTGTACATAAAGTGTCTTGAGTGCATATGTTGATTGCGAAGCTCCTCTAGCTTATTTTAAGGCTTGGATTATGAAGTTTCGTCGAAATTGTGAGGTGTTGATTATTGCCTTTGTAGGACCAACTCCCAAATTGTGGGTAGAGGCAACAACTAGACCCTAGAATAGGCGGCATAATGTGCTGTTGATGAATACAATCCCATTATAGGAACCAATTTTGTTAGATATGTAATTATTTGTTGTAGTGTGATGTTTTTTGGACTCCAAAGGCTATTTAGCAAAACTTTATGGATTTTATGGTTGCAAGGGTTCCACTGGATTAAATATCATGTATGATCTAGTATGTGATTGGCATGTTTAATCAAATACATCAACCTACCTATGTATCTTCATGTTCATAGAGTCTATTGTTGAACTTTGTTGTCTTGACCTTAACCAAAAAGTACCCTTCGTTCAAGACGAAATATTTGTTAAAAGCATGGGAAGCTTGTATACCTTATTTTGACACTTGGATTGGGAAGTTTCATCAAAACTATAAGGTGTTTATTGATGTTCTTGGAAGAGCAACTTTGAGAAGTTTCATCAAAATTATAAGGTGTTTATTTGTGGATTTTGGTATGGATTCACAAAGATCTTTGTGAATATGCATATGGATATAGTGAAATTCATTTGTTTTTTGAGTTAATTGGGGTTTTGGTTTCCATTGGGCATGGGAATTTTGGGTATGAATTTTGTTAAAAAATCAAAATTATTTAATTTTTATCATTAAATTGGGGAATTGGCTTCAATTGGCCAATTACATTGGGGTTCTTGTTTCCATTGGGTTTTTGTTTCAATTGGCCAATTCCATTGGGTTTTTGTTTCAATTGGCCATAATTTAATTTAATATGGTTTAATTTTTCAATCTATGGCAAATAAATTGATGAAGAAAGAGAAAAAAACATGAAAAGAAATGAGGAAAATACCTCACAAAGGGGAGGTTTATCCAAAGGTGGAGATGGAGGGCTTTGGCACATTCGATATTTTCCCCTCCTTGGTCCAATAGCCGTGCAGTGAGGAGAAAAAGACGGCCTCAGCCAATTTTTAAAAAAAATAGGATTTCCAAATCATGCCTCCATTTTAGTGAACGAAATCGCGCATGTGATTTTGTTCACTAAAATGGAGGCACGATTTGTCTTACTATCCTAGTTGGCATGCCTATTTCCAGCATTGGGACTAGGCTTGGCAGGTTCGGGATTGCTTGGGATGACTTCTTCTTTTTGGATTAAGAGTGATTGACTTCACTCCACCATTGTATCTAAAAGGTCCCTCAACTTCTTGCACACACCCAGGGAATCCTTCTATATAAGGAAAGAGAGTGAATCCTTGCAACCTGTCATGTGCTTGGAGGAACCATTATCTACTAGCCAAGTATCATTACCAGGTGAGACTGAACCTGTGAGTGCTGAAATCAAAACATATTCTTCACCAGAATCTTCATCTTCTTTAGTTCTTTCTTCATCTTCTTGATCACTATCTTCGGCTGCATGGGCCTAGAATCTTTTGTTCTTCTTCTTGAGTTGTGCTTCCCTTAGGGGGGAATTTATGGATATGTGTCCCATCTTGTGGAAAGTGGAGCATTCATAACTTGAGAAGTCCTTCTTGAACTTCATATTCTTCTTAAACCCTTGAATTTTCCTGGGAGGATGATCATAACTCTTCCTCTTGTTCTTGCCTTTGGTATGGACTACCAAAGATTGATCTTCTTTCTCATTTAGCTTCTCTTCTATGACTGCTATTCTTTATTCTTCTTGAACAAATTCTTCCCATAAATTTTGTAGCTTGGTCAGCTTTATTGATTTTGTAGCATATTCCTTGAATAAAAGATTATGAATCTCTTGGAAGACCATTCAGGGTTGTCATTACAATTTCTGCTTCTTTTATCGTATCGCCAATAGCTTCCAGCTTCTCCTTGATTTGTGATACTCTTGTTAAGTATGAGTTCATGATTTTTGACTTCTGAACCTTCACACCTTTGAGTTTATTTCTCAAAGTTATCTTCCTATTGATATCTCTTCCTTCAAATTGGTTGGATAGGGCATCAAAAATTTCCTTCCTTAAAGATACTTGATGGATCAAGTTATCTTTGATGGAGTCACATATGATGCTTTTAGCTTTGATCATATCCTTTTTGTGCTTGGCCTTAACTTCATATCCTTTTGGTTATGGAACTTCCTCCTCTATGAAGCCTTCTAGATCATTCTCTTCTAGGATGAGCATGTTCTGATACGTCCACGCTCTAAAGTTCTCAACACCCTCAAGCTTCTCATCCATCTTGGTATTGTTTTTCANGAAGCCTTCTAGATCATTCTCTTCTAGGATGAGCATGTTCTGATACGTCCACGCTCTAAAGTTCTCAACACCCTCAAGCTTCTCATCCATCTTGGTATTGTTTGTCATCTTTAACAGAATGAGAACTTCAAATGGAAATAGGAGAAACAATACTTATTTGGAGAAGATTGCTCCTAGGTGACCTTCTTCGAAATGACCTAGGGTTTGATGGAGAAAACCTAATTTTTTAGTTGAGATCACTTGTAGGGATAAGTGGTGGAAAATTTGCACCTTCCCAAGGCAAGATAGACTATACCTTTCTTTTTCTGAGATTGATGATGAAACCTCAATAAAATTGAAGCCCTAGTTTTTCAAGTAGTATTGTCATGCCCAAAAGTGAAACTTCCTGGAATTTAGTTATTTTCACAGAAAGATGCACCCTCCTAGGACGAGTTAAGTAAGCCCTCTTTTTTTGTTGATCTGTCAATGGAAATTTTTGGAACAACAAACCCTAGCTATACAATCTCTCCTTTGATGGTGGCTGTGATACCATGTTAATTTTTCTTAATTGCTTAGATTATATTCTAAAACAATTTACGATGGTAGGATCAATGAAAGAACAACAAGTACAATCACACAAAAGAACACAAATATTTATCCCGGGAAACCCTCATGGGGGAGAAAACCCTTCCTCGATATAGAACTCAACCAAAACAGTGTAAAACCCCAAGACAACTTCTCCTCTATCTTTCTGGCACACTTCGTCTTCTCCCTCTAGCGACTTGCTTGAGTGAAACTTGAGTACAAATGAAGGAGAAACCTCCCTATTTATATTTGACTCTTGAATTGACCTAAACCCTAACTATGACAACTTAGNCTCTAGCGACTTGCTTGAGTGAAACTTGAGTACAAATGAAGGAGAAACCTCCCTATTTATATTTGACTCTTGAATTGACCTAAACCCTAACTATGACAACTTATCTAACTTACAGGACTGACTAGTAAGACACCAAAATAATATTTATTATAATGCCTCATGGGTACTATTGACCCGACTTACATCTGGAGGTTTACATTGATTTTTTCAATGACTCTTACATGATCAATTACATTAGTGACATCTCCTGAAGGATGAATACAATTAGTACAACTCGAATATCTTCTGAAGTTACAATATTTTAAGAGTTTCCACTCTTTTTTTAACACAAAAACATTAACTGAAAACCAAAGTTATTGAAAGAGGGTGATTCCAACTCTTTATTTTTATGGTTTGTCCCACTCATTCTTTTGGTTTCCTACAGAATAAATATTAGGTAAAAACAAAAGAAGGGTGGAGTTAACAATTTGGGCCATTTTTATTATTATTATTTTTAACAAAAAAAATTAAGCACACCCACATAAAATTTATGTCTCAAGAATTTTGATCCTACTTGTTGATAGATCTAAGTTTAAGTTGTATTTTTTAATTGCCATTCATTTGGTTTTAGCTTAAACTTATGCAATCAAGTTTCAATCCCTACACCTAAATTTAAATAAACTAGTACACCTAAATGGTTGAGAGATAGACATGGTCATATTATTCTAGTTAAATGGGTTCAACTCTGAGTTATTCATGCCTAACTACATGTTATCACCGCATTTCCTAATATGAATAATGGAAAAATAGCCCTTAACCTTATTAGATAAAGAAACTTTGTAAAAACATAAACCTTAAATGAAAAAAATATTAAAATAAAAAAATAACTTTTAAATTTAAATGCTAAAAATACATAAATTTAAATGTTAAAAATAAGAACAAAGTTAATATTTTTTGTCATTTAAAAAAATGTGTAGAACATTAAAAAAATGGATAGAAAATTGAAAAAATAAATATTTGGAAAACAAAATATTAATATATTATATTTAAAAAATTCAAAATACTAAAAAATAAGTTGTAAATATTATATTTAATTAATTAAAATGTTATTATTATGATGATGATGATGGTTAATGTTCACTAGACCAAACTTTGGTCTATAAGACCTAAAGAAAACAAATTATTTAGTTTGTTTTAAAATTGTATATGCTCAAAGAGCTTGGAGAGAAGAGTCCCGAGCTCACTATAATTTTGACATGTTAAAAGGCTATGAAGGTCGGTATTGCAACAAAGATTATGAAACTAAGATCTAATGTGGGTGTACGCAAGGCACTCTAAGAGGAAGTGATTTTCATCCTCAATGTTCATATTCTTACAAAGATGACAGATCATTTCCACCCATGGTGTTTTAGGAACTGTACAACGACCCGTTTCACTATGAAGCTCATGAGAGTTCATTCTTATCTTGGTTATATTAATTTTTTTCTTTGAACTAGTTAAAACATAGAGGTACTTTTGATCTTTTAGAGTAGGGTTGATGACCTCCTTATAATATCTTAAGTTTCTTTTAGCCTCTAGATCTTTCTCACACCAGGTTTTCTCTTTAAACTTAGAAGTAACAATATTTTTAATGTTATTAATATTTTGCAATGCAACATTTTCGCCAATCTCTCAATTGTTTAACCAGGCCTGATATCTTTGTACCTCCCTCGCTTGAGCCTTAGTTAGTTTTGGCTGGAATTTAAAGCTATCTTAGGAAGTCTATGGTCTTCCATGTTATTGATTTTGTGCTTGTACAACAGGAGCCTAGTCATAGCTAGGCTCTCGATAGGGGGTAGACCCACTTCTATAAGGAGAATAGGATAGGATGTATTGCTTTTAATTTTGAGGTTATAAGTTATAAAACACTTTTGGATTTGCTCAATCTTTCTGCGGGATTTTGTAGAGATGTTGCAACTCCAAACCTCACATCCATACAAGATAACAGGAGTGACTAAAGTTTCAAAGAGGAGCTTCTTTTTATCCCACATCACAAGGTTTCCAGCTTTACAATTATTTTCAAGACCAAAATAAGTTTTCCACCCTCCATTAGTCATTTTCTCAATGCTATAGTTCCAGTTGAGCTTGTGATGAATATCAATTCCTAAGTATTTGCAAAAAGACACTTCCTCCAAGTTGCTATTGTCATACACAAAAATAGCATAAATGTTCTTTTTGAATTTGATAACAGTAAAGTCTTTCTAAAGTTCACAAAACAGCAACAAAAAAGTTTGGATTTATATATCTATATTATGGTTTAAAACTAATATATATCATTTAAAATAAATAAAATTAAAAACAAAATTTTATTGCAAAATATTCTATCAATCAAAACTCTTAAATCCCATACTTCGGTGAATCTTTGCGCATGTGATCTGGCCGGCTGGAAATGTTAATCTGTTCGGGAGACATCTCTCCTACTTCTGCTGGATCCAAAATTACGTGTTATGCCGAATTACTCGGGGACCATCCCGCTCTATATGGCATGGAGTTGTGTGGACACTTTTTCATTTTTGCAACCTCAAAATTTATGATTAAATTTTGCAATAGATAAAAAAAAAATTTGCCAACCTCAAAATTTATGATTAAATTTTGTAATAGCTAAAAAAATTGAACTATTTAAAATTTGGCAATTTAAAACTATTTTTAAACTAAAATTAATTTAATCTACAATTACCAGATATGTTAGCACATTCACATAGTTTGTGGTTGGGTCAAGTGGATTTAATCTACAATTACCAGATCAGATGGTTGAAAGATAGTTATGGAATGGAAGACATTTTCATTAAAACAAAAATCTTATTAAAATAAATCTAACGTGTTCAAAATAGTTATTGAGAGGTCACCTCATCCCAAAAAATTTATGGCTAAAGCAAACTAGCTAAACTAATCAAGTGTGTAGAATTTAGTACAATCAGGCTCATTTAGCCTGCTACCAGATTTTGTAAATCTGTGATTAAATCTAAAAATAATTTCTAAAAGTTACTGATAAAAACCAGCTTCACATTAAAAACCCAAATTCACATATATTTTCTGTTACCGTTCCTTTCTTGAGGGACGCCCAATTTTCCAAAAACGCCTTGTACTTTTCGATTTTATCTAGTTCAGTACGAGTTGAGAATTTCACTTCTGGTTCAATAAGAGTTGGGAGTTTCACTACTTCTGTGAGATGAGGAGGTGTACAGATAAGCGACCATGGTTCAATAAGAGTTGGGAGTTTCACTTCTCTGAGCTGAGGAGCTATTCGGAGAAGCGACCCCAACAAAGCAAGTACCCTTGCAACCTTCTTTGAAAGGTTATACATCACGCTTTCAATTTCTAGGAATTGAAGTTTATCGAGTGGACAGATCAAAGTGGGTTGTATTGGATCTCCCTCAGCCTCCTGCGTTACATAGATGAAATGAAATGATATGATGCATAAACATAAACATAAACAGAGAGATAGAGAGATATTAGATGACATCGAAATAATAATGATGAAGACATCTAAATAAATAATAATGATGAAGAAAGGAAGAAATAGAGTTATTCATGAATTACCAAATACATCTTTCCGCGCAGTTGGAAACGTTCAAGGTTAGGCAGCCTGGAGAGCAGGTTGAGCAGAGGAATAGCAACCCCTTTTCGGTTAAAAGAACGTACACACCCAAAACATTCGATCCTAGGCACTTTCAATGATTTCCTCAAGGTTCCCTCGAGCATAGGAATAGAAACCCCTTTTCGGTTAAAAGAACGTGGACACCCAAAACATTCGATCCTAAGCACTTTCAATGATCTCAAGGTTCCCACTACCTCAAGAAATCTGTCCACTGAGAAGTTGCGTCGCCATAAAACGACAGCTACATACAAAGACAACTCAATCAAATTACTTCCAAAGTCAAAGTCCAGTCCGCGAATCAATGAGGAAAACTCATAAAACGCAGTTCCATTCACTGTGAGCTCGTCTGCTATGGCGTCCAGAGTTTTAATATTAGGGCAATTGACTGTCAAATATTCCGGTGTCACTTCTGAAGATCCCAGTCTTCGATAACGTAAATATAAATCTGTAAGGGTGAGAGAAGAGACGACAGGCCTCTGCAGGCCAACACAATTCCGTAGCTTTAACTTGAGAAGAAGAGGGCAATATGAAACAAAACGGGCTAAAGAGTCGTCTGTCAATTCTGTGTAGATAAGTCTGCACTTAGTGAGATGCTTGAATCCGGCGAAATTGGTTGGAAAAGTGGTGAGGATACAACAGGATAGTGTTAGCTTAGTGAGACGACTACAAGAGAAAAGAGCAGGGGGCGGGATTTGGCATTGGTACGAATATTGGAGAAAGAGGCGTTCAACATTCTTCCGGGCAACACACCGCAACCAGTTC
>LPNX011073855.1:118831-193447 GCA_001517045.1 Pseudotsuga menziesii | reverse complement strand
TGATGGTGAATAATGTGAGATAAGCATTGAGGAATGATGAATTTTAATATCCATGAATAAATGTTTCAATCGTTGCGATGAATGTCCCAATGCAACAAAACCGTTAAGGAATACACTATTGAGGAATGTCGCAATCCAACATAATGTTTAAATAAGATTGATTATCATAAACTTACTTATATATTGAAATCAACAGTGTTTCATGTGTATGGTTTGTAGCTTTAATTGATATCATTATTTCCATAACCATGTGTGATACGTGAGAAGGATTCCATAAATGAGCTTTGATAACCCTTGACAAATATCACAATGTGACATAACCCTTGATGAATGTCGCTAATGTAACATAACCCATGATAAACGTCACAATGCGACATAATGCTTATTAAACGCCCACTATCACATTATTAATGTGTCACATCTTTGGTTGTGTTGACATACCGTTAAGGAATGCACTATTGAGGAATGTCGCAATCCAACATAATGTTTAAATAATATTGATTATCATAAACTTACTTATATATTGAAATCAACAGTGTTTCATGTGTATGGTTTGTAGCTTTAATTGATATCATTATTTCCATAACCATGTGTGATACGTGAGAAGGATTCCATACATGAGCTTTGATACATGTGAATGATTACATACATGAGCTATTATTCATTCATGAATCTTACTTATAGCTAACCAAATGGATTCCATTTAGTCCTCCTTAGGTTTGAACGACCAAGTAAGAAAAACTATGTAATTTACATGTGTTGTGTTAATGTATGTATCCTAGCAACCATACCTATTGTATTTTACTTTATAGCTTGGTTATATATGTTTTCCATAACTTTTGATAGACTATCAATCATGGATAATTTATTCACTATATGAAAATGTTAGACTTCTAATCCAATCAATTCACATCATAATGAATCATAATTGAGATAGCGTTATATGCTAGTTTCAAACACAAAGTTTCATTTTTTATACCATTTTTCACTTGTTATATCTTAACACAAGACTCAAGTTTATTCCATACGACCTTTGCATGGATTGATTCATAAGTATAACACACACGATCCAACTGTCAAGGAGAAAATATGGAGGAGTTAAATCTAGACTTACCATGACCATGATCTCCATAGTAGTAAGTAAGGTTATTCCCTCGATAGGTTTTTATGCAAGTGATTTCTCATTCAACATCCAACTCAAGGAAATAGAACAAATTATTAATGCAAACCAAATAAAATTCCCTCACCTCTCCACAAGCAATTACTAAAGAAATTGTTATTGTAAACCAAGGGAAACACCCCCACTCGTAGCTCAAACAATAAACAAATAAACTATTAATTCAACTTGAGGGAAATGTCCTCACTATAAGCTTAACTCTCCTCTCAACAATAGTAAACAAAAAAAAATCCTTTAATAAATGCCAATGAAGAAACACCATCTTTTAACAATAATATAAAAATGAAATAGCATTGAATTATTGTCAAAGAGGAAACACCCTCCCATCAACAATAGTTAACAAATGAAATAACATTTAATTAATGCCAAGGACAAAATCTCTTCTTCAAAAATAGTAAACAAGTACAATAACATTTAATTAACGTCAATTGGGCAATGCCTTTCTTCATATAGTAAATAGATGCAATAAATTTTAATTTCTACCAAAGGGGAACACCCACCTTCAACATTAATAAACATATCAAATAATATATAATTAATGAAAATGGAGCAATACCCTTAATGCCAATGGAGCAATGCCCTCCATTAGAAATAATAAACAAATAAGATATAAATTTAACTAGAGGGAACATCCTCTAATTTAGCATAATGATGACAAATTTTAGACTCAACAATGCAATCCCAAAGCACCATGCCCTTTCTTGCATTAGATCCAACCATTTAAATAATCGTTGGAATCCCAAAGTGCCATGGCTTTTCTTACACTACTACCACATAACCTTTAAATCATAAAAACAATCCCTTGGCTTCTCAAATTCATGTAAAACTAATGTAAAAGGAGTTAGCTCTCCCTTGGGGAAGAGCTTTCCACTTCCTCATTCCCTTAGAACAATGAATACAAAACGTTCTATGCAAGATTAAAAGTCATTAAATAAGGAATGAGAGCCATAAAGGGGGGGCCAATCAATACTCAATGCAGAGAATTCAATAGCACGCATGCTAACCCTTAGATTAAAACTGTTTAAGATCCAACCGTTAGGATGCCTGCTGGAGTCGCATTGAATGCTACATTGAATGCTTTGTAGCACGATAAGCATTCATCACTATAAAGGGAGTGGAAGAGTGTGATTAACTTATTTATATGATTTATTAACCCATAATTAATAAGCCACACTCTTGTTAAGGGGGTCTTTTCATTACTTTTATAAAATAATAATTGAAAGGATTATATTCTCAAATATACATAAACCTTAAAAAATAAAGAGTAGGAAAATAAACATAAACATAATCACATAGAAAAATAAGTAATAAATAATATGAATTATAAACATGTTCACATATAATAATTAAATGACATTTTCATCACAGCTAATAAAACATTAGAAAATAAAAACAATAATAAATAGAACTATATGAATTATAACCATGTTCACATATAATAACTAAATGACATTTTAATCTCATAATACATTACAAAATAAAAACAATAATAAATAGAACCACAAGACATGTTGCCTCTTGTGCCAAAATATAGAGATTACAAATAAAATAAATTTTTTAATAATGTTAATCCATTATTTGTTTTCTAATAAGATTTCATATCGTTAAAAAGATAGAGTAGACTGTCTGGAAATTTGATGCAGCATATGAAAACTTTATATTTGATTTTATGTTTAGATTCCAATTATCTTTTATTGTTTGATTTTGAATTTTATAATATAGTCCTTTTCATTATGATTAAGTTAATGAGTAGAAAAGATCGATCTAATTGGATGACTAAGTTAATAAGTAGAAAATAGGAAAGATCGATCTAATTGGATGACTAAGTTAATAAGTAGAAAAGATTGATCTAATTGGATAAAGGCAATTTTCTATAAGCTCGGCCTATTTGGATAAAAGCACCAAAGCAGAAATGCTGAATTGTCAAAGATTAATAATCACATGGAAGTAATGGTTTCAAGTAATGAAAATACAAACAACTACAAAGTTATTTTTTCAATAGAAACTTTCGAGAGAACTATATAGCTTGATTAACTGAATCGCTCCAAGCCATTAAATTAGGTTTTATGTTTTAATTATGCATATAAGCTCACTAATACCATGAGGAATTACGCTAGCTAAGGAGAAAATATTTTCAATGGACTTCATATAGTGTAGATTATCAAATACAACAATAAACAACCCCAACAACTTGAATTTTCTCATGTAATGAAAACCGTCGCACATATAGACTTATATTTTTCGGTTTATGTTCTGCGGCTACTGCTGCTCGTAGATGAGCAGACTGGGCTCTGGTGCTTTCAATAACTCAGAAAACGGCACTAACTCCAAGTTGTGATCATTGAGTTTGTACCACATGTTCTCCATATCAATATCAGTCGAGACGCCATTCATAACCTATAACGAACTTCACCAAAATCCAACTGGTTGTTGTTCCTAGATAGATATGTATCAACCTCCACCATGCACGAATGACTCCATGCTGCCACATTGCAATCACCGGGGATCAGCACATCCGTATACGCTGGATCTATCATAACATATAACTAATAACTAACACAGACGACGATCAAATACATCTCAGCTGTACAGTTGTTAACTTTGGGTGAATCTTGACGATCAGCTCCAGCAAGTCCGGCTCCCAAAATATCAAATATAAACGCTACATTTCAGCTGTACAGTTGTTAACTTTGGATGAATCTTGACGATCCGCTCCGGCTCCCAAAATATCAAATATAAACGCCTATCGAACGTAACTATTTATAACTTTATTAAAATACAAGCATGTATTAAATAAGTAGCTACAAAACCTGAAATGGATAAAGTAATTAATTCATATAGTTATGCATAAAGACGATATAATATGTTCATTGGTAATTAAAACGGTACATGAACCACTTTTTGAAACGGTAATAATGAACGATGGCCGTAACCCTAGGTTCTATTTTATGAAACATCACAGTCTCTACATTCGTTCATGGTTGATACCACTGAATATTTTATACAGATCACTGTACAACACAGTCCAGACTTCCATTGAAAAACTTCAAGCAAAGCAAATGTTTAAAACCTTTAGCTGGGAGCTTATCTTCCCGAGAAGAACGCATATTAAAATGGCTGGCAGGTTGAAAGCTTTGTTTTTCTTTCTCCTTATAACTGCTGGCGGGATTATCCTTACTGGGAGGACTGCAATATTTTCCCTTTGTGCAGACATGGTATCCTTAGCTGTAAATCCACAAAAGTCCTCCAACTGAAACGAGGGTATCCAGGACGATTTAGTTTCTGTAACTTTGGCATCCGAGAAGTTCATGCAATTAGTCTTCATATATTGAATTTTATCCAACAAGGCAACAAATTTCTCAAAATCGTCTCCAGTATTCTCTAATGCCCGGCACTGCCGTTTCGCCTCGGCTCGATCTGTTTGAATTTCTGAGACCTCATGCTGACCCCAAGCATATGATTCGAACTCGATGAATCGTTTACATCCCTTGCTGCAGGAATCCATGGCTCTAACATAAATACATATTAAAAGATCATCCATCCACTCAAGAAATCAGCACTATTATAAGTAAAGTTGAGAATAACGTATAACTAAAAAGAAATCATATGGCGAAAATCCTTCCTGAGGTGGGGATAATCCGAAGAAAAGCCAGGACAGTCAGGCTGAGCCGTAACGTACCCCGTGCCAACCAATTCACATGGAAACAGAGAACAAACTATAACTATGTGTTGGAGTAGGCCAATTGGTTTGTTTAGTCTCTATCAGGCAGATAATTCAAACCCGTGGAAGGGATTGAAGATGGGAGTTGTTACTATCTTAAAGTGTTCTGTCCAAGCCTGACCTAAGTTTACTACTACTCAACTAAAAGAGCCACGCTGAGCACACACTTTTTGATAAAAAAACCCCAGGTAAATTGCAAACTTGTTGTGATCTTGAGAAGAATATTAACCAGGCACATGTTTATGTGCAGGTGAGTGACAACCATCATTTCAGAAAGGACCAAAATGCGGAGGCATGATAATCGTGGATGTAAAAGCATCATTCAAATTTCTAAATTATGCAGACCGGGTGTACCTGTCAATCCCATATACCGTCCAAGCAAAATTATTTTGTCCATTTTCACATTATTCAAACTCAAGGAATGGAACTGTGTTCCATCTGCGAAACGTCATCTATGACGTTTTAATTTCGAGATGGCGTGAGCACTCTTATCTCGAAATTAAAACGTCATAGATAAGAGTGCTCACGCCATCTCGAAATTAAAACTCTAATCTCGAAATTAAAACGTCATAGATAAGACTCCTCGCGCCATCTCGAAATTAAAACGTCATAGATGACGTTCTCGAAATGAAAACGTCATAGATGAATTTCGCAGATGGAACACAGTTCCTTTCAGGCCTGGAGTTTGACGGGAACGTTTTTTCTTCGCTAAAACGTATTTGACTGTCAATCAAAAAATTGAAACAGTCAACAATGACAGGCATTAAAAAATTGAAACCGTAAATTTGAGGTATCTTGAATCAGATCTCGCATCATAAATTTTAAAACTTATTTAATATATTGGTTTGGTGGAATACTAAATTAGATTTCCTTGTCATAAATTTAAATTGGTTTGGTTCATTGAAAACTGGTTTGATGGAATACTGATTTAGATCTCCCATCATAAACTGCACATCCTATTTCTCGGCGAGCTTTTCAGGCTACACCAATGCTTATGAACAACATTGCTGGAAGTATGAAAAATCTGTTAGTCAGGGGATTACAAACGCATCTGCACAGAGACTCATTGGCATTAAGTGAATTTGAATTGACTGGAATTGACTGTCCAGACTTAAGGTAGGAAGGAAAGTGAACCTCCTTCACAGACTTCACCAATCTCTTTAAGTTCGGGGAAGCTCAATCCAACCTACCCAACGTTCTACCTTTGCTTCTCTTACTCCTACCTGTGAAAAAGGTGGAACCTGAGTTTACCACGGCAGAAGACAACAAGGAATTAGGGTGTGCAACGGTTTCCTTCTACAGAAAGACGATTGGAAGCAACGCCATCTCAATTCCACTACATTTCAGCGCTCCTGAGTTGGTTTACCTTGCCCGAGGTAGGCGAATGCATGTTTGTGTATTTCACATGATTACAAAACAAAACATTTTATAATTGCTTCTACATAACATAGATACATCTGTGCAGGTGAGGGAAAACTGGGTATTGTTTTCTCGAGGTTTCTAGAGAATTTCAGAGAGGTTTCGGGTATTGTTTTCTCGAGGTTTTTAGAGAATTTCAGAGAGGTTTCTAGAGAATTTCAGAGATCATTCTTCGTTATGGGAGGAAGAAGAAGAAGAAGACTCAAGTCAAAAGGTGAGGTGAGTGAGGAGGGGAGAGGTAATAGTGATATTTGTAGGAGAAACCCACTGGTGCTATAATGATGGGAACGAGCCTCTCTAAATAGTAGCCATTGTAGACAAAGTAAACCCTCATAAACAGCTTGGGTGCAAGAGTTACCATGTAAGCATCCCAACAAATTAAGTAATGATAATATTCAGTTAGGTATATGACAAATTCTTTCGTTTCTTTTAGAAATGACTATATGCATATTGAACAACCATTCTCTTTGGTTGGCCCTCCATTCCAGTTGCCTTTGCCTCTACTTCCTAACCCCCCTCCTCGGATGAGACAAGTAGACTAAGCGACCTAGGTGGATCGTGGGAGACTCATAGTGCTGATTCAAATGACCCTAGTAAATGAATGGAAATTGGAATAAATCCTAGAATCTTGGACTAACTAGTATAGGATATGGTTCATGAGCATAAACAAAGGAAATTGCAAGTTGTAAGTTTTAACCCAAAAAACAACACCATTAGTTTTTCCTTAAGGAGCCTTGACACTAGAGGGTTATCAAATCAATTCACCATTCATAGATACAACTCATATGAGTATTTATTTTCACATCATATACTCAAATACTCAAGTGACTTATAAGTTGTTGGATCACATGACTCAGTGAACAATAAGATGACAGATGGAAAATCGAGTTGGCAGGTGACATCATCTCATACCAAGATTTAATGAAGTTAGTGAATCAATAATGCATGCTAATGCCATTAAATGCACTAGGCAGCCTAGTGGCCCATCGTGGTCCGTGTCGATTGGGATGAGATCCTCATCCATGATTCAACTATTCAAGGGCACTTGGGAAGACTCCCATAGTCCACTGAATCCCTGGATAGGCAAATTTTGTAGCTTCCCTTCTGTTGCAAATTTACCGAGGCTTACTCAATTTCATTATTGAAGTGCTGGAAATGAAACTAATTTCTTTTTGCATGGTAAAATTTCTTGTGGCCTTCCATGAAGTTTAAAATGGCCTTTGAAGGGCTCTGAAGGCTTCGCTGATGATGATGATTCTTTGACTATTGCACTCATAATTAATTATTGTTTATGATGGGGCAAGAGAAAAGGGAACTAAAATTAATAGCCATAGTTTTGAGGGGCTAAATTTTAGAAAAGGTTAATGTTGGAGTAAATAAATGATGGAAATGAGATCTATGTAAGCAAGACATTCTAAGAGAAAGTGAGTTTCATCTTCAAAGCTGGTAGAATCGCACATATGAAAAAGGTTTTCATCCCATGGCATTTTAGGGGTTATCTAATGTCCACTTTCATTATGAAGCTCATGAGAGTTCATTTTGATCTTGGTAATATTAATTTTTTTCTCTAAGATTGTGAAGATGGAAAGATAATTATAATCCTCAACATGAGCATTAATTATTTTTTTATAATACAGTAATTTTCTTTTAACATCTAGAAATCTCCCTTGCACCACATTTTCTCTTTCAACGGAAAGTAAAATATTTTGAATGATATCGATATTTTGCAAAGTGGAAGTTTCATTAATCCCCCAATAGTTTAACCAAGTTGTGGAATCTTTAAGTCATCCCCACTTGAGGCATAGGTGGTTCTAGTTCCAGAGTTAATAGCAAGTTTAAGAAACCAACAATCCCTATATTGTCTAATTTGTGCCTGTACATTAGATATCTAATCATAGTCATGCTTTCAACGGAGGAGAGCCATCCTTCTAAGACGAGAATAGGGTAGAGTATATTGATCTTAATTTTAAGATTACAAATAAGAAACTTTTCTAGATTTGTTCAATTATTCTCCAAGATTCCCTGGATATGTTGCATGCCCAAGCTTCAAATCCATATACAGTAATGGAAGTGACGATCATTTTAAACATGAATTTTTTTCTTTCCAACATCACAAGGTTTGTCTTTTTATAGTTGTTTTCACGACCGAAGTAGGCTTTCCACCCTCCATTAATCCTCCTCTCAATGCTATACTATCCAATTGAGCTTGTCATGGAAGTCAATTCGTAGATATTTATATGAAATTACTTCCTCTAGGTTTCTATTGTCTTATACAAAATTGTCATAATTACTCTTATTGCATTTGATAATCATGACTTTTCTTTTGTCTGTATTATAATTCATGCCCATATTGGTGCAAAAATCCTTGAGAGTTCTAAAATTGATTCTCAAGAACATAGGGGAACCTTGCCATAAGAACAATACCATCGACATAGAGAAGAAGAATGATGACTATACATGCTAAAGTTGTGTCACCACATGATGCTTCTTCTAAACAATATTCTAGCTTATAAATGCAAATTATGAAAAGGATTGGGGAGAAGGGGTACCTTTCTTAACTCCAATATTACAGTTAATATCATGCGACCATCCTTCAATGTTTTTTAATTTGGAAATGGAATTCTCATATAACCTTATAGTCGCATCCCTCAACTCGAAAGTGACCTTTAGCTCTTCTAATATGTTCCATATGTTCTTAGGCATTGTATCAAAAGCTTTTATAAATTCCACGAAACAACAAAAAATATTGGATTTATTATTGTGACACTCCTTTGTGATGATTTTAAGTGTGACTAGGTGGTCCATGGGTTATGCCATTATTTAAGGAGATTGAAGTATGGATTTAAATGGAAACTGCAATTTAGTATAAAGGCAATTTTAATGTAGTATAGTACACATTAAAGACATTCCATATCATAATCATAGGAGGCCATTATCTAAATTGGAAATTACATTCTTTAGTATGAGTTAGCTAGTTGTGTCGGTATAAAGTATAATCAAGTTTCAATCATTTCACTATATAGTATGAGTTCGCAAAATTTTCATGGTTTTAATTGATAAGCTCACAACTAATTGTTATGAGTTTTTCAACTTTACTTGTTGGAATAGGTTGTCATTATGTAAATAGTTCATATTCAAATTTTTGTTGGTGTATAATTAAGGTTTAAATGATGATGAAAAGTTGGATAGGCGATCATTTGAACATTCGACATTAGTTTCCCTTATGTGTGAAAAAACACTTAGACACATAAGTTGTTTTGGAATAAATGTAGCTTTTGGCCCTTCCTCACATATTTCTAAAGGTTCCTTTCACTAATTGTTTTGAAAAGAGTTGTTGAAGGGGGCATGTTACTCTTACTCCTTCTCTTGTGTCAACTTCTAAATTTTGTGAGCTTATATTCAAGTTTGGGAAACAATTTTAGCTCTTGTTTAAAAATGCATATGATGCAACACATGGTTGCTCTCAGAGTCCCCCCAACAGAATCATTTAACTGCAGTCTACAAAAAGTTATAACATTCACTATAGCTACAACTCACAAAAGGACTTACATCCTCTACTAAAACATAGAGCCACACACACACAAATAACTCCAATCATGGCATTTCTCAAGTAAACACCAAATATATAAATCACCAAGGATAACTCAACTTAAAATTCTAACAACTCCAATGGAAGAACCTTTATTGTTGTTCATGAGAAATGTTTACAAAATTATGCTCCATACACAGATCCACTTAGACAATTTTGGTTTCTATCATTACCAAAATGCTCTTTTGTCGCCTGGATACTAGGACACATGCCATGGAAACCTCTTTGACTACTCCATTTCTTCAACCTATTTCCCAAATATCTCCTTTGATTATTTCTCCAATACTACGTTTCTCCTTTATGCAAAGTCTATTTATTCTTTTACAACCAACTTCTCATATTCATCTTCTAAGGAACTATGACCTTTCTTTTCCATCTTCAAATTATATATTTGTATTGTAGTATACTACCCTTTATATTCACCCTTATTTTAGGGTGGAAACTCACCCTACTCAACCTTGAACAACTCATTCTATCAGCGATGGGCCCCTTCTCCTCATGTTGATCAAGAGCTTAATAATTTATATCTACATGGATACATATTGGTTCTCATCATTGTGATTTCTCCCAATTATGGTTTACAATAGTGGATTCATGTTTTGGAAACCATATATTGTTCTCCCACATCATCTGTAGCCAGAAAAAAGGAACCCATGTGATCCATAGTGAAAGATTGACATTAACAATAGCATGTTTCTACAACAAATTCTACTTCCATCATTCTGCATTGTCTAATGCTACTACATTAGGCTCTCCATGTTATTAAGAAGCATGTGATGACCCCTTGTTTTTGCTTATCTAGCACCCTATTTCTAGTTCAAAGCTATATGAGATCAAGTATATTCGACTTTATTTTGTTGTGTTTTGTGATTGAATATGCGTTTTCAAGGGCAACATTCCAAGATGCTTTGACAGGTGAATTTTTGAAATTTCTTATTTTTTTTATTTATCATTTTGTTGGGTTTCAATTCATAAATGAAACTTGAGTTTTTAATTAAATGATGATCAATTGACAAGCTCTTGTTTCCCACGCAGTGGTTCTTTTGGTTGCTCGATCCGACACTTGTTCCGGCACTTAACGAGCATATGTTGACTGATTCAGATATTTGGGAGATTTTGTTGCCAGAGATAATATCTAGTTCTGCCTCAAATAGTAGTAACAACTATGGACATTGAGTTATTATCCAGACAGGAACCATCATAAGGAGTGGTTTTAGGACTAAGGAATATTTTGATCATTATCTATTGGCTTCCATTATATTAAATATATACATATATACGTTTTTTTCTCTAGCCACTTCATGTCTTTCACTTTATACAATTATAGGGGTTAGTTGTTCATTCGGAAAAATATTTATAGGCATGTTTCAAGAAAACTCTTCCAATTTGAATACCATCCCACTCCTGGAGGGTTTTCAGAGCTGCTCCCCCACTCATCTATGCATAAGCAAATTATAAATTTTATCTTTAAGATGAATTTGGGACAAGAGCCTCTGATATAAAAAGGGCGTAAGAGGTTAACCCGCCGGGATACTGAACAGGTCCACCGGCAGTGGGTACCAACCTGTGGTATAAACAGGTAAACCCATCAAGGTACTGAATAGTCTTGTTGGCAATGGGGCATTCTACCCGGGGAAGAATTTTCTTAGGTATTACAGTTACCCCACCGGAGTACTGAACAGGCTCACTGACAGTGGGTTCTGACTCTGATATCTATTTTAAAAGCCTCATTTATACTTGTCTGTGTGAACAATGTACTTCTGTAAATATTAAAGAGAAGTCATGTGGGTTTAAATGAAATTTAAGGGAACTGTTTGTAATAGCCAGTCGATAATCATCTTCAGATGCTTTAAGTCTTTGTTACCTGATCCTTACTGGAAGAAAAGGTTTATGCCTCTAGAGTGTACTGCCGTTTACTGATTCAATGAACCTTATTTTTTTCGCCACTCAAACCGTCTCGTGTGAAGCTGAGTCAAGTTGGCCAGTACACCATTGGCCTCATTTGGTACTCCTCTCGTCTTATGTTTTTTTTTAGAAGGCACATATTTTGGTGGAAAATTTTTCTATGAATAAAGAGGAAGAAGTCTATGCTCATGGTTGAAGTTTTGAATATTTTTAGATGCAGGAGTGAGATTGATAGTCTATAGACTGCATCTAATTCTGTCTTTGTATTGACAATAAAGAGTATTTTTATGACTTAGCTTGTTTCTGTGTGGCCAGATGAAGAAGAAAACACGGAATAAGGTAACTGCGCAATGACCCTGTTGGGTAAAACAACTTTTCAAGCAGTTTTAATTGCCTTTTCAGCTCATACAAGTGGGATATTTTGAAGAAAGACAGTTATTTGTCTTAACATGATCATCACTATGCTGGCAATCATTTTCGCCCTTGCAAGCTTGAAAAATACTTCTGTATCCTAGACTGGCTAAGGTGTCGGATCAGGTTCTAGATCAAGTACTAGAATGAGTATTGGGAAACTGACAAATTGAATGGTGAAGGTAATGTTCAAAATGCTGAGGTTATTTTTAACTGTTATAAGTCAGGTGTCTTTTAATTTAAGCTTGGTGGCATTATGGAATTTACCTTAACGACATTATATTCCATATATTTGATACGCCACCTCTCCTTCGCAAACAACTTACTGACATTTACCCTTTGGAAAAATTTCAATTTACATTATTGATTATTTTTAATAATTATGTTAGTTTGCCATTTTTAATTAATTTTATGTCATTAATATACTCCAATCTAAATTTCTGACGCCATGGTTAAAGTTGACATGTGATGTCTTAAGGCTATGAATTTTTTTATGGGACGTGTCCATATCATCATAAGACAAGGCAATGTGGGTAGTACGTGCCTTAGTTTGCCATAATTTTCTTTGCACATCCACCGTTGCCATCATATTGTCACCCTTTTCCATTATATTTTTTCTAATGGGCTGGTTCTGGCTTTCATCTCTTCCATCAGGGGGAAAATTGATAAAGTCTTTTTTATTGTCCTTCGAATTACTATGTGCTCATTTTGCCATTCGCTATCTCTCATCTTCTTCCTGGTCTCCACGATGCTCAATCGACATGAACCCACTAAGTATGGACAGTTATTGGCTATGCCTGAGTTTTTAGCTTGCAATGAGTTATTTATTCAAGCTGGGTGGCACCCCTTCTTGACCGCCTTTAGAGGGGCATGATGACGTTGTCTCCCTGCAATTCACCCTAGGGTTCGATGGGCACATAGCTAAGGTCGAATCGATGGTGTTTCAAGTTATGGAGGAGTCAGTTGCGCAGGCTACAGGACTCCCACGAACAGGGGATCGCTGGTTTAAAAATTTCAGGCTACCGCGCAAAGACTACGATTATGTTTTTAAACCTGAATTCTTGGGTGTAAAAGGTGAAAAAGGATTTTCAAAACTATGGATCAAAGAAGAATTTATCATTCCTTTAGTAATCATCACCAAGCTCATTACTTGTGAGGGTCGATTCTCTACCTTCAAAGCCTGTCACTTTCGACTCCTTGCACATTTTGAATTCGGTAAGCTCCTTAACTTTCCATTTTATTTCTGGAAAAGTTTGGGTAAGATGGCTTCTCAAGTTAGGAAAAACGTAGAAAATCCTACTCATAGCCTGTATCATCATGGGCTTATCAATATGATCATTCTAGCTGAGTTGAAGAAGAAGAATCAAGTGTGGGAACAATTTCTATATGAATTGTCCAATTCCCATATTAATTCACCCCTGGTTAATGAAGTAAGCAGACCTCTTATCTTTGATCTTATTGACAAAGTGTCCTCTGTGAATGCTTCTAAATGTCAAACTAGTCACATTCAGGAATAAGAAGTCAAGAGTTGTAAGAAGGCAGGAGGATCCCATATCAAGAAGCCTCGGTGGTCAAAAGGGCAGCAAGTAAACTCTCAGTTTGAGGGTGGGAAAGGTCAGTCTGATGGTGGAAAATTTCCTGTTTCATCAACCCATAGGTTTACCCGTAGTATGGCTGCTCAAGAGAAGAAGATGGGGTCTAAAGGTAAGACACCTGTTCATGTTCAGTTGTCCTCATCCACTTCTTCATCTACACATGGTGATTCTGATTCAAATGGCTCCAATCATAATTCCTCAATACCGAGTCCTGTCACTGAGTCTTCATTGCCATTTCATTTCTTAGCATCACCAACTTTAAAATCTGATCTGAAGTCTGTCAAATTTCACCGGTCATATACTTCATCTAAGGTGGCTGAATACTTTCGACAAAGAAATTTTAAGTTGACTAAACAGTTACAAGAATATGTTAGATTGGACCGATTTTTCAAACAATAAAATGCAATTTTGAAGGTTGAAGTAGCATCTTTGCAAACCTTAGTTGATGACATTACTAGATCCAATTGTAGTCTTGGGAAGCAGTTAAGGAAAAAGGACAAACATCTTGAAAAATTGATCAATGTACAGCAGAAAACAGTTCCATCTCCTCCCTCCGTACAAGTGTTGTTTAACACTTCAGCTTCGGTTTCTGGAATTTAACCCAAAGTTTGGTCATCAATTTTGATTTTCAATTTTGTATGCCTGGGGAAAAACTTTCTTGCATTGGGACATGCAAGGTCTTCAGTTTGGGGGAGATGATGACCTCCTGTTTTTGCTTGTCTAGAACCCTATTCCTCGTTCAAAGCTATATGAGATCAAGTATATTCAACTTTATTTTGTTTTGTTTTGTGCTTGAATATGCGTTTTCAAGGGTAACATTCCAAGATGCTTTAACAGGTGAATTTTTGACATTTCTTATTATTTTATTTATCATTTTGTTGGGTTTCAATTCATAAATGAAACTTGAGTTTTTAATTAAATGCTGATCAATTGACAAGCTCTTGTTTCCTAGGCATTGGTTCTTTTGGTTGCTCGATCTGACACTTGTTCTCGCACTTAACGAGCATATGTTGACTGATTCAGATATTTGGGGGATTTTGTTGCCAGAGTTAATATCTAGTTCTGCCTCAATTCGTTTCCAGGTTGACTATGAGCTACCCGGTGATATTTTGTATCTTTCATTTGCCTAAGAAATTGTTAGCCTCAATCTTCAGCAATGTATGGATTCCAGAAAATTTGAATCCAATCTCTTGGTCTATTTTCTGCATTATTGACCGAGATAAGTGTAGATCTGTTGGGAAGGGGTTGACCCTTTTTCAATGGTCGACCCATGATGTAGTTCAAGTATAAATATGTTTGAGAAACCCTAAGGGTGGGTAGAATATATTGTAAAAACTTTGATTTTTAATTAATTGATCAACTGCTGCATTTTCTTTCTTAAATCTTCAGTTTCAGATCTAGAGGTGCTGAAGGCCAGGCCCACCTTCAACTCTTGTTATTTGTGTTTAGTTTTGTTTTCTTTTTCATTGCTGTAAGCAAACTTGCATCATCTATTCCTGATGTTCTCTTTTATATATGTATGCCAGTAGCTTTATCAACTCATGATTTGGGAAATATATATGCTTACATTGAATTGGTTTATGTTACTAAATGTACGTGGACAGGTTTGGTTGTGTTATTGAACATACTTAGATAGAGTATTTAATTACTTCTAGCTCTGTTTGCAGGTTTGATTTGGTGGAATATAGATTCGAAGAATAGTGAGAGTAGATAGATGTGTTGGATCTGGATTTCTTCTTCTTTCATTTCTAGAATTAGATCATATTGTAGTATTCAGGATTGAATGGTTAAACTTCCTATCCAGAGTTTCTATAGTTTATAGAGCTTACAAAACTTTAAAGTGTTTCAAGGATTTGTAGAGTTTTAAAGAGTTTAAAGGATTTGCAGCGTTTATAGAATTTATAGAGGTTTTAGAGCTTAAAGAGTTCATAGGGTTTATAGGTTAGCATTTTCAGACTTGTTGTGTAGAAGATTGGGATTATGTATTACTTATTTCAAGATATTGAGAAAGTTGAATGAGATTAGAGGGAGGAAATTACAGTTTATTAATATTTGGCAGTGTGTATTCACTAGTACACTTTGATTTCTGTTGTTCATTTATTTGTAACTATAGATTGAATCCGAAACTTAATGATAAATCTCGTAGGTCGGTCAAATTGAATTGAAATATGGTTTTGTCTGAATATTTTCAATTTACTTTTGTGAGCATAGAATAAAAGTGGAGTTGTTTCTTTTGTTAGTAAAAAGGCAAATTCATTTCTATAATTGTTTGTGAATGATAGCGTTGGTATGAATTAGGGTTAGTAGTCTTCAAAGTAATAAAATTCTAGTTCTTAAAGAAGATCCATTGTACTTGGTATAGAGTTCTATATGGATGATGAGGTTAGTCTTAGAAGTTGTGTTAGAATGGTGTGAGACATTAAGATTGATCAAATAGCATTCCTTTTGTAGGAAGGTTTGAGATCTGAAGATCTCTCTTGACAAGTAGGATTCCCTCTAATGAACCATTTGATTGCTTAGTTGCTCTTTTGGGAAAATAGATTAACAATTAGTATAGTTTGAAATTGCTCTAGGTTTCATTAATTGGATTTGATAAACTTTTGGATTGTAAATAGTACTCAGCAGGTTGATTTTTTTTCCCTAGATTAGACTTAACAAATTTTGGTCTTGGTTGTTCAATAGAGTAGTTAGTTTCATGAAATACATTCTTTTTCTTTGTATATGAGTAAATCAAAATTACCCTAGGCATGAGCTTGAAACCATTTTACCCAGCACACATGGTGTAGTGACTCAAAGTTTACGTGTCCTGGTTGATAATTAAATCAAAGGTAAATTAAGTAGTAATAATTTTACCCAACAACATGCCCTCATTTTTATGAGGTAAACCCTGCCATTCAACTTCCATCACTATATTTCCTTTGTTATACACTTAAACTCTGCAAGTTATGTAATCCATCAAGTACATTCTTTCTTAGACTCACTGTGACTATGATAATTCCCATTTATTTATATCCACCAATAATAATACAACTCATGGAAACCTCAAATTTCCATTCTATGCTTTGTTGTGTCTCATTGTGTTCCACTATTATTAGCTTTAACTCACTTTAAAAAGTACCTACACATCTTGAATTAGGTCAATGTCCCCTCCACAAAGACATTCCGTTGCCCTCTTTCATGCAACATACCAACTTCCTATGGTGTAGCTAGCCACTTATGCTTGAAACCACACAATGTGGAATCCTCAACATGTTACACTTCACTAGACTCAATCCATACATAGAATGTTGTTGATGTATTTGTAACTTGGCAAGGTATTCACTTATATATTTCTTATTGTATTTCATTGTACCCCAATGGAGATGTTTGTTCCTTCGATTGGGAGAGTCATTAATATAATAAAGTTATATAGAGTCATTGAGGTTAACCCTTCATTGTAAGTCGAGGCAATAGACCCCATAGTTGAGTTGTATTAGGTTTATTTGACTCTCCTAGAGAAGTCGTCCATGTAGAGTAAATGTTAAGTGGAAAACAAGTATAAATAGAGAGTGAGACTCTATTTGAAGCACACACTCACTCAACAATATCGCATGAGTGAGAGAGCAGTAGCTCACAAGAGTGAGAGAGAGAACAACTGTCGGAGATCATCTTTGTATCTTTGGGCTTTACTTTTTCTATTGGTGCTCATTCTATCTCTAAGGAAGTTGCAGGGTTTTATCCTTCATGGTTTCCCAGAGGAAAATTCTTTGTGTCTCTTGTCTCTTTTGATTATTGTTATGCATGTTATTCTCTCAAATAAAATCCTAGATTGTATTGATTAAATGATAAGAATCAAACATGGGATCAAAGCTAACCTAAGTTGAAGACACTATGCGGCTGCAGAAGCTATGGTTTATTACTTTTTGAATCTCTCTCCACAAATCATCAGCAAAAGCAGGCTATGCTAACTCTCCATTGAAGGGCACATATTCTTGTCGAAGAATAATCTAATTCTAAGCATTTTCAGTTTTTGACCTGTCGCTACTGTGGGAAATTAGGGCTTTTCACATAAGTGGAATTTTTTAGTGAGGTCAACATAGGATTTCTCTCCTCCTCAAAATCAAAATTTACATACCAAGATTGATTTTTTTGGTTGGGTAGAACTCTGGGAAATTCAAACCCTAATTTGACCCTAGACCAGAAAATCAACACTGCAAAAGATCAGCTCCAGATGCAGTTCAGGAATCTTAAATTGGTAAGATCTAAATCTGTTGTATTTCCATTTGAGGTTCTCATTAAAGATGTCTCATAACACCAAGCTTGATGAAAAGCTTGAAGGAGATGATAACTTCTGAGCATGGAAGTATAGGATTTCACTTGTTCTTGAAGATAATGAATTGCACACCTACATAAGTGGAGAGGTTCCAGTTCCAGAGGGAGGTGAGACTAAATCCTTACATAAGAAGAGCTTGGTCAAGGCTAAGAGGATTATTGATGATTATATCAAGGATCACATTACACCACATGTATCTTCCCTAAAGACACCTACGGAGATGTTTTATTCCTTCACCAAGATATTTGAAGGGAAGAATATAAATCAAAAGATGACTTTGAGAAATTAGATGAAGAATGTAAAGATATAGAATGTAGAGACCATATAATCATACTTTACAAGGGTTTCTCAAATCAAAGAACAACTTGAACCTATGGAAGAATAAGTAGAGAATGGAGAAATTGTGATAACCACCTTGAATGGTCTCCCTAGGTCATGGGACTCCTTTATTCAAGAGATTTGTGCTAGAATAAAGTTAATCACTTTCAGTAGGATGTGGGACGAATGCTCAAATAGTAGCTCAAGAAGAAAACATGGGAAATGAAGATCAAGCTCTCATAGAACACAACACGAAAATCAGAAGGGACCACCATCATCTCAAAGGTAAGCATTCTCACTAGAATCAGAAAGATAAACCGTAAAAGATCTAGCAGAGATATATCTAAATTCAGATGCTATACGTGTGATGATAAAGGACACTTCACCAAATATTGTCCTAGAAATAAAGGCGGCTCTCACAATAAGAAGGAAAAAAAAATAATGCATCATGCTCACACTGCAGAGGAGGAAGAGAGTCAAAGAAGAAAGTGAAGATTCTTCAAGCGATGAAGAGTATGTTTTGATTTCTTCCCTCATGAGAACTGTTACACATGGAAGCAATGATTGGCCCATAGATAGTGGGGCTTCCAAGCATATGACCAGATTCAAAGAATCCTTTGTGAAACTATCCAAACATGAGTCACCCTACAAAGTGAAACTTGGGGATGACTACCAGTATCCCATAAAAGGTAGTGGTGAAGCTTCCTATAAGCTAGACTCTAGAAAATTATTGAAGATGAAGGATGTCTTGTTTGTACCAGGACTAAATAAGAATCTTCTCGCCATATCTACATTGGATGAAAAAGGTATGAGGGTTTCATTTGTAGATGCCCAAGTCCTTATTCATCCAAAGGGAAATACTATAGATGATGCAGTAGTGATTGGAGAGCAAGAGGGAGGCTTAAACAAATTAAAGCACCAACCAGAACAAGCTTTGGTCCATGACTAAGTAGATCCAAGTGAACTTTGGAATAGAAGGCTTCTACATGTGCATTATATGGCACTACCACTTGCAAGAAAATTTGTTGAAGGTATTATAGAAATCCAGGAAAAGCATGAAGGCGTTTGCAAAGGATGTGTGAAGGGAAATAACACAAAGAAGAAATTTCCAAGTAGAAAGAGCAAGGGAAAAGGAATCGTGGAAATTATTCACTCCGATGTATGCAGTTCGATGTCATCCAGTTCATTAAGTGGGTATGTATATTATGTTGCTTTCATTGATTATTTTTCTAGGAAGACATGGATACATTTCTTGAAAAGAAAGGATGAAGTATTCAGTAAGTTCAAGGAATTCAAAGCCTTGATCGAGAACCACACAGAGAAGAAAAATCAATACCTTTCGATAAGACAATGGCGGAGAATTCACATCAGATGAATTCAAGGAATTATGTAGAGAGTTAGGGGTTAAGAGGGAGTTGACGACTCCATATAATCCACAATAGAATAGAGTTGCAGAAAGGAAGAATAGAATGATTATGGAAGCAGCAAAGGAAATTGTTCATGATTAGGATATTCCTATGCATCTATTGGTAGAAGCTACTAGGACAGCTGTGAATGTATAGAATTGTACTCTGCATAGAGTACTTGAGAACAAGACACCAGAGGAATTTTTCTCCAGAAATAAATGAGAATTCAGCCATCTTCAAATATTTGGCTTCCCGGTGTACATACACATTTCAAAAGAAAAGAGGACGAAGTTATATCCTTCAGGAAAGAAGGGTGTGTTTGTGGGATATAATGAAAGATCAAAGGAATATAGAATATATTTTCTAGGATTCAAGAAGATCGACTTCAGCGAGGATTTGACATTTTAGGAAGACTCAGCTTACAACAAATCCAGAAAGAGACCCGTTGAATACCTTGAAGAAATAGAAGTATCCAGGATCCAAAATACAACTATGAATGAAACAACTCCAGAAGAAGATCGAGAAATGGAAGAACCTGTGGAACCTGTAGATCCACCCCATGCGAAGAATCCTCACAAGAGGAAACTAGCATGGACATGAGAGGTTATCCTATGTGAAGAGAGATATGGCAATCCAGAAGAAATACATGGAGGAAGGAAGAGAACTAGGTCCTACTCTAGTTATGTATCCCTGCTCTATGACATCATCGATAAAGAACCTTCGAACTATGAAGAAGTAGTAGAAAATAAAGAATGGAAAGATGCTATGATAGAGGACTACCAGTCAATCATGAAGAATGATGTATGGGATGTGGTCCCAAAACCAGAAGGGAATTCTGTTGTGACTTCAAATTGGATCTACAAGATCAAGCATGTTGCACATGGCAGCATAGAGAAATATAAAGTGATATTTGTGGCAGGTGGATTCTCCTAGAAGGAAGGGATAGATCATGAAGAAAATGTTTCACCTGTATCCAGATACACTTCCATAAGACCAATACTTTCTCTGGATTTAGTGATGAAATGGAAGATACACCACATGGATGTAAAGACCACATTCTTGATTGGTGTAGTGGAAGAGGAAGTGTATGTGGAGTAGGCACTCGGATTTGAGACACATGATAGGGACACTCATGTGTGAAAATTCAAGAAGGCCCTGTACAGTTTGAAACAGGCACCCGGGACATGGTACGATAAGATTGATAGCTTCCTGAATAGCGGATTCCAACCTTTACTACAAGGTTGAGGAAGGGAACCCAATGATACTAATACTGTATGTAGATGACCTGCTTTTGACTGGTGAGGATGAGTTGATTTCTCACACAAAGAAGAATCTTTTTTCCAAGTTCGAGATGAAGGACTTGGGTATGATGCACTACTTTCTAGGCATGGAGGTGTGGCATAATGTGGATGGAATCTCCCTTGGACAAGGGAAGTATGCAGTGGAGATCCTGAAGAGGTTTGGGATGATGGACTGCAAGGACATGGCCACACCTATGGCATCGAGCGTGAAGCTATTGTGTGATTCTTGATCAGAGTCGGTTGATGCCACAATGTATCATCAGATGATTGGGTCCTTGACGTACTTGAAGAATATGAGACCAGATATTTTCTTTCTGTGAACACATTGAGCCAGTTCTTGACGAATCCGAGACATGTTCACCTGATTACTGCAAAGCATATTTTGAGGTACCTGAAGGGTACAGTGGATTATGGCCTAAATTATGAGGCGAATCAGAAGATTAACTTGGAGGATTATGTGGATTCGAATTGGGAAGCCAGTTCCATTGATAGGAAGAGAACTTTGGGGTGTTGCTTCAGTATGAGATCAGGTGTGATCTCTTGGTTTAGAAGGAAGCAGTCCTACATGGAACTGAGTATAGCCGAAGCAGAGTATGTCGCATCTTGTTCAGCTAGTTGTGAGGCAGTGTGGTTGAGGAAGATACTATCTCACCTGTTTGATCTCAATTTGGATTCTACTTGTATATATTATGACAACCAGAACTCTGTGAAGTTGTCAAAGAACCTGATGTTCCATGACAAGTCAAAGCATATTGAGATCAAGTATCTCTATATCAGGGATATGGTGCAAATAGGTGCAGTGAAGTTCCATTATGTTGCGATAGACGAGAAGATAGCTGATGTGTTGACCAAGCTGTTAGCCAGAGTGAAGTTTGTGTACTTCAGAGAGAAACTTGGCATTTGTCAGATTAAGATTCCATCCAAAGGGAAGTGATGAGTCTAGAAGATGAAGAGCCTTTTTGACATGGTGGCAGGCTAGGCCTCCCATTGTCGGATGTAAGTGCAAATCCTTTTCGACATGGTGGTAGGCTGGGCCTCCCATGGTCGGATGTAAGTCCAAATACTTTCTAACATGGTGGAAGGCTAGGGCTTCCATGGTCGGATGTAAGTGCAGAGCCTTTTCGACATGGTGGCAGATTGGGCCTCCCATGGTCGGATGTAAGTGCAGATCCTTTTTGACATGGTGGAACGTTGGGCCTCCCATGGTGAGATGTAAGTGCAGATCCTTTCCGACATGGTGGCAGGTTGGGCCTCCCATGGTCAGATGTAAGTGCAGATCCCTTTCGACATGGTGGTGGGCTATAACTCCCATGGTCGAATGTAAGTGTAGAGCCTTTCCTACATGGTGGTAGGGTGGACCTCCCATGGTCAGATATAAGTGCTGAAGATGATGATATCTACATCCAACATGAAAAAGGGATCGAACTATAGATGAAGACCTACATGGAGGCTAGTCCTACATCTAGCATGAAAAAGGGATGGATCTGTAGAACTTCCTATCGCGAGTAGATTTGAGAGATAGCACCATTTTCTTGAGATAGCGATAACAGTGAGGATGATGATCCATATTTGATGATGATATAGTGATGAAGACTTGTGCTGATGAAATGTGTCAAGAGAATACATTCCTAGTTAATAGGGAGTGTTGGTGTATTTGTAACTTCGAAATGTATTCACTTATATATTTCTTATTGTATTTCATTTTACCCTGACAGAGAAGTTTGTTCCTCCGATCAAGAGAGTCATTAATATAATAAAGTCATGTAGAGTCATTGAGGTTAACCCTCCATTGTAAGTCGAGGCAATAGACCCCACATTTGAGTTGTATTAGGGTTATTAGACTCTCCTAGAGAAGTCGTCCCTTTAGAGTAAATGTCAAATGGAAAACAAGTATAAATAGAGATTGAGACTCTCTATTTAAAACACACACTCACTTAACAATAGCACATGAGTGAGAGAGGAGTAGCTCACATAAGTGAGAGAGAGAACAACTGTCAGATATCATCTTTGTATCTTTGGGTTTTAATTTTCCTATTGGTGCTCATTCTATCTCTGAGGAAGTTGTGGGGTTTTCTCCTTTATGGTTTCCCTGAGGAAAATTATTTGTGTCTCTTGTCTCTTGTGATTATTGCTTGTTATATTTTTATCATTTAATCAATATGATCTAGGATCTTATCTGAGAGAATAACATGCACAACAATAATCACAAGAGACAAGAGACATAAAGAGTTTTCCTCTAGGAAACCACAAAGGAGGAAACCCCACAACTTACTCAGAGATAGAATGAGTACCAATAGGAAAAGTAAAACCAAAAAACACAAGGATGATCTCCTATAGTTGTTCCCTCTCTCGCTTGTTCAAGCTCCTCCTCTCTCACTCATGCGCTACAGTTGAGTGAGTGTGTGTATTCCAAATAGAGAGTCTCACTCTCTATTTACACTAGTTTTCCACATGACAATTACTTACCAAGGCCGATCTCACTCGTAGAGTCTAATAACCCTAGTACACAAATGTGGGGACTATTGATCTGACTTACAGCAGATGGTTAACCTCTATGACTCTACATGACTTTATTATATTAATAATTCTCCTGATAGGAACATTGGGGTACAATGAAATACAATATAAGATATGCAAGTGAATACATTCCGAAGTTACAAATACATCAACACTCCCTCTTAACAAGGAAGGTATTCTCTTGACACAGTTCATTAGCACAAGTCTTCATTACTTGATCATCATCAAAGTTGGATCATCATCATCATCACTGTTCCTGCTATATCGAGCAAATGGTGCTATCTCTCAATTCTACTCATCATAGGAAGTTCTACAGAGCCATCCCTTTTTCATGCTAGTTGTAGGTCTCAACACTTATATCTGACCATGGGAGGCCCAGCTTGCCACCATGTCGAAAAGGCCCAGTGCTTACATATGACCATGGGAGGCCCAGCCCACCACCATGTTAGAAAGGCCCAGTGTTTACATCTAACCATGGGAGGCCCAGCCTGCCACCATGTCAGAAAGGCTCTGCACTTACATCTGACCATGGGAGGTCCAACCTGCCACCATGTCAGAAACATTGTGTGCTTACATCTGACCATGGGAGGCCCAACCTACCACCATGTCAGAAAGGATTTGCACCTACATATGACCATGGGAGACCAATCCTGCCACCATGTCAGAAAGGCTCAGCACTTACATATGACCATGGGAGGTCCAACCTACCAACATGTCAAAAAGGCTCAGCACCTACATCCGACCATGGGAGGCCCATCCCACCACCATGTCAGAAAGGCTCAACACTTACATCCAACCATGAGAGGACCATGAGAGGCCCAACTTTCCACCATGTCAAAAAGGATC
This sequence comes from Pseudotsuga menziesii, assembly GCA_001517045.1. Classification (NCBI taxonomy): domain Eukaryota; kingdom Viridiplantae; phylum Streptophyta; class Pinopsida; order Pinales; family Pinaceae; genus Pseudotsuga; species Pseudotsuga menziesii. The sequence goes on along the minus strand of LPNX011073855.1, from coordinate 168,930 downwards.
AGCACTTACATCCGACCATGGGAGGCCTAGCTTGCCACCATGTCAGAAAGGATCAACACTTACATCCGACCATGGCAGGCCCAGCCTTCCACCATATAGGAAAGGCTCAAAATTTACCTCTAACCATGGGAGGACTAGCCTCCCATGATGTCAGAAAGTCTCAGAGACTCATCACCTCCCCTTGAAGGAACTTCGATCTGAAGAAAACCAAGTTTCCCCCTGAAGTACTCAAACTTCATTCTGCTAATGGCTTGGTCAACACATCAGCTATCTGTTCATTTGTTGCAACATACTAGAGATTCACTGCTCCTCTCCGCACCATATCCCTAATATAGTGATATTTGATCTCGATATGCTTCAACTTGTCATGGAACACCAGGTTCTCTGACAAGTTCACACAACTCTAGTTGTCGCAATATATATAGGTAGCATCCAATTGGAGATAAAAACAAATTAGATAGTAGCTTCCTCATCCAAACTTCCTCACAACTAGCCAAACAATATGCGACATAATCTGCTTCGGTTATACTTAGTGCCATGCAAGAATGGTTCCTGCTAAACCAAGAAATCACACCTGATCGCATACTGTAGCAGCACCCTGAAGTGCTCTTCCTATCAATGGCACTTCCTGGCCAATCCCAATCCACATAACCCTCTAGGTTAATATTCTGATCTGCCTCATACTTGAGCCCATAATCAACTGTACCCTTCAGGTACCTCAAAATTTGCTTTGCAGAAATCAAGTGAACATGTATCACATTCGTCAGGAACTTGCATAATGTGTTCACATCAAAGAAAATATCTAGTCCCATATTCATTAGGTACATCAAGGACCCAATAATCTGATGATACATCGTAACATCAACCGAATTTGATGAAGCATCACTTAATAGCTTCATGTTCGATGCCATAGGTGTGGCCATGGCCTTGCAATCCATCATCTCAAACCTCTTAAGGATCTCTACTACATACTTCCATTGTCTAAGGGATATTCCATCTGCATTCTACCACACCTCCATGCCTAGAAAGTAGTGCATCATACCTAGGTCTTTCATCTCAAACTCGGCAGCAAGCTTCCTCTTAGTGTTAGCAATCAACCCATCCTCTCATGTCATAAATAGGTCATCCACGTATAATAGGAGTATCACTGGGTGGAGTAAACTTTCTACCCGACCATTTGCACCAATCGGACGACCAACAACGTGTGATGTGATAGCTCACGCGAGCCAGATTGTCCGATCAGTGCAAATGGTTGGGTAGAAAGGTTACTCCTCACCGGGTTCCCTTCCTCAACCTTATAGTAAAGGTTGGAATCTGCTTTACTCTTGGTAAAGCCCAATCCAGTCAGGAAGCTGTCAATTCTGTTGTACCATGTCCTAGGTGCCTATTTCAAACTCTATAGGACCTTTTTCAATCTACACACATGAGTCTCCCTATCATGTGTCCCGAATTCAACTAGCTGCTCCACATACACTTCCTCTTCCACTACACCTTTCAAGAACATGGTATTGACATACATCTGGTGTATTTTCCATTTCATCATTGTAGCCATAGAAAGTATTGATCTAATGGAAGTGTTTCTGGCTACAGGTGCAAAAGTTTCTTCATAATATATCCCTTCCTTCTGGGAGAAACCATGTGCCACAAATTCTTTATATTTTTCTATGCTTCCATCCACAACATGATTGATTTTGTAGATCCATTTGGAAGTTACAACAAACTTCCATTCTGATCTTGGTACCGCATCCCATACATCATTCTTCATGATCGAATGGTACTCCTTAATCATGGAATCCTTCCATTCTTTCTTTTCTGACGCCTCTTCATATTTGGAAGGTTCTTTATCAATAATATCACACAATAGGGATACATAATCGAAGTAGGACCTAGTTCTCTTCCTTTCTTTGTGCATTTCTTCTCGAGCCCCATATGTTTCTGCACATGGGAGATATATTCTGTAAGCCTTCAAGATATCACTATATCCCACAAATATACCCTTCTTTCCTGAAGGATCTAACTTTTTCCTCTTTTCTTTTGGAATGTGTGTGTACACTCGACAACCAAATATTCTGAGATGACTGACTTTTGTTTTGTTTCCAGAGAAGACTTCTTTTGGTGTCTTGTTCTCAAGTAATCTATGGAGAGTGCAGTTCTGGACATACACAACTATCCTAGTAGCTTCATCCCATAGATGCATGGGAAGATATTGATCATGAAGCATTACCCTTGTTGCTTCCATAATCATTCTATTATTCCTTTCTGTAACTCCATTTTGTTGTGTATTATATGGAGTAGTCAGCTCCCTCTTAATCCCCGACTCTCTACATAATTCCTTGAATTCATCTAATGTGAATTCTCCGCCATTGTCTAATCGAAAGGTCTTGATTTTCTTCTCTATGTGGTTCTCGATCAAGGATTTGAATTCCTTGAACTTAATAAATACTTCATCCTTACTTTTCAAGAAATATATCCATGTCTTCCTAGAAAAATCATCAATGAAAGAAAAATAATATATGTACAAACTCAATGAATTGGATGACATCAAACTACATACATCGGAGTGGATGATTTCCAAGATTCATTTTTCTTTGCTCTGACTACCTGGAAATGTCTTCTTTGTGTTCTTTCCTTTCGCACATCCTTTGCAAACACCTTCATGTTTTACCTATTTTTCTTGAATACCTTCAACAACTTTTCTTACAAGTGCTAGTGCCGTATAGTGCACATGTGCAAGCCTTCTATGCCATAGTTCACTTGGATATACTGAGTCATGGACCAAGGCTTGTTCTGGTTGGCCCTCTAGCTTGTAGAAGCCTCCCTCTTGCTCTCCAATCACTACTACATCATCTATAGTCTTTCCCTTTGGCCACATAAGGACTTGGTCATCTATAAATGCAACCCTCATGCCTTTTGCATCCAATGTAGATATGGAGAGGAGATTCTTCTTTATTCCTAGTATAAACAAGACATCCTTAATCTCCATAGACTTTCTAGAGTCTAGCTTATAGGAGGATTCATCACTACCTTTTATGGGATACTGGTAGTCATCCCCAAGTTTCACTTTGTGGGGTGATTCATGTTAGGATAATTTCACAAAAGATTCTCTAAATCCTGTCATGTGCTTGGAAGCTCCACTATCTATGAGCCAATCATTGCTTCCATGTGTGACATTTCCTTTGAGGGAAGAAATCAAAACATACTATTCATCACTTCAAGAATCTTAACTTTCTTGTTTGACTCTCTTTCTGGGAGGTTCATCATCCTTTGTAGTGTGAACATGATGTCTTCTTCTTTTTTCCTTATTCTTGTGAGAGCCACCCTTATTTTTAGGACAATCTCTAACAAAGTGTCCCCTCTCATCACATGTAAAGTATCTATATTTAGATAGATCTCTGCTATGTCTTCTAGGGTTATCTTTCTGGTGAGAATGCTTACCTTTGGGATGATGATAGTCCCTTCTAATTTTCTTGGTGTGTACCGTGAGAGATTGATCTTCATTTCCCATCTTTTCTTCTTGAGCTACTATTCGAGCTTCTTCTTGTGAGCATTCCTCCCACAACCTACTGAATGTGATTAGCTTTCTTCTATAACAAATACCTTGAATGAAGGAGTCCCATGACCTAGGGAGACCATTCAAGGTGGTCATCACAATTTATCCATTCTTTACTTCTTATTATTCTACTACTTCAAGTTGTTATTTGATTTGAGAGACCCTTTTAAATTATGACTGTATGGTCTCTTCATGTTGGATTTTCACATTCTTCAACTGGTTTCTCAAATTCATCTTTCGATTTATGTTCTTTACTTCAAATAGCCAAGGTCAACGAATCAAACATCTCTTTAGGTGTCTTTAGGGAAGAAACTTGTGGTATAAAGTGATCCTTGATATAATCAATAATAATTCTCTTGACCTTGACCAAGTTATTCTTGTGTAAGGCCTTAGCCTCATCTCCCTCTAGAACTAGAACTTCTCCACTTATGTAGGAGTCCAACTCATTTTCTTTAAGAACCAGTGAGATCCTATACTTCCATGCTCGGAAGTTATAATCTCCCTCAATATTTTCATCAAGATTGGTGTGATGAGACATATTTAAATGAGAACCTCAAATGGAAATACAAAATATTTAGATCTTACCAATTTGAGATACTGGAACTGGATCTGGAGATGATTTTCTACAATGTTGGTTTTCTGGTTCTAGGGAAAATTAGGGTTTGAATTTCCCGAAGTTATACCCAACCAAAAACTTTGATATTGGTCTCTAAGCTTCGAATTTTATGAGGAGAGAAATCCTATTCTGGGATCACTAAAAAATTCCTCTTGTGTGACAAGCCCTAATTTCCCGCTGTAGTGGCAGGTCAAAAATTGAAAATGCTCAGAATCAGATTCTTCTTCGACAGAAATATGTGCCCTTCAATAGGGATTTAAACTAGCCTCCTTTTGTTGATGATAAGTGGAGAGAGACGCAAAAAGTAAGAATCCCTAGGTTTTGCAATTGCATAGTGTCTTATTCTGAGGTTAGCTTTGATATCTAGGATCTTATCTAGAAGAATAACATGCACAACAATAATCACAAGAGACAAGAGACACAAAGAGTTTTCCTTGAGGAAAGCATAAAGGAGAAAACCCCACAACTTCCTCAGAGATAGAATGAGCACCAATAGCAATTTAAGTAAAACACAAAGATGATCTCCAATAGTTGTTCTCTTTCTCACTTGTGCGAGCTCCTCCTCTCTCACTCATGCACTATAATTGAGTGAGAGTGTATTCCAAATAGAGAGTCTCACTCTCTATTTATACTAGTTTTTCATTGGACAATTACTTACCAAGGCCAACCTCACTAGGATAGTCTAATAACCCTAGTACGCCTCAAATGTGGGGACTATTGCCCCAACTTACAATGAAATGTTAACCTATATGAATTTACATGACTTTATTATATTAATGATTCTCCCGAGAGGAACATTGAAGTATAAGGAAATACAATATAACATATACAAGTGAATACATTATGAAGTTACAAATACATCAACATTGTTGTGCATGCTATTCTCTCAGATAAGATCCTAGATCATATTGATTAAATGATAAAAATATAACAAATGCCTCAATCGATGATTATTTCATGCATTCACATCTTCAAAATAACTTGATATCTACCTTATGCATTATTCCTCTTCAAAATAACTTGATATGTACCTTATGTGTGGGAATTGTGGTCCTCTATGCATTTCCTAAACACACCTACAAGATCTAACGAAAAATAAATTTGTTGTTTGGTTTTATTTTTATGCCCTTGATTGAAATTTGCTTAGTGTCCCTAAATGGATTTAAGAAACGAGATGAAACTCCCTAGAACTCAAAAGTCGGGGCTCAAATGGACAAACTATCAGTTTTTTTGAATTCAATACTTCTTAGTAGCACTAGAGACACCCCTATCTAGTGGCTTCATGGATCAAACATTGTATATTATGACATTTTTCTAAACTATGTTTTTTCTCAAAGAAGTGTAGTGCAATTTTTGCACTATAAGCTAGGATTTTGAAAAATGTTCCCAACTAATGCATGGGAATCATGATCATATCCCCCTTGACCAAACACACTTGCAGTAGGTAAAAAAATTCAATTCCATTTTTCATTTTGTGTTTTATACCCTTGGATGAAATTTGCTTGGGACCCCTAAATTGATTTGGGAGGCGAGATGAAACTTTCAATAAATAAAAAACTATGGCTTAGAAGAGCAAAGAGTTAGGTCCCTAGAGATACACCTATTTTGTGGCTTCATGGACTCGAAGTTCTCTATTTTGATAGTTTTCTAAACTAAGTTTTTTCTTAGTGACGTGTAGTACAATTTCAGTAGCATAGGTTAATATTGTGAAAAATGTGGGGAGTGAATGTGTGGGAATCATGGCCAAATCTCCTTTTCTCAAACACACTTACAGAATGAAAAGGAAGTCAATTTCGTTCCTCAGTTTGGTTTTTATGTCTTGGTTGAAATCTTTGTTTCCCTTAACAGCCTTGGTAAGATAGATGAAACTCACCATAAATTGAACCACATGGCTTCGATGGAAACCTCAAATTTCCATTCTACGTTTTATTGTATCTCATCATTTTCCACTATTATTAGCCCTATCTCACTTCAAAAAGTACCTACACATATTGAATTAAGTGAATATCCCTTCCACAAAGATATTTCATTACCCTCTTTCATGCAACATACCAACTTCATATGGTGTAGCTAGCCACTTATGCTTGAAACCACACAATGTGGAATCCTCAACATGTTACACTTTACTATATTCAATCCATACATAGAATGTTGTTGATGTATTTGTAACTTCCGAATGTATTCACTTGTATATTTATTATTGTATTTCATTGTACCTCGGAGGAGATGTTTGTTCCTCCGATTGGGAGAGTCATTGAGGTTAACCCTCTGTTGTAAGTGGGGGAAATAGACCCCATAGTTGAGTTGTATTAGGGTTATTTGACTCTCCTAGAGAAGTCATCCCTGTAGATTAAATATCAAGGGGGAAACAAGTATAAATAGAGAGTGAGACTCTCTATTGAAGCACACACTCACTAAAAAATAGCACATGAGTGAGAGAGGAGTAGCTCGCACAAGTGAGAGAGAGAACAACTATCAGAGATCCTCCTTGTATCTTTGGGTTTTACTTTTTCTATTGGTGCTCATTCTATCTTTGAGAAAGTTGTGGGGTTTTCTCCTTTATGGTTTCCCAAAGGAAAATTCTTTGTGTCTCTTGTCTCTTGTGATTATTTTTGTGCATGTTATTCTCTCAGATAAGATCCTAAATTATATTGATTAAATGATAAAAATCTAACATGGGATCAAAGATAACTTGAGATGAAGACACTTGCAGCTGCAGAAGCTAGGGATTATTACTTTTTGTGTCTCTCTCCACAAATTATTAGGCTATGCTGACTCTCCATTGAAGGGTGCATATTTATGTCCAAGCAAAATCCGATTTCGAGCATTTTCAGTTTTTGACTTGTCACTACTGTGGGAAATTAGGTATTTTCACAAAAGTGGAATTTTTTAGTGAGCCCAGCATAGTATTTCTATCCTCCTCAAAATCAAAATTTAGAGGCCAACATCAAATTTTTTGGTTGGGTAGAACTCTGAGAAATTCAAACCCTAATTTGACCCTAGACCAGAAAATCAACACTGCAAAAGATCAGTTCCAGATCCAGTTCAGGGATCTCAAATTGCTAAGATATAAATCTTTTGTATTTCTATTTGAGGTTCTTATTAAGGATGTCTCAATACACAAAGCTTGATGAAAATATTGAAGGAGCTAATAACTTCCAAGCATGGAAGTATAGGATTTCACTTATTCTTGAAGAGAATGAATTGGACACCTACACAAGTGGAGAGGTCCCAATTCCAAAGGGAGATGAGGCTAAAGCATTACACAAGAATAACTTGGTCAAGGCCAAGAGGATTATTGATGATTTTATCAAGGATCACCTTATACCACATGCGTATTCCCTAAAGACACCTAAATAGATGTTTGATTCCTTCACCAAGATATTTGAAGGGAAGAATATAAGTCGAAAGATGACTTTGAGAAATTAGATGAAGAATGTAAAGATACAGAATGCAGAGACCATACATGGCATACTTTACAAGGGTTTCTCAAATCAAAGAACAACTTGAAGCTGTGGAAGAAGAACTAGAGAATGGAGAAATTGTGATAACCACCTTGAATGGTCTCCCTAGGTCATGGGACTCCTTTATTCAAGATATTTGTGCTAGAATAAAGTTAATCACTTTCAATAGGATGTGGGAGGAATGCGCACAAGAAGAAGCTCGAATAGTAGCTTGAGAAGAAAAGTTGGGAAATGAAGATCAAGCTCTCATAGCACACAACAAGAAAATCAGAATGGACCACCATCATCTCAAAGGTAAGCATTCTCACTAGAATAAAAAAGATAAACCCTAGAAGATCTAGCAAAGATCTATCTAAATTCAGATGCTATACATGTGATGATAAATGACACTTTACCAGAGATTGTCCTAGAAATAAATGTGGTTCTCACAATAAGAAGGACAAAAAAAGAAGACATCATGCTCACACTACAAAGGATGATGAACCTCTCATGAAGAGAGTCAAAGAAGAAAGTGAAGATTATTCAAGCTATGAAGAGTATGTTTTCATTTATGCCCTCACAAGAACTGATACACCTAGAAGAAATGATTGGATCATAGATAGTGGGGCTTCCAAGAATATGAAAGGATTCAAAGAATCCTTTGTGAAATTATCCAAACATGAGTCACCCCACAAAGTGAAACTTGGAGATGACTACTAGTATCCCATAAAACGTAGTGGTGAACCTTCCTATAAGCTAGACTCTATAAAATCGATGAACATGAAGGATATCTTGTTTGTACCAAGACTAAAGAAGAATATTCTTGCCATATCTGCATTGGATGAAAAAGGTATGAGGGTTTCATTTGTAGATGGTCAAGTCGTTATGTGGCCAAAGGGAAATACTATAGATGATGCAGTAGTGATTAGAGAGAAAGAGGGAGTCTTATACAAATTAAACGTCCAACTAGAACAATCTTTGGTCCATGACTCAGTAGAGCCAAATGAACTTTGGCATAGAAGTCTTGCACATGTGCACTATAGGGCACTACCAATTGCAAGAAAAGCTGTCGAAGGTATTCTAGAAATCTAGGAAAAGCTTGAAGGCATTTGCAAAGGATATTGTGTGAAGGGAAAGAACACAAAGAAGACATTTCCAAGTAGCGAGAGCAATGAAAAATGAATCTTGGAAATTATTCACTTCGATGTATGCAGTTGGATGTCATCCATTTCATTAAATGGGTATGCATATTATGTTTCTTTTATTAATGATTTTTCTAGGAAGACATGGATATTTTTCTTGAAAAGCAAGGATGAAGTATTCAGTAAGTTCATGGAATTCAAAGACTTGATCAAGAACCACACATAGAAGAAAATTAAAACCTTTCGATTAGACAATGGCGGAAAACTCACATAAGATGAATTCAAGGAATTATGCAGAGAGTTGGGGATTAAGAGGGAGTAGACCACTCCATATAATCCACAACAAAATGGAGTTGCAGAAAGGAAGAATAGAACTATTATGGAAGTAGCAAAGGAAATGATTCATGATTAGGATCTTCCTATGCATCTATGGCCAGAAGCTACTAGGACAGCTGTGTATGTACATAATCGTACTCCACATAGAGTAATTGAGAACACAATACCAGAAGAATTTTTCTCTATAAAAAAACTAGAGGTCATCCATCTTCAAATATTTGGCTTCCCGGTGTACATGCACATTTCGTAATAAAAGAGGACAAAGTTAGATCCTTCAAAAAAGAAGGGTGTATTTGTAGGATATAGTGAAAGCTCACAGGAAATATATAGAATATATTTCCTAGGATTCAAGAATATTGAAAATAGTAGGGACGTGACATTTAGGAAGACTCATCTTACAACAAATCACAAAATAGATCTATTGAAGACCATGAAGAAACAAAAGTACCCAGAATCCGAGATAACACTATAAATGAATAAACTCTGGAAGAAGATCGAGAAATGGAAGAACCTCAGGAACCTGTTGATCCACCCCATGTAAAGAATCCTTACAAGAGGAGACCAGGAAGGACACGAGAGGTTATCCTAGGTGCAAAGAGATATGGAACCTGGAAGAAATGCACAAAGAAAGGAAGAGAACTAGGTCCTACTCTAGTTATGTAGACTTACTATGTGACATCATCAATAAAGAACCATCCAACTATGAATAAGCAATAGAAAATAAAGAATAGAAGGATGATATGATGGAGGAATACCAGTCGATTATGAAGAATGATGTTTGGGATGTGGTCCCAAGACCAGAAGGGAAGTCTATTGTGACTTCCAAGTGGATCTACAAGATCAAGAATGTTGCATATGGAAACATAGAGAAATATAAAGCAAGATTTTTGGCACATGGATTCTCCCATAAGGAAGGGATAGATTATGAAGAAAATTTTCCACCTGTATCCAAATACACTTCCATCAGATCAGTACTTGCTCTAGCTTCAGTGATGAAATGGAAGATACACTGGATGGATGTTAAGAGCGTGTTCTTTAATGGTGTAGTGGAAGAGGAAGTGTATGTGGAGCAACCACTCAGATTTGAGACACATGATAGGGACACTCATGTAAAAATTGAAGAATTCCCTATACGGTTTGAAACAGGAACCCAATACATGGTACGACAAGATTGACAGCTTCTTGACTAGCTTTAGCATTACCAATATTAAAGCGGATTCCAACCTTTACTACAAGTTTGAGGAAGGGAAACCAATGATACTCCTACTGTATGTAGATGACCTATTTGTGATAGGTGAGGATGAGTTGATTGATCACACAAAGGGGCATATTTTTACTGAGTTCGAGATGAGGGACTTAGGTATGATGCACTACTTTCCAGGAAAGGAGGTGTGACATAATGCGGATGGAATCTCGCTTGGACAAGGGAAGCATGCAGTGTATATTCTGAAGAGGTTCGAGATAAGGGACTACAAGTCCAGGGCAACACCTATGGCATCAAACATGAAGCTATTGAAATATGCTTCGTTAGAGTCGGTTGATGCCACGATGTATCATCAGATTATTGGGTCCTTGATGTACCTGATGAATATGAGACCAGATATTTGCTTTGCTGTGAACACATTGAGCCAGTTCTTGACAGATCTGACACATGTTCACCTGATTTCTGCAAAGCATATTTTTAGGTACCTGGATTTTCACCTTTTCATATTTGACGTACCTGACATACCTTAAAAGTTCTAGGAACTTGTTTACATTCTCTTCCATGTTATGTTGTCCCAATCTTAGATCATGGAACTCTTTGATCTTATCATCATAGTACATGTCAGAGAGATACTTCTACTTGAAATACTTCTCGAACTGTTTTCACATAATCTTCCTTTCATTAATCTTTTTCACTTTCCTGAATTTCTCCCACCATATGGATGCTCTTCCAGTCAAATTGAAGATGGCTAATCTATCCTTCATATTTCCTGAATAGTCTTGGACTTGGAAATATTTCCTCATCCCAAGAAGCCAAGCTTTAGCTTCTTGACCATTCTTTATCTTGCCATTAAAGGTAGGTAGCCTTGGCTTCTTAAACTCATCATGTGAATGGTTCTGGTAGTGCCTCTTTATCCTATTCTTGTGAGAAGAAGAACTTGAACCACTAGTGGATCCTTCAAAGTCAGATGACCTACTAGGAGATATCTTTCTTCCTCTAGTAGTGCTCTCACTTCCTTCTGGTCTTACTGTTTGGTCCCTAGAGTTCATCTGCATCTGAATGTCTATCAAACATTGCATCATGGCTGCATTCAGCTGATTCTACTCCTCCTTAGCCTTAATCAATCTTTCATTATCTGCCCTGTAACTTTGCATCTCCACCCATATGCTTCTCATGGTGGGTGCAAAATTTGGGGGAGTATATTGAAACATCCTCCCATTAGACTCCTTCTCAGCATTTCCAACGTGGACATTTTCCCCCATAACATCTTTGTTGTAAGGGATTATGCACCTAATAATTGTAGGTCGGGGGTTACCAACATACTCAAACACTTGCAGACAATTGACTTCTAAAGTGCAAAATAGGAAATAGGAGTGTTAGAAGAACTTACTTGTTAGACGATGTTCGATCCTTGCTAGTCCTCTTCCAATCTGCTCCACTTCCAAAGTCTTCAAGGCTCACTCCTCTTTCACCTGTTCAGAGACAATCTTCCAGATATAGTATGATTCATATATATATGTGAGCAGGTTAGATACATCAAATATGACATGCTGTAACATAAACAATTATCAAACCAAGATATATGAGGCACATGTGGAAGAAGTAATCTCTTTATTATCAATAATGAGAAAGTTTAGAGTATAACCAAACATCTGAGACAAGGACTCCTCTGTCACCAAAGGATTCTGAGTTTCACTGCTCCAAAGACTTCTGTAAACAATCCACCAGCTTAACTTTGCTCCAAAGTGTAAGTCCCTACAACCTTCCCCAAGGTCTGTATTTATATGGGTGAAATAAGGTAGTTCTCGAAGGTTGGGGAAGTTGTAGCAGTTAGGGAGATTAAGTAAAATGACTTAACTAAACTCCCATTAGCGCGTGATTTTGTGTTTTCATGTTAAGAAGCACATTCGTGGGTATGTAGTAGAGCAACCCACGAATGACTCACGACTCTGTATAAGCGCAACCCACGAATACAAGGATTCGCAACTTGCTGTGAAGGAGACTCATGAATGACTCCTGAGTTGTCTATAAAGAGAATCGCAAATACATCCCAACATGGCTAAATGGAAAAGTAACTAGCTCGATGAAGGTAGAATGTATTTCATGACAAGCCAAGCTATAGTGTTAAGGGAAAACCTCTATTCATAAGTGTCCTTTTGTGTGCCAACATGAGGGATATCAGCACTCAGACGGAGAGGTGCCACTCACGTGTATAACAATCTTCCCCATTCTCATAGGGATCTTGGGCATCATTGATGCTGTAGGTTCTCATGGCTGAGACAACAACCCACTTTTCTAATATGCACTATGACTCTGCAAAATGTGTTATCAAACACCATTTGTTAGCTGCATAGCAATTCAAAATAAAAAACCATTTACTTACTATGACTTGGCCCATCCAGGCCCAATGTTGTAACTGACAGCTCTGTTAACTGTTCAACTTGGCCCTTTTAGCCCCAACGCTACAACCTGTAGCTTTATTAAACCACAATTTGGGTGTTGTTTTCTCTTTTAACTACTCATTCTGGCCCATACAGGCCTAACAGTAGCTCTGATACCACTATGTCACGTACCCATACCCCAATTATCATGCAGAATTAAAATTTTTTATTAAAGAACCTTTATCATTCTTTGAAACACAAGACATGGCCGAGAAACACTCCTCAACATTCATGTTCTAATACCACAATGTCACATTCTTTCCCTTCCACCATTGATCAATTCAATGATCTACGAAGAAAGATCTCAGAGGAGATCGAACGACGGTGAAAAATTTCAATGGAAAACGACAGTCACAATCTATTCCCCATCTGGGAACATATCAATGGCTAATATTCAACCTGAAAGAATCAACGATGTGGAAGGCCTAAGCTTACAAAATTAAGAAAATAGAAATTGCGATCCTGCATCCTACCTCCTGCATGTAGAATAGACCATTGCAGAAAGGTGAGTTATGGAAGGAAATATGTGAAGCCACATCTCGCATCTCACAAGTTGTGAAAAGGAAAATTTAGAATAATAGGATTTAAATAATGTTGTTTCTGCATCCCGCATCTCGCAAGTTGCGAAAAGGAAACTTGCGAAAGGAGATTTCAGCGGAAATTCAACCGTCTAACAGAAGTCTTGGACCAATTCGATCATTCAGTCCATCACCAATCTAGCCAAGCTAAGCCCCATAATGAAAATTAGAAATGCATTGAAAGTAAACATACACAGATGCATACAATGCAATTATACAGCAGAAGAAATTTATCAATTCAACACATTAAGCATGTTCATCATATTTCATTAAGCAAATACAAATGCAAAGATTAACAAAAACAAAAACACTTATCGTTGAAAGAATTTTGTCCCGTAACCAGCTATGTTGCTGCAACGTTCCACCCAACCATAGGCTCATGCATTCATCAATCTCTTAGTAGCACTGCCACCCCCGAGCTGGGCATGATTCCCCCAAGGAATAAGGAAACACCAGCAGGCTCACACATAGCCAAGGATACAACAAAACTCAACCAAGCCAACACAATTGGGTTTATCGGGCTGCAAGAAAATAAGCCAATATACTGCTAGTTTTATCAGGCTAGTTAGCCAAGCCAACTAACATATGGGTTTATTAGGCCCCACACCGAAGCCATCTCACTAATGAGCTTATCAGAATGCAATCAATCAAGACAACATTCACATTAAGGACCATCCAAGCCAACTAATAGATGGGTTTATTAGGCTGTCCATCGAAGGAATATCACACACACAAGGCCAAACACAATAAGACACACCCAAACCAACAAATGGATTTATCAGGCTATTAGCCAAGCCATCCTTCAAGTTGGGTTTATCAGGCTTCTAAGGCAGTGGACAGGAAGAACTGCTAAGCTAGTGAGGTCATCCAATGATCCAAGGACACCTTCACAAGACCTATCTGACCTCGCATCCACGTTGTCTACACACCTAGAAACACAAGGAAGTGTCCCCTTCTCTACTCCACAGTCCCTCAGGCTACACCTTCCCTTCCAGTGCTCTTCAAGATGTGCATAGAAAATTCACTAGCCACTATTGTTTGTTCCATGCTAGGTTTATCAAGTACATTCTAGGTCTCTTCCACTCCCAAGTCTTATATATAGTTCAGAACAAAACAACAGAGGCATACACAACAAGATACGAATTCACCAAATGATCATAATTCCTTGCTGGCCATTCACTCCATCATATCCAAAATGGATTCCCTGGACATGCACATTGAAGAAAAAAACTAAAACGTGAAGGATAAACACACAGGAAAGTTCATCTATGTGAGAGTTTTCTGTGAATGAAGGATCGATGATCAAAACGTCTCGCAGCTCCCTCAAAACGTGAGGGAAGATGAAAATGTTAATGCATGAGGGAATGAGAATATGTTTTCTAGGTGTTTTCTTTCCCATGAAGTCAAAACACGTTCTTCAGGAATGGGTGCTTTGCCCAATTTGAATTTTTCCCATACTCTTCCCATTGCATGCAATAACTACCTCAACCAAATTCTAGTAGAAATAAATGGTTGGAGGAAAAGACAAGAAATGGATAGTTGATAGTTTTGATGGGTTTCCCCCAATTGTTTAAGGTTAAACATGCCTCCCCTTATCCTTGATAAATCATGCCCCCATCTCATTATTTGTTGCATTGACATAGCTGGTTGTCGGTGTTTGATTAAAATGCATATTTGCATGATGTTTACAAATGTGCTTACCTTACCACATAAACCATAGGCATCAACCATGATCACTTATACACCAAACATTAATCGATGACAGGGCCTTAGCCTTGAGCTCCTTGCCATGATTCCATATAATATTTACATCATATACATTTAATGCAAATGGGGTCAAAACCGGGGTGTTACAATTACATGTTTAGGTTTTCCATTATTTTTATAGCAGGTTAGGAGATAGATTGATATGTGTTTTGCATTCGGACTTATAGCTCAGTCAACTATTAGCTTAAATTCAACTCTAATCACGGTTATATTGGATAGCTATTAGCTTAACTATTAGATACAAATATTAACTTAACTCCAATGATTCTACAACTATTAGCTTAACTTCAACTCTAATAGTTTAAGTCTTAGTCAAAGTACATTTGACATCTAAGAGTCTAGGTCAAATTCCTAATAAAATCCTTAGAAATCATAATAAACTCCTCCATTTTGTATTTAGGCATCTAGCTAATTACATCGATATACATATATATCTTAGAATTTTGGGGTGGGTTACCATTTATGTTTTTTCATATACGAATGATAATAAGACAAGTGTACTGCCCATATTGATTCTATGAGTGTCTTCCAAAATTCAGAATTAATAATTAAAAAAAAAATTACTTTAGTTAGCATATGATAAGTACACTTCGTGATATTTGAAAAATTAAAATTGAACTTCAATTATTGGATTATTAGATACAACTATGAGTTTAACTACAATGATGATACAACTATTAGCTTAACGTGAAGTCCAATCATGATTTTACTTGAAGTGTAATTGCCATATAATAACTTTTAAATTAACTATTATATACAACAATTAGTTGGAAAAATTAAACTTCAACTTCAATTATTCGATTATTAGATACAACTATTCTATTAATAGATACAATTATGAGCTTAATAGTTCATGATAATTGGAAAATTTAAACTTCAATCTCAACTTGGTAATTAAAACTCCAATTATGATAATGTACAACTATTCCATTATTAGATATAACCATTAGTTTAACTCCAATAATGATACAACTTTAACTTAACTTCAACTATAATTACTACTTTAACTAGAACTGCAATCTCTATATATTAACTTTTAAATTGACTATTAGATACAACTATTAGCTTAACTTCAATGATTTTATAACTATTAACTTAACTTCAACTTTAACCTTAGTTATATTAAATTAACTATTAGATAAATATTAATAATTCAAATATATACCAAACTTATAATACCTTGATTCCTTTGACTAATTATGATACCTTGATTCCTAGCTAATAACGGTTATATGTAATTCTCTTGTGTTTGTTACCAAATTTGAACTATAAGATAAAAAATAAAAAATATATATAATTATTTGAACAATTTTATAATGTAATGATTTTTTTTCATTAAACAAGACAAAAAAAAATATAATTATTTGAACAGTTTTATAATGTAATGATCTTTTTCCATTATAAAACATGCCGGTGAACTAAATAGGTAGGTGAAATAATTATTTGGACTATTTTATAATGGGAAGGAATCTTGGTGATGGATGTTTGTAACGTTATTAAAATAAAAGTATGGATTAAATAAGTAGCCACATAAATTACTTCATATGGTTATGCAAAAATGGGATAGATATAGAATTTATAACATAAAATATGTTCATCGTTAATTTCTAACATGGTAGATGAACCACTTTTTGAAACAATGAACAATGGCTGTAACCCTAGTTCCTACTTTATCAAACATCACAGTTTCTACATTCGTGCAGGGTTGATACCACTGAAGATTTTACATAGATTACTGTACAACATAGTCCAGACTTCCATTGAAAAACCCCAAGCAAAGCAAATGCTTAAAACCCTGTAGAGGCCTTTAAGTTCAGATCAAAGCTTTTAGCTGGCCGCTTATCTTCCCAAGAGGAACGCATATTAAAATGGCTGACAGGTTTAAAGCTTTGTTTTTGTTTCTCCTCATAACTGCTGGCTGGATTATCCTTCCTGGGAGGACTGCATTATTTATCCCTTTGTGCAGACATGGTATCCTTAGCTGCAAATCCACAGAAGTCATCCCGCTGAAGCGAGGGTATCCAGGACGATTTAGTTTCTGTAACTTTGGCATCAAAGCAGTTCATGCGATTAGTCTTCATATATTGAATTCTATCCAACAAGGCAACAAATTTCTCAAAATCGTCTCCAGTACTCTCTAATGCCCAGCGGTGCCGTTTTGCCTCGGCTCGATTTGCGGAAACAACCAGTAGTTCTCTTACACTACATCTTAGAGGCTTCATCTTATGCTTAATAGAAAGGGCCATGTATCCCCTCATGTGAAAGAATATAATGGAGCAACAACAGAAAATACACCGGCTATTCAAAGCTGTTTAAATAGGAAATAGAAAACAATAATACTGTCGGTGAATATCATAGTTAGGTAAATACCATGGGTTACCTAACTCACTAACTTATCTACCGATGAGATTACTCTCTTCAACACACCCCCTTAATCTCAACTGGCAATACATCATCAACACTGTCTATGCTTAAGTGCTGTCTATGATATACAAATGCAAATGTTCCCAATGGTTTGGTGAACATGTGAGCTAAGTGCTCCTTAGAGCCACAAGACAGTAAAGAAATTTTTTTTCATTGACTAACTCACGAATGAAGTGATAGCGAGTGTCAATGTGTTTGTTTTTTCTATGAAATACATTATGTTTAGACAACTGTATTGCAGAGTTATTATCACAGAAAATAGAAGTGGGATCTTTTGGAGTGTGTCCCATATCTTTCAACAGTCTTCTTAGCCAAGCTGCATGGCAAGCTGATGTGGTGGCTACTACATATTCTGCTTCTGCAGAATACATGCTCACAATGGGCTATTTCTGAGATGCCCAAGAGATCAGATTTGTACCCAAATGGAAAGCATAACCAGATGTGATTTTCCTATCATCAAGACTACTTGCAAAATCACTCTTAGTGTACCCTGTAAGAGTTGTACTGTCTGGTGTATGAGTGTACCAGAGGCCATATCCAAGTGTGCCTGCAACATATCTCAATATTCTTTTTCCAACCTTCCAGTGAGAATCTTTGGGAGACTCCATAAATCTGGACATATGATTAACAACATACATCAAATTAGGTCTAGTTGCAGTCAAATACATTAAACTTCCTACCATTTGTTTATAGAGTGTATTGTTTACTGTTGGTTCATCACCATTCTTGGTTAACTTGGTGCCAAGAGCTGTAGGGGTTTCTGCTGGTTTACATTTATCCATTCTGAATCTCTGCAAAATATCAGTAGCATACTTATGTTGGAAGATAAAAATACCTTTATCAGTTTGAGTAACTTCCAGGCCAAGGAAGTACTTCATTAGTCCTAGATTAGTCATTTCATATAAATACATGGAAACATCAATAGATATACATTAATATATGAAAAATAAAAATAATACATACAATTACCAAAACAAAGAATATAAAAAACTTTATAATGCTAAACCTACAAATGGATGATATTCATTCCCCCCCTTAGCGTGTCCATGTTCCCTGCAATGTTTTGTGGCTGTTGAGATCAATATTCTTCTCCTCTTAAACCCCCTGCATCAGAGTACACGGACAATAACATTTGCCATCACCCCTTCATTTCGCTGCATCCCATAGTCTAGCAAGCAATTGTCGGTTGTTTTTGTTTGGATCCAGAATATTTCTATTCGATATTTTGTCACAAACTTCATGAATGAATATAACCAATTGTCTTAAAAAATCAAGTTCCATGCATCACAATTTTCTCAAACAGAGGTTTGTCGAAGAATAAAAAAATCCCGGCAAACTGTGTGTCGAACAAAAAAAAATTTCCCGCAACCGCCCGTTGAGGAATAAAAATTCCTGAAAACGTCTATCGAGGAATAAATAATTTTCGCAAATCGTGCGTCGCTTCTACAAAAAACATGTCGGAATGTTTTAAAAAGTTTAAATTTATAATGGCCCTTTCATCAAATATCCGACACCTTGAACATAGTTACCATTGGAAATATGGGACCAACAATTTCAAGTTTGTCAAATTTGACATTATTTTCTTTCAAAGAACCTATGGATTAACGTCGGATATTCGACACCTATGCATCGAAAAGCCTACAAAGTAAGTGTCGAATTCCAGACACATATATGCCAAAAAAGGGCTCCAAAGTGTCGAATATTCGACACCCTAGCGGTCAAAAAACCAACTCCAACGTGTTGGATATTCGACACCCTTGACGTCGAAAAACTGACTCCAAATGTGTCAAAAATTTGATGACGCTAAATTTTTTTCTAATTGTTGTACTTCTCAATGATTGTTGCCCGACACATCTATACAAAACATCAGATGACATCGGATCCTGTCGTCAGATTTTGGGTTCAAATCCTGTTACGCGTGCAAAATTACTTTAAATTATTCTATGATCATGTGATAGCTATGGATATACCATTTTATCGTCATTTGATTTGTTCAGATGGTTGTGCTGGATAGGTCCAGAATACACATGTATTTTAATGGTTGTGTTTGTTGCATATAAAATACAAGGTGCCACATGTATGAAACTGCTTTGAAACTGGTCATGGAAAAGGAGAGCATGATGGTGCTGGTGCATGCATTAAAACTGCCCTTCGAAGGGAAGAGATGAATTTTACAGGTGCTTTCCTTCGAGACGTTGCATCTATAGTGAAATGGTGTGCATCTGTCATGGGAGAAAAAGAAACAAGGAACACCTAGTGCGAAGAATATTCTGGGAGGTGACAATTGTGGATCAATCCCAAACACATCGATTGAACACAGTGCATGGAACTCGACAATTTCATTCAATTAGAAGCTCAGACGACTCGGCCCTACAAATTTGGACAAGATTGAAGGCTTGCTTTTGTAGTTCCTATAGCACCAATGAATGGGATGATTGTGAGTATACAAATACCGTTGATACATGGGATTGAGTGACACTTGGTACCAATTTCAACGAGGTTAATCAAATAAACCATTTGGAAGATGATCTGACACATATTTCTACAGACCATGATCACATATTGGATCTCATACAAACAGGTACACGAGTAGTACCTAAAATAGAAAATGCATTTATGTATTGTTTACTCGACCTATGTAGAATTTAATTTATGTAGAAATTAGAAATGCAAGAGCTTATTTAAAAAATGTATTATTAACTTGACCTATTTCCTTTCACAGGTTAAATATATGCAGTGGTTGCCCCAAAAAATAATGAATGGGGTTCTGACTATTGGTTGGCACGTTGCTTAGAGGGGAAACAAACCATTCTTGAACCTGTTATAGATGATGAAAATATTGAATTCCCAACTTGCTCGATGGTTATAAAAGGGGAATACTTGACACTTGCAGCACAACAGAAAAGGAAGGGTGGGTATGTATATCAAGATTATAGACCAGGAGCTATTGTATACCACTTCACCAACCTAGTAGTTGGTATAAACATCAATTTGCACACACTTGGTCACAAAAATAGGTCACATGTATGATACTTGCTAATTCATATAGAGCACGAAATATTGATGGACACCATCGGCACCAGAGATGATCTAGATGGCCTATCGTCTCAGTGCATTGTCAGGTGTGTTATTTAACCTTTAAAGTGAATGCTGAAGCACAATTTCAATTATTTATCCTTATTTTATTCCCAATGTAATAAACATGTGATTGACCGATACCATTCACAGACATAATATTTTTCAGAGGATACTAGACACTATAAACATGATCGTACAACTTCAAGTGAGTTATCTATAAATCATGTTTGCACATTTTCATTGGGTTCTCTTTTTCTTCTTATGATGTTACTAGTGTCTAGCCTTCCATGTGCCTAGGATACAAATACCATCTATGGCACATTGGAGGTGCCAAGAATGGTGTCTTTAGACACCAACAAATAGAATTCAGAAAATAACATGCTCTCGAGTTGTTGAAATTTACATTTTTTGATATTTTTAGTTTAATATACATTTAATTACATTCCCATGTACATATTGAAAACCAACTAGGGTTTCATGAACACCAATTTGCATGTTATCACTAGGGTTGACAAGTTATGACATGGAACTAGGGTTCAATGACCTCTTTATAAGTTATGAGATGGAACTAGAAACACATGGACATGTACAAATTGGAAACCAACTAGGGTTTCATGAACACCAATTTCCATGCTATCACTAAGGTTGACAAATAATGAGATAGAACTAGGGTTTAGAGAGCAATTTACAAGTTAAGAGATGGAACTAGAAACACGTGGACATGCACAAATTGGAAACCAACTATGGTTTCATGAACATGAATTTGCATTCTATCACTAGGGTTGACACGTTATGAGATGGAACTAGGGTTTAGCTAGCAATTTACAAGTTATGAGATGGAACTAGAAACACATGGACATGTACAAATTGGAAACCAACTAGGGTTTCATGAACACCAATTTGCATCCTATCACTAAGGTTGACAAGTTATGACATGGAACTATGGTTTAGCGAGATCTTTACAAGTTATGAGATGGAACTAGAAACACATGGACATGTACGAATTGGAAACCAACTAGGGTTTCATGAACACCAATTTGCATGCTATCACTAGGGTTAACAAGTTATGACATAGAACTATGGTTTAGTGAGCTCTTTACAAGTTACGAGATGGAACTAGAAACACATGGACCTGTACAAATTGGAAACCAACTAGGGTTTCATGAACACCAATTTGCATTCTATCACTAGGGTTGACAAGTTATGAGATGGAACTCGAAACACATGGACATGTACAAATTGGAAACTAACTAGGGTTTCATGAACACCAATTTGCATGATATCACTAGTTTTGACAAGTTACAACATGAAACTAGGGTTTAGTGACCTCCTTACAAGTTATGAGATGGAACTAGAAACACATGTACATGTATGATATGGTGTGGTACATGTTATTATGGTAGGGTATGTAGAACTAGTATGGTATGGTATGTTAGTATGTTATGTTATGGTATGTTATTTTATGTTAGTATGGTATGGTGTTAGTATCATAGGGTATTGTAGGGTATGTTATTGTTTGTTAGTATGGTATGATGTTAGTATCATAGGGTATGATATGGTATATTACACATGCATGCATGAATTATTGTTTAGTGAGCTCTTTACAAGTTATGAGATGGAACTATGGTTTAGTGACCTCTTTACAAGTTATGATATGGAACTAGAAACACATGGACATGTACAAATTGGAAACCAACTAGGATTTCATGAACACCAATTTGCATGCTATCACTAGGGTTGACAAGTTATGACATGGAACAATGGTTTAGTGACATCTTTACAAGTCATGAGATGGAACTAGAAACACATGGACATGTACATATTGAAAACCAACTAGGGTTTGTAGGATATGATGTTAGTATTGTAGGGTATGGTATGGTATATTACAATGGTATGGTATGTTAGCATGGTATGATGTTAGTATGTTATGTTATGGTATGTTATTGTATGTTAGTATGGTATGATGTTAGTATCATAGGGTGTTGTAGGGTATGTTATTGTATGTTAGTATGGTATGATTTTAGTATCATAGGGTATTGTAGGGTATGCTATGGTATATTACACATGCATGCATGACTTAGTGTTATGATGTTAGTGTATGTAATCTAGGTAGTGTATGGTATGGTTATGATGTTAAAAAGTTGAGGATAGCCATAATGTTAAAAAGTTGATGAGTCATAAATTCTTCCTGTAAGTTTTGGAAATTCATACTAGCACACATGTGAACCACACATATCATGTTCTAAGATCAAGTCAACCATATCATGTTCCAAGATTAAGTAAACCATATCACGTTCCAAGATCAAGTTAACCATATATGTACAAATTTGAACCTTGCTTTATATTATGTATGTATAGAAATAATGTTACAAAAATTGGC
Source organism: Pseudotsuga menziesii (assembly GCA_001517045.1). Classification (NCBI taxonomy): domain Eukaryota; kingdom Viridiplantae; phylum Streptophyta; class Pinopsida; order Pinales; family Pinaceae; genus Pseudotsuga; species Pseudotsuga menziesii. The sequence continues at coordinate 145,971 of LPNX011073855.1, read as the reverse complement.
ATGCCACATGGCCATAATACAAAATAGTGGATCAAATTGTACATCTGTGTGTATAAAAACAAAAAGTTACATCTATGTATCCCCCCTATACATTTATTCCAGTTATCCCCCCTTTCGCTGCCACTGCCAATGTCTTCGGAGAAGTCTAGCTTTCTTTTTCGACTGCTCATTGGTGATCCCCGTCACTGAACAAGAGGGATTGGTTGCATCAGTGGAGACTGCAGAAAAAACCAAATTTTGTAAGTTAGTTTATCAATCTATAAAAATTATATGTACATTTGTTCAAATTCCAAACCAATATAACATTTTTACTTACTATACGTGAGTAAGTAATGGTGGGTCATGGTGCCTTACTAGCAGCAACCCCGATTGGGTGATATTCAAGCACCACTTGCTCACTATCAAGCTACATAAAAAATATACATATATTCTAATGTCAATAAATATACATGTACATTGGGGAGGAAGAGGTGGGCCACCAATTTGGGCCTCTTCAAGCACCAAATCAGAGAAAGCGATACACAAACATACAAAGAAAGTGATACATAAATGTACATGCTGGCTTGTCAGAGGTGAGTCACCAAGTTGGTGCTCTTCAAGCCCCAATGCCTCACTAGAATCCTGCATAAAGTAACATATATGTCAATTTTAGATAATAAAATGAATCAGAGACATATATACTACATGGATGGAAAATGATGTTTCCAAAGAAAGCAAAACATACATGTATGTAGAGGGGGGGGAAGAGGTGGGTTGACAACAACCTCGCTTTGGTGCTCTTCAAGCACCACTGTCTCAATAGATTCATGCATAAACTAACATATGTTAAAGTGATACATAAACATACAAAAATGTACAAAGAGAAAGAACCAAATTAGATAAATCCATATATAAACATACAAAGAAAGTGATACATAAACTTACCTGTTGGCTCATCAAAGGTGGGTCGACAACAACCTCGCTTTGGTGCTCTTTAAGCACCACTGTCTCAATAGAGTCCTGCATAAAGTAACATATGTCAAAGTGATACAGAAACATACAAAGAGAAAGCACAAAATCAGAGAAAGCCATACATAAACGTACAAAAAATGTGATACATAAATGTATGTGTTGGCTCGTCAGAGGTGGGTCGACAACACCCTCGCTTTGGTGCTCTTCAAGCACCATTGTCTTAATAGATTCCTGCATAAAGTAACATATGTCAATGTCAGATAATACAAAGAAAAAGAGATATACCAATGGGGGAAACAAGGAAAAAGATACTTGCATGTACAAAAAGTAATATAAGCAAGAGTTGCAATGTATAAATATACTTGGAGGACGTGAGGAGGTGTGTAACCAATGGATCGATTAACTAGAAACGAGAGAAAATGACTTCTACTTGTACTAGAGAAAAAGCTCACTTTTTGGACATATTAATCAAACTCACGTTCCTACGTACAGAAGGATAAAGATACAGTTATACAATTTCAAAAAATTAAAAAGTACATGTTGAATCAATAAAATCACAATTAAAAGAAAGCGATACATAAATGTACATGTTGGCTCATCATACATGGGTCATCGATCTAGTGCTCTTCAAGCATCGGTGCCTCACTAGAATCCTGCGTAAAATAACATATGTCAAATTCAGATAATAAAAAGAATTATAGACATATATACTACATGGACGGAAATGATGTTTTCAAAGAAAGCGAAACATACATGTACTTAGTTGGGGGGGGGCGGAAGAGGTGGGTCAGAAACAACCTCGCTTTGGTGCTCTTCAAGCACCAATGGCTCAATGGATGCCTGCATACATAACATATGTCAATGTCATATAATACAAAGAAAACAAGACATATACTTGATGGACGAAAAATGATTTTTCCAAAGAAAGTGAAACATAATTAAAAGCATATTTAAAAGTATATTTAAAATAATACCTGCATTTGGGAATCTACCTCTACATGAGAGGGACTAAGCTGGGATTCAATGTACTCATCCTGATCACCCTGCATAAAACGTATGTATCAAAATTAGGATGTATTGAATGTTACAATCTCTACTATAAATATGTAAATAACGTTGACAAATTAACAAGTATAGTTCTTACCACTAATGGTGAAGAACCAAACCCATATGCAATATTGACAGCAGCATCAATGTTCTCTACATTAATCGGCACATCAATGTTTTCAACATTAATCGGCGGACTATGCGACTTTGAGGTGCCATGGGACACCAGCTGTATATTTGTTCACATAATTTGTTAGATAATTAAATAGAAATAAATTGCGAAACAATTGAAATTTTTTATATGAAACAAAATATAATAAGAAAATAATGAGTTTTACTTACAAATCAAAGTAATCCATCGTCCCTGAAGTCTGTTGAAAGCTATTTTGAAAGGGAATCATGATTTTTTTAATTAGAAAGTTTTGTTGAAAGGGAATCATAATTTTTTAAGAAATAATCTTTAGCTTATTGTTTACTTTTTGGTGTATAAATTCACATAAAAATCAACAAATATTGGGCATAGTAAGTATATGCTAAATTCAACTAAATGCTTAAATATATATTTTAAATTTTGAGTTTGTAAAATTCAGCAAATATTAGTTTGGATATTGAATTATATTTAAATGTTTTGTTCTATTCTATAGTTTACCTTTTAAATAATTAAATACTATTTATTCAAATGTAATTGTTAATGAGAGTGGAATTTCACCTAAAATAGCTAAATGTTACGTGATAGTTTAACTTTTAACATTTTAATTATTTATACCATCCAATGATAACTTATACTATTTCTAACTTGATCATTAAAAAAAAATTAATAGATACATTTGTGAACCTTTAACCTATATATTTCTCTATATAAATAAATATAAACTCAAATATAATAGTATATTTAAAAAATTTCTAAAATTAAAATATACATATTTTATATATAGGAGATATCTTGTTAGTATAATATATTGTAATATTTTATATATAGAAGATATCCTGTTAGTATAATATATTGTAATATTTTGTTAGTGTGAGTATAATATATTGTAATATTTTGTTTTTGGAGTAAGACCTAAAACAAAATTAAGATCAGAATCCTAAACAAATTAAAGAAAAAAAATTAAAATTAAAGAAACCAAACCAAAAAAATAAGAATGAAGGTCTCTGGTGCTAAATTATAGTTTCCATTAACTTCTTAATGTTCTCCCACCACAAAATGATAAAAGATAACTAAAATAATATTTTAGTCTTGGAGTAAGACCTAAACCTCTAAACTCTTAAAAAAATTAAAATTCAAAAACCAAACCTAAAAAGAAGAACATAAAAACCCAAACCTAACAATTTATAACATTAAAAAAATACATGGACTTATGAAGTAGCTACATAAACCGTAAATAAACCACATTTTGAAACTGTAACGATGAACGATGGCCGTAACCCTAGTTCCTATTTTATCAAACATCACAGTCTCTGTATTCGTTCATGGTTGATACCACTGAAGATTTTACAGAGATCACTGTACAACACAGTCCAGACTTCCACTGAAAAACCCCAAGCAAAGCAAATGCTTAAAACCCTGTAGAGGCCTCTACGTTCAGATCAAAACTTTTAGCTGGCCGCTTATTCTCCCTTGAAGAACACATATTAAAAAGGCTGGCAGGTTGAAAGCTTTGTTTTTCTTTCTCCTCATAACTGCTGGCTGGATTATCCTTCATGGGAGGATTGCATTTATCCCTTAATTGTGCAGAGATTGCATCCTTAGCTGCAAATCCACAAAAGTCTTCCGGCTCAAACGAGGGTATCCACGGCGATTTAGTTTCTATAACTTTGGCAGCCGAGCCTTCTGCCAAACGGAAGTTCATGCGATTAGTCTTCATATATTGAATTCTATCCATCAGTGCAACAAATTCCTCAAAATCGTCTCCAGTACTCTCTAATTCCCGCCGCTGCCGTTTGGCCTCGGTTCGATCTGTTTGAATTTCTGAAACCTCATGCTGACACCAAGCACATGGTTTGAACTCGAACAACCGTTTCGATCCCCTGCTGCAGAAATCCATGGATCAATATAATACTTTTCAAAAGATCATTCACCCACGCAAGAAAGAAGCACTATTATAGTAGAGTGAAGAATAATGTGTAACAAAAACAACCATATGGTGAACATCCTTCTTGAGGCGGGCATAACCCTAAAAACAAAGTCAGGCAGATTCTGCACGTACCCGGTGTCAACCAAATCACACAGGAAACTTAGTTGTACACTAATTGGTTTATGCGGGGTTTAGTTTTTATCAAATTATTAATTCAAACCTAAGGGAAGAAGCTAAGGATGGGAGGTGTCACTATCCTACAGAGAAGTTTGTCCATTATTTAAGTTAACCTAACCCAGATTTATTAGAGAAGTTCCTCCAACATTTAAGTTAGCCTAGGCTCAGATTTAAGGCTATCCTTATTTCTATTGCTATTTTCGATCAACCAACTTGCAAGGAGCAGAGAGCAGAGTCAACAGTTGACGATGCTCCCTGCCCTTTGGATAAAAAAATCAGCCATCTAAATAAGCTCACCCCATACTTACCCATACTTACTGGATAAGTTTGTCCAACATTTAAGTTAACCCAGATATACTGCCTTGCTGTAATCTACTCCAATTCTAGCTTAACTCTCTCTCTATATATATAATTTCATTTTTTCCCATTCCAAAGAACTGCACAAAAAGTGGAAAGACTTTATCTGAAAAAATTACTAAGAAAACGACGCTGAACAAACACTTTTGGATTAAAAAACCCAGGCAAATTGCAAACATGTAGTGATCTTGAGAAGAATATTAACCAGGCATATGGTTTTGTGCAGGTGAGTGGCCACCATCTTTTCAGAAAGGACCAAAAAACGCTTGGAGGCCTGATAATCGTGGATGTAAAAACATCGTTCACATTTCAAAATGCATACAGGGTGTATTCCATCTGCGAAACGTCATCTATGACGTTTGATTTTAGAGATGACGCGATCACTCTAACCTCGATGGGGCGAGTTAACAGGTGGAAAAATTCCAAATTATTTTGTCCATTCTCAAGGTACCGAACCTTTTTCATCTTTGAAACGTCATCAGTGACGTAGGAATATCAATTATGTACTTATTGAAATAGTGTTAGCATTTTAAATGTTATTATCGTTTTCAGTTTTTTTTAACTCGTATACGTAATAGATTCAGATTTTAAAAAGATGTTTTTTTCAATGTGTAAAAAATTTTATTTAAGTTTTAAATTATTAGTGCTTATAATATTAGTTTGATGGATTAACTTAAATGGGTGAAAGTTAAGAGTTGTAAGTATAAAATCTTGATCAAATTCATCCTTAATTATATATAAATAAATATAAATAAAGACTTCACTTGATATTCCCATTATGTTATAGGCTTTGTAATCAAAACTATTCCACTAAGAAATAAACTCTATAATCAAAGTCTGACAAATTAAACAAAAAAATTTCACTTCTTATATTATTAATAAATTAAAATCTATATAAAATTTATTTTAGTTATTTATATGCAAAGTTGAAAATTTACCCATACATATGTCATAATGCCATCACTTCATAAAAAAAAATGGAGTCACCGTTTAAATGGTAAATTAAAATCTATATAAAATTTATTTTAGTTATTTATATGCAAAGTTGAAAATTTGCCATCACTTCATAAAAAACGGAGTCACTTTTAAATGGTAAATTAAAATCTAAATAAAATTTATTTTAGTTATTTATATGCAAAGTTGAAAATTTACCCATACATATGTCATAATGCCATCACTTCATATCATAAAAAACGGAGTCACCGTTTAAATGGAAACGTTTGTTGAGCACAAAGCCACCATTTAAATAAAAATAGTAGTCTTATACACATTAAAGAGCTTTTCATGCCATCATCAAAGGAGGCCATTATCTAAATGGCATTCTATGTAATGAGTTAGCTAGTTCATGTTGTAATCAAAGGTTCAATCATACATCCCTATAGTACGAATTAGCTAGTCATTTATACTATATGGTCAATGGAGTAAGCTACCGACGCAATGATTTTTTCCGATGGCAATCCTTGCGTCAACTCTCCGGCTCTTGGCAACCCGTCCTCTCTGTTGCCGGTAGCCCCTTCTACCCCATCGCCGTTAGACAAATCGGTTAACAGTCCGCCATTAGAACCTTCGCGTTGTCTACTCCACTCCGGCGTTTCCCCACGCTACGTACTTGCCATGAATGCCATGCAATCATGGTTTCCACCAACCACCCTTCATCTCGAGCCAAAACATCGTCATAGGGCTCCCTGCACAATTCAAACAATGATCATGCTTCTTCTTCCAGTTATTGTCCGTTTCTGCTCTTTTTCTGCTCGACGCATCCTTGCTCTGGCTTAAGCTTCAAACCATGGAGGAGGTGTGTTGCTATTTCCATTCGCACAGTCACCATAGTCCCGTGAAGGCAGGTTCAACAATTCCTCAATTTTAAACTTGCTCAGATCTTATTTATCTAGTTCATCAAGGGAAGTCATATCAAACTTTTCAATGATGGATTCAACATTGTTCCAGATCTTGCAACAAGATTGATTATCAACACTAACAGTTTCATTAATTTCCATGCAACTTACTTTCCATGAATCTATCCATATTCTGGTTTTGGCACTTTCCTTGCTAGTGCCTCTCGGGCTTCTTTATAATGGTGTTTTCAATCAAGAATTTCATTAAACTTATATTGCACTAAATTCCATTCATCTTCTTGCACTCGTCTTGATCTAATAACCTAATAAGTTTGTCATAATACTATCGCAATTTGTCCAATTGTAAGAAAAAAAAATGTGTGCCCCTCTCATTGCTTCGTTTGCTTTAAGCACTTCACGTTTTATAAAATCTAGTGTCAATTGGTTCTTCCCATAATAATTTACTAATTTGTGATTTTCTCCTCCTGTAATTTGTACAAAGCATATTTATTTTACCTCTATAAGGAAGACATGATTTCTTTGTGTTCGTTGATTAATTGGTCGACCTCTTCCCTCTATTGGTTTTATTCTTCTGGTAATTGTTGCTTCAAGGGGTTTACTTATTCTTTATACTGGTCCACTAACAAATCTATATGACACATTATCATAGCATTGGAATTTGTCATCGCTCCTAATATAGAATTTGTAGCAACCACAATTTGTTGAGGATCCTTATTTGCAACATCCCAAACAACTATATTTTCTTGTGTCCCTTCAATCCTCTATCTCTTTGAGGGCTTGTTTGCAACACTCTTAATAGATTCGTTGAAATAATAATCTCATGATGATACTACAATAGCATCAACAGTCATGAGGATAGTAGATATTTATACCCCTAGAACCATAGAGAGTGGAGTACCTAGATTGACCAGAGAGTAAAGCAGTGCAAGTTGTTTTGCTTTTTATGCTTCCACTTCTTCTTCAATTTTCCTAATTTCCTCCTCTTTCTTATTTTTTCCTTCCTCTTCATTTTCTTCATTTTGCACTCTTTAAATCTAACTTAATTTATTTATTCTGTGTAGTGCTATCTGGTTTAGACTCACTTAAGCTAGTGCCTTCCATTGGTGAAAGAGTGAAATCCTTCCTTATTATTAGCCTTTAGTTACAGCCTTGTGAAAGTCGTATCCATTAATTCATTCATAGTGAACTGAACATTTAACCCCACTGAAAATGGATATTGTGATGACTAAGCTAAGGAACCATGTCCAATAAGAAGGTTTTTTACATTGTACAAATGCCACACAAACTATGGATTCAACAGTTTCCGTAATAAGTTTTGTCTGTATTTATGTGTATTCTTCTATATTCTAAGCTTTTTCCTCCGATTCATTTTCTAGTTGTTGTTGCATTAGCCTTTTTCCCTTAGCTTCTTCTTGTTTTCTATTTTCCTTTCATGTGGTTCTATAAGCTACTTCCTTCCACCATTCTTCTAGTTTATATTGCTTTAGCTTTTCCTCCTGAGATTCTTATTTTCTTTTCTCTTCTTCCTCATCTTTTAATTTTTCGTCTCCTTCATTTTTCTTGGCATCCTTTGCATCTTTTATGGCATTTTCTTCTACATATTTTGGGATTTTCTAATGCCTCCTTTCAAAGGATGACTAGGCATCTTGTTTCTACTTCAATTTCTCTTCAAATTCTAAGAACTTCATGATTAGGGATTCTCTCCTAGTCTTCTGTAGTTGTTTCTTGTTCAGTCTCAACATTAAAAACAACTTCCATTTTGGCCCTAGCCATTTTAGGGAGGATAACATGATATAAGTTAAGAGACCCATTTTGATAACTATTTTTGATCTATTAAACACTTCATCGTAATTTGAATATCTTTGGAAAATGTGCTAATGGGGTTCAAATTCATGTCTATATGTATGATTAAATCCCACTAATATAAAAATGATCTTCAATTACCTTCCTTGGGTCATGTTTTTTATCAGACACTAAACAAAGATTAAGTTCCTCAAGAGAAAATGATTCCTTTTAGTCATGAGCAGCATTGGCTAAGATATACAAGCCTATTTTAATAGAGAATCTCATCCATTCTCTCTTCACATTATGTGATAGACAGAGGGAAATTCCTTTAACTATAGTTTAATAGACAATTTCCTTGATAATTAACATATAGGGGATGTATCTTGGCAACAAGTTAGGTGGGGATGAGATGCCTAAAATTTTGATATAGGTGAAAAACTCAAGGATATAATCCAGTCACCAATTTTTTGAAGGGTTGTTGTTGGTTGCAATCTGTCAAACCCAAGGTTCATCATATATGACCAACAAAACCCCATAGGCACCGGCATTTTCAATACCATGTGAACAAGGTAAAGTATCACCAAAGATGTGGATAGGAAATTACATAGAAATATGACTCAGGTCTGTGTAAGGAGGAATGGTGTCATCTTATTTAGCATAATATCAATCCTAGTTTAAGCCTTAATCACATTAACCATTATGAAAATTCTTAATAGGAAATTATCATATTTAACTCCTAACATTTCGTCACATATACATTACAGAGAATATACACAAAAACAAGAACTTCATTCTATTACATTGGAAAAAATCCAAGTATCACCATACAATTGACAAAACTCATCTCAACAACTTAACTTTTGCATATTCTTCCCCTTACAGTCGCAACAAACTGTTTACAAAACTTAACACGGATAAAATTACAATACCAGTGATAACTACCAGAATAATATCTAATTTATTGACCAACCCAACCCTTTACAAAATCGAGCCTTATATAGGTTGAGATTCCCAAAATAGCAAGATGGTAATACCGCACAGTTGCTTAATTGATTATGTTCCTTTAGCTCGGTGTGCAAGATCAAGTCCAAAACATGGGCACCAACAAGCCCCTAACACTAATATGTGGCTCATCCCAAGCCATGCAATTCAAGGTTTTAGGGATGCTATTGATGGAATGCTAGAGCACAGGTCACTGATGAAGACATAGAAACTTTTTTGAATTGGCTCAAGGTCATTGGCAATGTCCTTAATCCCCACAATGAATGAGATGACATCATCTTTACTAATATTTCCCACCTCTATATTTTCTTTCTCTGTAACTGGCAGAAACTTAGTGGCCCTATCATGGAGTTCAGAGAGGCTATCAAAATGTTTTTATTCCTATTCTTGACCCCCAACAATGACCCATGCAATGGTCTACTACTATTTTCTACTAATATTCATCCTCTTTTTTAGCTCATTTATTTCTGTCATAGCAACCTCTTTCTTGATTGATAGTGGCATATGACCCATGCTTTGTTTTTCATGCTCGCCTACACTTCATAATATTGAATGCTCTAGTCCACTTGTTGGATGTGGTAAGGTTATTTCATATGCTCTTGGTATCATCTGTTCCTTATTTGAATGTATTGGGATGCTAACTCGTATATGAATATGGTAGTAGATGAGATAAGATGTTGATGGAAAGCATAGATAAATTATGTGCCATTTCAAAGGAAATATAAAAGGATACCATCCTTAAGAGTTGCAAATATGATGCTACGGTTAAAAAACTCTCACTTCAAAGTCATTATGCCTGTTTTGGGGATCCTTACACAGTTCTATTCCTTGTAGTTAAAAATATTGTGACAGCCCTATAATGTGATCTAGTACACTCACTTTATCATGTCATGGACCAATTAGGTGAAAAGACACAAATCAATATTTCTAATATTTAGATAGCTAAGTTGTTGAATCATCTATGGATAATATAAAGGTGTTCAATGGATTATTAGAGGTTAAAAGCAATTGAAAACACACATGATTAGTACATTAAACCAAGTTGGTATTAGGTGATCCCCTAATGTATAATATTATAACACCACATGGTGATGAAAGAGTTGACCCCACTTACAAATTTTCTCAGCCTTGACTTATTTATGACACTGAAATCCACATACCTAATCAACTCCATAAATCTCACCCAATACATTCCCATTGTCAGCTTGGCCCAAGTCAAGAAGTGGATTTCATTTTCCTATCTATGGCGATATATAGTAATATGAAAATTATTTCGATAGAGTTGCTCCCTAAACAATTCCCATGCAACTACATATGCAAAATCCCTTATATATATCTTTCCACTTTATCTGACCGTAGTGTGGCACTTTGCTTGAGATGGAAAATTATCAAACAAACTTAATGATTAATAGTGATATTTGAACCCAAAACACTTATGGACATTAATTAACCAAGCTTCTATTAATTATATCTTAATACAACCACTAAGCTCTGTGAAATTTCCCTTGTACAAATTCTTGAGGAGAATGTTTGATTGGGATCTAGTATTATCATTTCCTTCATTTTTATGATGCATGCACCCCTAGTAGGGTTAGGTTGTGTTGAAACACCACTTACCCCATGTGGGATTTGTTATGCTTCTTGCTTCTTAGGGAATATGTCAAGTTCACTATAAAGAATGGTTCATGGATCCTTCCATTTCGTATAAATTGCAAGCACGTTTTTAAATATAACTAGTTTTTGTTTTTTTTTTCAGTAATGTGTTTGCACATTGTTTGTAGGAATTTATTCAAAATGGGAAAGCAAGGAAAATGGCAAGCTATCATGCAACTTGGAATGCAAGACCCTAAACACATGCTCACCTTTTCCTCCAAGGATATTCTTTGGTCTAAAATTGATCGATCAAATGGAATTTTTGATTGTGTTGCCAAAATCCCATCCCATAGAATATCCGACTTCATTAGGGGGGGAGAAATGAACTCCGATGCTCCATGTAGTTTAATCCAACAGAAAAAGAAAGAACCAGGGAAAAATGATACTGCTTCATTGAGTTATGAAGTGTAAATATATCAAGAATGTATTATTTATATGTAATTAATGATATCACATTTATAATTTGGTGTCTGTATTGACACTGGAAAATTTTTGTATGTAGTTACACATGTTGTTATGGTATGGAGGACAAAAGAGAACAACCAGATAAATGTAGGACTTCATTTTCCAAGAAGAGGGGATGCCAATGCCATTTTATAGTTAAGGTTATGGTTCAAAATCCTGAGGCTGCAATATTGACATATAATCTATATGAGCATGAAAACAAACAAGGATGGCCTTGTCCTAGTTTGCATGACACTTTAGGCGAGGCCAGGTTTCTGCATAAGCCTAAGCTCTCAAGGGACATAGTCTCATATGTAGAAAGTTTCTTTTTTTTGGAGGTGCCAGTTGAATCAGTTTGCAAAATGCACATAAAGAAACATATTAACCTGGATGCAACAGCTTGGGATAGGGACTTCTTCTTGAGAAAAAAATATGTTGCAAAAATCTGTTGTCGGTTGAGAAAAGGAAATTATCAACTCCATAAAAAAGATGAGATGAGTGTTAATATTTGGTACCAAAAGCATAAAGAATATTTTTTCTTATACCAGAATCCCAATGATGCAGATGTGCCTTTCATAATTGGAATCCAAACGAAATGGATGTTGGAGACAATTGTCAAGCTATGTCATAACAGCTTAATAGCCACGGATTCAACATTTAGTACAAATAAATATGGGGTATGTGTGTTTTCCTTGTTTTTTTTAATATGATTATCCAATATTCAGCCGTTCAATTTATTTAATAAAAAAAAAAAATTCACTTCCTGTCTTGTTTGAGTATGGCAGTACCAGCTTTGCACACTAGTTGCATTTGATGCACAACAAAGTGGGGTGCCAGTTGCATGGGTTGTTCCATCGTGGAATAAAACTGAAGATATTGCACTTTGGTTGGAGTAGCTTATGAATAGGTGTTACCAACTCCGTCCTGATTGGAAACCCAATGCCTTCATGGTTGATGATGCGTTGGCTGAGATAGCTGCATTGAGGTATATTCATTATCATTACTATTCATTTTAACTTATCTTTTTTATTGAAAAGTCTCACTTGTGACCCATCGAACAGTGCAGGAGGGTGACACAGTGCGAAGTTATATTGTGTGTTTGGCAGGTTAGAAGGGCATGGCTAGAAAACATCAATAACTTGGCCACTAGTCCAGACATGGCAAGTGCAATGTTTAATAAGTTAGGTTATATTATGAATTATTGTTCCAACGATGATGTGACTGCTACAATACAAGGATTTTTCAATTAATTTGTTAATGAGGGGAAATTCTTGGACTATCTCAACAATAATTAGGGTTTTCGGTGATAAGTTTCGTAAGTGAAGATGACTCTTTCTTGTGTTTTTACTTAAGTGTTTCATAATTACCATATATTTCCATTAACTTGTTTTTTTACTTTCAGGGATGTGGGTCAAAGGCTGTCGTGATTTTCTGCATGCAAATCAAGATACCAACAATGCAATAGAATACTACCATTGTTACCTAAAGATCAACTTTCTCTCCAATCGATGGAAGAAATGTGCTCGTCGAATTGGTTGGTTATTATATTTGCTCTTGACAAATGTTGAACCTATTTATCAGTTCAAAGAAATTCTGAAAGAAGAAGGATACTTGAACAACTACATGAAAGAGAAATAGCTTGAATCTTCAATGGAAAGAGAAAAAAGAATCCCAAACAGTGATTTTTTCCCTCATGAGAGCATATCTCATGCCTATTGGGTGAGGATTCAAACAAATCCTCATAAGAAATACCTTTTCACCTGGTATCATGCAAATTTTATAGCATGTGATTGCTCATGGTCTATTCGTGGAAACATGTGCAAGCATGATACAAAGGTAGATTGGTTGTATTTCCCATTAGGAGATTCAAGCCCATTACTAGATCATGACAAAATGCATGCTTCATTTGATACCCCTCACATGATAGAGACACTAAACATACATGTAGATGTTGATATAACGTTTATAGCCACTAATACTATTGATCCAGATGTTGAGGGATTTTAATTAGCTAGGGATGAGTTGTTTGGCTACCTAGAACTGCTTAGAAACAATCCTCCTAGTACATTGAGAAAGACCGAGCAGTTGGTTGTTCTAGTTAAAAAATTCTTGGATGAGCCCAACAATCTTCATATTATGGACTTTAACTTCACCATTGGCTTGGGTGATTTCGAGTCATATTTGAAGAGGAAGAAAAGATTCCTTAGCCCCAAAAAGAAAGACAAAAGAATCAAGAAAATTAGCGGCTTGGAAATTGATTTGAATATCCACGCATCGGAATATGATCCTTTCTAGTTTCAATATCTCAACAAGAGGGGTCATCCTCACTCCAACATTGCACCACCAATTGTCTCAAGTCAGTTCCATTTATTGAAAATGTCTATGTTTTGTTGTTTTTTCTTTATTAATCATGTTGTTGATGTATCCATGCATACACATGTGTTGACATGCAGTGTGGATTCTTACAGAGGGGCAAAAAAATTTCGTGGTTGCTCCTAGGAAAAGGCAGACCAAGGAAACACCAATCGGGTCTAATTGCAAGCCCAGGTACACTTCACGGGACTCCTTATGCAATTGATTTCAGGTGTTCATGTGACTAGTGTTTTGCATCACAATACTACCCTAACAATATTACATCGCATGCATAAGTGCTTCTCCAAGGGTTCTTCCATCTGGGGTGCACGACTAGTTGATTGGGAGCACACCCATTGGAAGTTTCCAAGGTTTGGCACGTGCCCTACTTTAGCAGTTGTTGTTTTTGCTTTCTTCATCATGTTGTTGATGTATCCATGCATACACATGTGTTGACATGAGGTGCGGATGCTTGCAGAGGGGCAGTAGTCTACTGTGGTTGCTCCAAGGAAAAGACATAGACCAAGGTAGCACCAGCCGGGTCTAACTACAATCCCAGGTACACTTCATGGGACTCCTTATGTAATGCATTTCAAGTGACTAGTTTTCTGCGTCACAATACTCCTCTGACGATATTATATCACATGCACAGGTGCTTCTCCCAGGGTTCTTCCGTCTGGGGAGCACGACTAGTTGATTGGGAGCACACCCATTGACACTTTTCAAGGTTTGCAACATGCCCTACTTTAGTAGTAGTTGTTTTTTATTTCTTCTCCATTTTGTTGATGTATCCATGCATAAACATGTGTTGACATGCGGTGCGGGTGCTTGCAAAGGGACATCAATATGTCACGGTTTCCCCAAGGAAAAGACATAGACCAATTCAGCACTAGCTGGGTCTAACTGCAATCCCAGGTACACTTCACGGACTCCTTATGCAATGGATTTCAGGTGTTCAGGTGACTAGTGTTCTGCATCACAATAATGCCCTAACGATATTACATCACATGCATAGGTGCTTCTCCCAGGTTTCTTTCATCTAGGGAACACGACTGGTTGATTGGGAACACACCCATTGGAAATTTCCAAGGTTTGGCATGTGCCCTACTTTAGCAGTTGTTTTTTTTTCTTTCTTCATCATGCTGTTGATGTATCCATGTATACACATGTGTTGACATGCGGTGCAGATTCTTGTAAATGTGTAGTAGTCTTCCGCGGTTGCTCCAAGGCAAAGACATAAGCCAATTCAGCACCAGCTGGGTCTAACTACAAGCCCAAGTACACTTCATGGGACTCCTTATGCAATGGATTTCAGGTGTTCAGGTGACTAGTGTTCTATGTCACAATACTACCCTAACGATATTAAATCACATGAACAGGTGCTTCTTTGAGGTTTCTTCCGTCCGGGGAGCATGACTGGTTGATTGGGAGCACACCCATTGGCAGTTTCCAAGGTTTGGCACATGCTCTACTTTAGCAGTTGTTGTTTTTTTCTTTCTTCTTCATGTTGTTGATGTATCCATGCATACACATGTGTTTATGTGCAATTCATATGCTTGCAAAGGGGCAACAGTCTACTGTAGTTGCTCCAAGGCAAAGACATAGACCAAGGCAACACCATCTAGGTCTAACTGCAAGCCCAAGTACACTTCACGGTACTCCTTATGCAATGGATTTTAGGTTTTCAAGTGACTAGTTTTCTGTGTCATAATACTTCCCTCATGATATTATATCACATGCATAGGTGCTTCTCCTAGGGTTCTTCCATCCGGGGAGCATGACTGGTTGATTAGGAGCACACCCATTGGCAGTTTCCAAGGTTTGGCACGTGCCCTACTTTAGGAGTTGTTGGATTTTCTTTCTTTTTCATGTTGTTAATGTATCCATGCATACACATGTGTTAATGTACGCTGTGGATGCTTGCAGAGGGGCAGCAGTATGTCACAATTTCTCCAAGGCAAAGACATAGACCAATTCAGCACCAGCCAGATCTAACTACAATCCCAGGTACACTTCACGGGACTTCTTATGCAATGGATTTCAGGTGTTATTATGACTCATGTTCTACATTATAATAATTCCCTAACAATATTACATCACATGCATAGGTGCTTCTCCCAGGGTTCTTCCATCTGGGGAGCACAACTGGTTGATTGAGAGCACACCCATTGGCAGTTTCCAAGGTTTGGCATGTTCCCTACTTTAGCAGTTGTTGTTTTTTATTTATTCTTCATGTTGTTGATGTATCCATGCATACACATGTGTTGACATGCGATCTGGATGCTTGCAGAGGGGCAGCAGTATGTCACAGTTTCTCCAAGGAAAAGACATAGACCAATTGAGCACCAGCCGGGTCTAATTGCAAGCCCAGGTACACTTCACGGGATTCCTTATGCAATGGATTTCAGGTGTTTAGGTGACTATTTTTCTACATCACAATACTTCCCTAATGATATTACATCACATGAACAGGTGCTTCTCCCAGGGTTCTTCTGTCTGAGGAGCACGACTGGTTGATTGGGAGCACACCCATTGGCAGTTTCCAAGGTTTGGCACATGCCCTAATTTAGCACTTGTTTTTTTTTATTTATTCGTCATTTTGTTGATGTATCTATGCATACACATGTCTTGACATGTGGTGCGGATGCTTGCAGAGGGGCAACAGTCTGTCACGGTTGCTCCAAGGAAAATACATAGACCACGGCAACAATACTTGGGTCTAATTGCAAGCCTAGGTGCAATTCATGGGACTCCTTATGCAATGGATTTTAGGTGACTAGTGTTCTACATCACAATACTACCCTGAAGATATTACATCACATGCACAGGTGCTTCTCCCAGTGTTCTTCCATTCGGGGAGCACGACTGCTTGATTGGGAGCACACCCATTGGCAGTTTCCAAGGTTTGGTGCATGCCCTACTTTAGCAGTTGTTTTTTTTTCTTTCTTCATGATGTTGTTGATGTATCAATGCATACACATTTGCAGAAGGGAAATAGTCATGGATGTTGTTAACATATTGATGTTGTCATGTCTATCTATATGCCAGGTGACTCCAGCATAAGAGGAGAAGCATCATCTTTAGCTCCACAAAATCCCCTATGGGAAGGCTTTAAATCTATGTGACATAGAGCTTTCCTTATATAGTTCCATAATTTATGATATGGTTGAAAGTGAATGGAGCATTCTCAGATGTGAAAATCTAGCATTTTGCTTCAAGCACCCCTGGATTATAGCCTTGAGGTAGTGCAATGATCACGAAATGATTACTTCAAAATCAACCAAAAAGGATTTCCCACATACTACAAGATGATCTTGATGAATAACAACAACACCTACAACAACAAAATCAAGTGATGGGGGGTTAGCTCAAAGATAAAAATGTAGATTCTTGAGAAATTGTCATTTGCATTATAGTATCCAAAGGAGTATTCTCTTTTCTGAACGTGGCATTTTTTTTGTATATGTCCGCAACATACTCTTAAGCATAATGGAAATAATCTTACCTATGAATAAAGTGGATATTGTATTGTCCCTATAGTTATTCCTATTGACAATTTATAATTCTGTCCATTTAAAATTCCATAGTATATTGTACTATAGTTTGCGATGGGCTAATGCATTCCTTGAATGAAAATAGAGAAGCGGGGGACAATGCTTATTGTTGATATGTTATAAAGGAGAGTGCAAAATAAGAACAATAGCATGTCAAATATTGATCAAACATTCAATCCATGCCTAGGACTTTCTAAAATATTCCACATATAGCATGATGGCAGAGTTCTACTGGCAGAGTTTAATTATGCATATTTTTATAGACAACTTGCTCACTAATATTTACATCCTTGATTATACTATAGCTTTTTTTAACTGCTTATGTTTAAATTTTATCAAATACATACCTTTAAGGGTCTTAAGTTGCACTTTCTTGTTGCTAAACTTGTGTTAACTCCATTACATGGTAGATTGAAAGTTTCTATAGACATTAGGGTGACTTCATGGATGGCTGGTTTATACTTGCTACAACTAGCATTTGATAGTAGTTTATACTTGCTTCTAGATGGCTATGCTTATAGACTTACATTTTTCTAAACCTAATATCACTCTGGAATTTAGGTTTGCTGAATTAAAATTATATTTATGTTGAATTCATGCATAGTTAAGGAGTTGGAATCAATGGAAAGAGCATGGATTCAACTAGAAAATCCATTGCAGCTGATACATTAGCTCTACATGCCAATATCATGAACGACAAGATTGATGTTGATATTGTTTCAAAGATAAAAAAAATATTGTTGATGGGAACCGAAATACCTAATACGAGCAATAAATGCAACTCTGAAGTAGATACATTTAGTCTCATTAAAACAACTACTGATGACAATATAACATCCACCTCCAATCTTAAATATGAACATGAGGTTAAACTTTCATCTTTTAGTGGACCTACAAGTATCAATTATTCATTATTGGTAGAAGAAATGGAAGTTCCTAATGGAAGGATGGCTAGAGCATCTAAATCAGATAATCTATCAAAGGATGGTGATCATATAGTAAAGGACATTGGAGTGGTAGTTGCAATGGTAGTTTTGAAAATAGGGAATGTAAGCTGGAAAGTCAAAGTTCATCTGTTGTTGACATGAATAGGATTAACAAGATGTCATGGACATTGAATGGAGCATAGTTGAATGATATAAGAGAAGGAATGTATTTCGTGCACTCTATTCACTATTACAAAAAAGAAAAAATATAGTAGCGATCTCAACTTTAATTGAACTTTGATATCCTTGCTTCTCTAAGGAGGAATGCATTTCTTGTTCTCTAGTCACTACTCGGAGAAGAAACATGAGCTTTTGGTGTTCTTGTTATTCATGAAAGGCATTTTCCAGATGTATGGTTTTCCAAAATTTACCATAAGTGATTGGGATGCAAAATAATAAGTTAGTCCACTAGACATTGAGCTGCTATTTTCTACTTGGACATTTTTATTATATTCTTGATATAATCTTTATTTTTTTACAAATTGCTTAGGTTGATTTGGAGTTTTTTTCTCTTTATAAGGTCTCTTCTTATGCCAATTCCATCTTTCATGATGTCAAGCATTACTCTCATACCAAACACTAGTTACCATCTTGAGCTCCTCTTTTCTACTTAGACGTTTTTATTATATTATTGATATACTCTTTCGTTTCTTACAAATTTATTAGGTTGATTAGGAGTTTTGTTTTTCCTTAATAACATCTCTTATTATGCCAATGCCATTGTTCAGGGTTTCAAGCATTACTGTCACCCCAAGCACTAGTTATCATCATCAGGCAGATGGGTAAATCCAAACTGTTAATAGAGAGGAAGGAAATTTAAAATGCTATGTGGGGGACTAGCATAGAACATGGACTAAAAGGTTGTGTCTAGCTAAGAATGAACATAATTCTAAAAATTGAGTGTGAATTAGAAACACTATATTTCCTAGAGTAAAGGATTTCATAGTTGAAAATAAAAGAATCATAGAGGGGTTAAAGGATAACTGTAAATATTCAACATGCAATCACAGGGGGTAGGAACTAGCAAGTAGGGTTTTATTCTGAGATGGAAGCATACTGACTCACCTTGTTTACATCCTCTACTTGGCCAAAAACATATGCAGTAGCTGTGAATCCTCCATTGGATAGAGTAGTCAGATAATTATGAATCTTATTGAGATCGACCGTAAGCTCCACTTTACATTGAGGACACACAAATCTATGCAATCCATGTGGTACATTTAGCAAAGACCTAAAGTGAGCACAAGGGAGATGAATTTTAGAGGGATCAATACATGTCAGAGATTTTGGAGGGATCAATATATGTTAGATATTTTCATCATACTCTTCATTCAATGAACTGGAAAAACTACATTTCATCATACATTATCCAATCTGTATTGTAGGAAAATGACATTGACTATGTTTGTCAAGTCAGTTAAAAGAGTACAAAAAAGGTATGACTTTCTAGATTACTTTTATACTAAAGTTGTGTTGAGGCCTAGAAATTCGCAGGCAAAAACAGCAAGGGATTCTCCCCAGTCAATGTTCCCAACTATCCCATGACTGTTTGCTGTAAGGAATCCATCCGATTTGAGGTCCAGCTACCATAGGTCAAGTAACAAAAAGAAAAGGTTTTATCGGTTGCGGCCCGGTCCACCATATATATTTTTGTATTTTTGGTTTTAAGTATGATGTGCAAATGCCTATCTAAAATGCAGATTGATTGAGCATGCAAGGAGTGTTCACAATGTGATGCGCAGGTTCTTAACTCTCATCTTAAGCTCTCTTGCATCTAAATCACACACACAACGAGAAATTAAAAATAACTACTTAACCTATCCCCAGGGAGCAATATTGTTACTTATTAGCGAGTAATGTAATTTTGTGCATGCATCATAAAAAGAAATCACAGATAGCCAATACTTCTTTCAAACACACGAACAATTAAATATATTTGGACAACCAGATAGCCAATTGCTTATGAACAACATTCATTACTCGTAGTGGAATTTTTTCATAAAGCAAACCAGAGATCATTCATGCAAGAACATAGGTTCAAAGAGTTAGAACGATCTCATAGTTAATGGACACAAAGCTGAAAATGAAATAGTTCCTCTTCAACAAATCCATAGTATAACATTTGAACATTCCACCAGGCTTTCTCCAACAGGAAAATTGTAATTATGTATTGCAAAAGGAAATAGTTATTCTTATAATATGTCTTCCAATCTAACTGGGAAAAATATCCCCTACTTGTCTAGATTCTCTATATTTATACAAAAGAGCAAAATTGTTTGGTTGCCAATGCAATGACTCTTGGGCTTCCCAAACTCTTCACCTCCCATATTTTCTTTCAATAAGCATTTATAAAAATTACAAAATATTACAACAAAATGAATAAGATGCTCATGAGGAGGGTGTCGCCTGACTATTTAAAAATTTCTTCCAAGCTGAAGCCTCTGAAGCAATACTTTCGAATTCAGAAGGTTCCAGGAATCGAATATTTATTTCGAATTTAGCAGCCTGGTTTCTGATGACTTCTATTTTGGCTACGCTCAGGAAAAGTTGGTCTTCTAACAGCTGCACACTAACCATGGAATGATCTACTTCATTCCTCAGGGTCTATTCATCTAAACATTTAATGTGTTGTATCCTTTTTTCATCCTCATGATACCTTCTTTGTAAAATTTCCAAAAACAGGTTGTGTTCTAGAAAAGTATCCATTCTTTTCTCAGCCTCTACCTAACATCGATTGTACGTGATTAGAACTCTCCTGAAGAATTCTGCACATGCCTCTTTTGTCTTCTTAATAGCCTTCTTGAATTCTTCAGCTGTGCTAATGGAAAACTCCAGTAAATCGTAGTCTTGTCCTAGGGCTTGTTGATCTTTTGAACGTAGATCGGCAGGAGTTTCTTCATTCACTTCTAATCTCGCTATCCTTGCTGATAGGACTTCTAAGATGTCCTATGATCTGTCAACAAAATACGAAGAGGTTTCCAAAATTTCTTCTAGCTAACTGTCCACTTGCAAGACCTTGCACCTCTCTTCCTCTATGGCCACCTGCAACTGGTGCATCTTTCTTCTCTGTGCCAAAAAGTGCTCCTTAAAAGGCTGAAGACTGACCTACTATTCCTTAGCCTCTCCTAGAGCTATTGTCAATGAGGTAATTTGTCCTTGGAGCTCTGCTTTCTATCCCTGAGATTTCCTCTCAGATTCCTCCAAGTTGGCCTTCTATAATTCCAACTCCCTTATCCTACCTAGCAGTTGCTCCTTCTCTACCTTCAACCCTTGACATTCTTACTGCACCTTTTCCAGACTTTCTTAGGCAGCCTCCATAGATATCTTCTCTACCTGGAGGGACTGGAGCTCAACTTTTAAATACTTTATTTCTCGTTGTATGTCTTGAAATTTTCTCTTTAACCTATTATTTTCCTCTCTTTCCTTCCTCAGGGTATCTTTGAGCTGGGAAGAGGACTTCTTTGACTATTCAAGATCAGTCATTATTCTATCCACATTGTCCTTAGAAGCATGGATCAATGTAGCTCCTTCTCTGATAGTGAAACTGGGGTCCTTGTCAATCCCATACACTACAGTTGTATCATTTATCATTCTACCGGACTGTTCCCCAGTTTCGACCTTCCTCTCAGTCCTCTTTACTATCCTCTTCCTTTCCCTATCATAATAGATAGTGTTGAAATATGGTACCTCATCCTCTTTCTTCTGCTCAAAAGGGATTAGCCTAAGCGTGGTGGCCATAGCCTATCCTGGTGTGTTTCCAGTAGCTTCCTCAGGATTTTGAATGTCAAGGTTCCCCAAGTCCTGAGCTTGACTGTTTGCTGTATCAGAAGTTGAGTGCTCTATCACTGTCTCTGTCAACTTTATCTTCTCCGCTTCCTGCTTCTTCAGCTCCTCATCTATCTTTCTTTTCTTTTAGTCTTCCTCATTCCTGGCAGCTTCTTCTGCCTTTCTGGCTGCCTCTTGTGTAGCTCTTCTTTTTTCCTCCTCTTCACCTTTGAGCCAACCTTCGGCCTCCTGGGCTAGTCTCCTAGCCTCTTCATTTATTTGTGTAGTTTCCTCCTCCTCAACCTTTTCCTGTTCATCCTGGCCTTTTCCACCTTTGGTGGTGATTTTATTTTTAAACCTTCTTCTTAAGGCTATCATATTTTGTGCACTGTGGAAAATGGACTCCTCTCTATCCTAGTGGCTAGTGTATTCAAAATGTGCATTCGCCTCTTTGCAGTGCTCTACAACCTTATTCCAGGAGTGATTCCTATGGAAACGCATTTCCCCAAAATGGAATTTCTCCAATTCTTCCATGAATTCATCGACTTTCTTCACCCTGGTAAACTTGTAGCTTCCCAATCTGAATGGCAAAGAGGGTATGCTGCTTTCTTATGTTCAAACAAAAAGCTCCCTATGCCATCTAAAAAGACTTGTCTAACTGCCTCTTTGTGGACTACATAGTCTGTGGCATACTTAGGTAGTAGTGACGGTGCTCTAGAGCATCCAAACATTCTGAAATATAGTCCATCTTCAATCAAATAATAGTCTGCATATTCTTCAATCACCTACAATGCCTCCTCCAAAATGCAGTTGCACTCTTTCAAGAAAATCAGGGTATACAATGGCATAATGAAGTGCTCACACACTTCCCTATAGTGACTGTGGTATTTGTGGGCCCACAGTGGCTTGTATGCTGAGTAGACTGGTGTTCTTTCCCGATCCCAGATACACCTCAGATTGGGGAAGGGTTGATTGCATAGTATGCAATCAATCAGTAGAGAGGTCATGTAGAACTCTGATCTCTTTTGGGACACCCCTCCTAATGCTGATGCAATGCAGGTTAAGAGGTTGTTGGACACAATGTTGGCCCAGTTGAACACAATCCCCTATGTTGCAACATAAAAAATGATAGGCACCCACTCCAATTTGAAGCTTTTACCATGGGCCCTTCCAAAAATCTTGCTCAGCATCAGGGCGATGAACTTGTAAGGGGTTCTTAGACTTGCAGTTTCATATTCCCCGGTCAGCCTAGTTCAAAAGTTCTTGCTAGGCATGAGCATCTTCTTCAGTGTCTTGACTAAGTCCATCCTGATTGCCTTTAGCGAGTCCTCAGTCAAGTACACCTGTGCTTCTGGTAAGTTGTAGGCCAAAGCCACATACTGAGGGCTATAAGCAGCATATCCCTATTGATCAACATTTGCTAAAATCACGGTGGTTACATCTACCCTGGGCAGAATCCACCCAATCACCTCTTAGCAAGGAAAGAGCTCAGGTCTGGTAGCAATTTTCATTAATGAAGACCTCTCTATATTTGCATAAATGGTCTCTTCTTCGAAACCTATGTCAGGTACTTCTTGGAACATTATCAATCTCTAGGTATCCACACCAATTATGAATTTGGTGTCCTTGTAGGTGTATTCAACCCTGGTAACGATTTCGACCTCTGGTTCCTCTTCAACTATGGGAGCCTTCTTCTTTTGACATTTAGACATCTTGAATTCGAAGGAATTTCCCTGTCATGTACATGGATGTATTTTAGGTTCTATTAGGTCATTTCTAAATAACATTTAAAATAGAGGCAAATGTATAAGCATTTTACCTCATCTATGCTAAACATGAGTGTAGCTATGAGGAATAAACAATAATGCTCAAAAACCAAATGTTTCTGCTTACAATTAATCTGCCCCAGGGATAATACCAGCTTTCAACCAAAATTCGCAGTTGTAACTTAGAAAATCAAGGCCGATGAAAGACTTCTTCCTAATGCTGAATAGAAAACAGTTTCAAGAAACCCCCTCTCAGCACTGCGGATGAAAACGCTACGCAGTGCCTAATCTCAAGTGGTAGTGCATGATAAGGGAAATCTAGCTATAAATGCTCACTTCACGGTATTCCTGGGTGATGAAACTCTAAACTAGACTAGTTCGGGGTTCGAATTCAAATTTGAACAATCTCACCCTAAGGGGGAAGTAAAAACAACAATGCGGTCCTGGTTCATGAAGGCGACCAAACTGTGGAACTAAACTCACCATCTCTTGGAAGAGGAAATCCTACAAAATGCCCCCCCGAATGGACACATGCAAGCTGGGGGAAACTGGTGTGGACAACGTAACAGTCGTCTGCACCAGTTTCCCCGTCAGTCGAATGCAGTCTGGAAAACCTCAACGGCCATGAGAGTCATCATCAAATAGCTAGGAAACCTCCCCACTAGGTAGCCATACTAAATAACTCGAATATATACAGGTCAAGATGGGAAAACCTAGGAGAACACTAACCATGGGGATAGAAAAGTATCTCAACCTATCAAACGGAATGGAAAATGGGCACAAGGTCCTACCTGGCACTGTGTTGTGCGACTGGTAGAGGAAAACCATTGAACTTCCATGGCAGAGCCACCTAGGAGTGAAGGTACCGACAACGAGAGTCTTGGTCTGGTCGAGCAAAAAAGACAACGCAAAGAAAAATCCAAAATAACAATAAAAAAATGAAACCCCCAAACCCCACTATATATACATCGTGGTCAATATGCAATCGGTAGGAAAAATTAGGTCATTGGGTAGCAAAAGGCTATGGGATCGGCAAACAAGTCAATACCGCCTCTGCAACGATGGATGATGAAAACAGTGGAGTGCCCGCAATGGTGATGGTGGGAAAAGACAAACTCACATCAAAGCTTGTGAGACTAGGGCTTCAGGTCAAAAGATGATTAGAGAGCCATAGCGGTGAACCCGTAAAAGAAATGAGTTCCATAGACCGGCACAGTCGGATTCAGAAAAAACATGCATCAAGTGAATCAATATCGACCAAGCGAAGAAAAAAAAACCAAACTATCGAAAGCATAGTTCTTTCTAGAGCCACAACAGCTAAAGTTGAAGAAAACCAAAGACCGGCGAAACAGAATGGAGGGTTCGGAAAAGGATGAAGCAAATATCGGAAAAATTCACAGAATCATTTCCGCAACTACGGAAAATGTACAGACAAAGGCCCCAACAGGATTTCAAAACAACTGGCGATAAAGAAAAAATACATCGGAGACCAAAAACATTTGACTTCGGGCTTGATGTTTGTTTCTTCTCTGTAACGACAGATGCATAGACGACTAGAATTCTAACTCACAATCCAAAACACTTCCGATGGAAAAGCTGTAGAAATTCATGCCAGCAATAGATTAATTTTACCCACAACAATTATCAATTGATCATGCAAAATTGCTAACAAGAGAGACTGAATATGGAGCTGTAACACAAAATTATATTAACTGAGTGTACAATAGCCAACTCTGTAATAACATAGGCTACTAAGTAAATAGAATACATGAAGAAATCGAATGCATGAGTAAGCATCCAAATCTAGCATAAAGCAGGCTTACCAAAAATAAGCAAATCCCCCATAGGTGTAAAAGTTGGATCCCAAATCTGTCATGGAGCTCACGAATTGGAAAAAAGGCATAGGCAATCTAAAGAGTGGTGGAATGGCAGCTCATACATGCTTTTGCATGGATAAAATAGAGGAGGATGTGTAGGACAAAAAACAAGTCAACCTCACCTAGTCTAGCTTTTCCTTTTGCCTTAAAACACTGAAAAAGAAGGAAATAAAGCAGAAAAAGTAGAAGGGTGCCTAGGAGGCCAGGAATAAAGCAAATTTGATTCCTAAGGATTTCCCAAGTGCTACATGATTCAAATATGGCAAGTTTGACCTCTATGGATAGGCAAATAGCAACTTGCACAAGGTGGGACACATGAACTAGGCAAATAAGAAAAAAATAAATGAATTAATGTCTAAGTGGGTAAACTATGGGTTGATTATTCTAACACCCCCCCTTAACCCTGACTTTATGAGTAATAAATCAAAAATATAGGGCCTAGAAACAAGGCTTAGTCACCCTTTTACATACTGCAAGTCCATACAACCAAGGAAAGAGGCAAAACCAACTTGGGAAAATCCTCCCTTAAACATGGACTGTAAAACAAAATTGTAGAATCTTGTCTCCACTCATGCCTTTACAGCATGATCAGCAATCCCCAGCAGTGATTTGAGATTGCTGAAGTTATTCTCACAAAATGCTTTGGTGAAGATATCAGCTACTTGTTCTGAAGATGAACAGAAGAGTAGGTGAATGGTGCCATCATGCACAAGCTCTCTGATGTAGTGCATGTGAATCTCAATGTGTCTGGTTCTCTGCTTCTGAACTGGATCTTTGCAGATTCGAATGGTACTCTAATTATCACATTAGATGGTATTTGAGTACTTAGGTTCGAAACCACACTCTCCAAGTAAACCCTGCAACCATAAACACTGAGTTGCTGCATTAACAACTCCTCTGTACTCAGCCTTTGTAGATGAGAGTGCAATGGCACTCTATTTCTTGCTTGACCAGCTGATTGGCCCTTCTGCAAGCATGAACACATATCCTAAAGTGGAATTTCTATCTTTGCTATCACCTGCCCAATCACTGTCAGTAAATCCAATCAAATCAAGATTAGATGTTGCCTTATAGAGGATCCCATGTGTCCTTGTTCCCTGAACAAAGTTAAGGATCCTTTTGGCTGCTTTCCAATGGATCTCATGAGGCTGATCCATGAATCTAGAAGCCAAACTTACTACATAACAAATATCAGGTCGAGTATGTGTCAGATACAATAAACATCCAATCAATTTCCTATACAGTGTATTGTTTACCATTGGTGGTGAATCATCTTCCTCCAGCTTCACTCCTGAAAGGAAAGGAGTTTTGCTTGCTTTGCAGTCTTGCATTCTGAATTTGATCAGAAAATCCAAGGCATAATTGGACTGGTGCACCTTTATTCCATCTTTTGTTTGAGCAATCTCAAGCCCCAGAAATTGACTTAAGAGCCCCAAATCTGTCATGGAGAAGGCTTGGTTAATAGCTCCTTTTAAGGAAGCAATCTCAAC
>LPNX011073855.1:107149-118774 GCA_001517045.1 Pseudotsuga menziesii | reverse complement strand
GTGAGCTTCCTGTAATAAGGAGGTCATCAACATATAACACAATGATCATTAATGAACCATTAACAGACTTCAAATAGACATTTGGATCTGATTTGCACCAAAAAAAATTCAGAGATAGCAAGAAGCTATCTATCTTGGCATACCAAGCCCTGGGGGCTTGCTTTAGCCCATACAATGAATTTCTCAACCTGCACACAAGAGAAGGGTTAGTAGAAAAACCTTGAGGATGCTGCATATATATCTCCTCAGTGAGATCTCCATTCAGGAAGGCACATTTTACATCCATATGATGTACCTCCCATTGCCTTGAGGCTGCAATGGCTAGAGCTAGCCTGATGGAATCCAT
The DNA here is from genome assembly GCA_001517045.1 of Pseudotsuga menziesii. Lineage (NCBI taxonomy): Eukaryota > Viridiplantae > Streptophyta > Pinopsida > Pinales > Pinaceae > Pseudotsuga > Pseudotsuga menziesii. The sequence continues at coordinate 118,428 of LPNX011073855.1, read as the reverse complement.
CTTTTCCACTGGGGAAAAGGTCTCATTGTAATCGATGCCATGAACCTATGAGTAGCATTTAGCTACCAATATAGCCTTGTACTTCAGTGGTGAATCATCAGCAGCAAACTTGGTCTTATAGACCCACTTACACTGGACTAACTTTCTTCTAGGAGGAAGATCCACTAGCTCCCATGTGTTGCTCTTTTGGAGTGAGCTAAACTCCTCCTTCTTGGAAACTTGCCATATTGGATATCCTACTACTTCTTCATATGTTTGAGGATCAGAATCCACCATCAAATAGCATTTTTCAGCAAACATAGGATCCTTCATGCACAGACCACTCTCAAATTGAGATCTAGTCCTCCTTGGGTCATTGGGATCCCCATCTAGCTCTCCTGCTGCATGTAGTGTCTTGGCTTCCCATTTAGGCCTTGTGGGGCTGTTTGGGTCTACAATAAACTCATCTCCATCAGACAAATCAGAATCATCATGTTCAACAAAATCTTTACTTACTTCTTGAGGTTCAAGTGGTGAAGAGGCTTCACCGACTTCCACTTCTGCAAGGGGTTCTTCTTCAAATTGAACACACCTTTCAATGAAGTCTTTGTTTGTACTTAAGTTTATCAACTTGTACCCTTTTTAATCTTCAGAGTATCCAACAAAAAGACACTCTTGTCTTTCGGGCTGCAAAGCCTTCCTCTTCTCTGTCGGGATTCTAGCCCGTGCCTTTGAGCCAAAAATCCTAAAATGGGTCACATCTGGCTTGTGCCCACTCCATGCTTCGAAGGGAGTCATGCCATCAAGCTGTTTGTGAGGCACCCTATTCTGGATATAGGCTGCACAGTTGATAGCTTCGGCCCAATACTTTGGTGGCAAATTTTTGGCCTCCATCATGCATGTTGCCATCTCCTTCAGTGATCTGTTCTTCCTCTCAGCAACACCATTTTGTTGTGGTGTGTAAGGGATAGAATGCTGCATTTGAATACCTGCATATGCACAATAGTTAATAAACTCAGAATTGACATACTCACTAGCATTGTCAGATCTGAGGACCTTGAGTTTCCTTCCACACTGGTTTTCAACCAAAGCCTTAAAGACTTTGAATAGGCCAAAAACTTCAGACTTGTGTTTCATGAAGTGAACCCAACAATACCTGGAAAAATCATCAATAAAGGTCAATGCATATTTGGCCTGACTCATGGACATATGAGGGAATGGGCCAGCAACATCACTGTGAATCAGCTCGAGGGGTGCAGAGGTTCTCTCATGACTAGCTTTCTCAAATTTGTGCTCTGGGTGTTTTCCTAGGATACAACCTTGGTAGACCCCTTTGGAAAATTTTATCTTGGGCAACCCTATGACCATTTCTTTCTCACTAAGATCAGATAGATACTTGTAATTTAGATGGCCAAATCTTTCATGCCACAGCTTGCTAGCTTCATTAGCATGGATAAGAAGAGCAGAGGGGTTTGAGTAAGGTAGGAATTGTGAGAACATGTATACCTTTTGAGCATGATTCGCAAATCCTTTTGCAATGACTCTACCAGTTGAGATTTCTGTGATCTCAAATTCATCGGGGGAGAATATGACCTTCTTAGGACACCCGGTGTGGGTCATCTTGTACACTGATGGGAGGTTGGAGGGGAGACCAGGGACATACAACACATTGTTGAACTGACCATGATCAGGATCTATCCTTCCTTTGCCTTTACTTTCAGTGAGAGAGTCATCTCCCAGTACAATAGATGGTCCTTTTGACATATCCAGTGAGGAGAAGGCCTCCTTAGTCGAAACCATGTGTCTTTAAGCTCCAGAATCAATGATAAAATTGGGTGAGCTTGATGTGCTAGCAACCAATGCATGAACTCTCTCTCTCTGTCATCTGAACTTGATCCTCCTTCTCTCTTCTTTGAGCTTTCTGGAAGGGAGATGCCATTCTTCTCGAGGAGTTGGGTCAGCATATCAATCTGCTTTTTCATACAAGAGCTTTCAGTGTGATTGCCCTTCGAACAGTATGAGCACTTGTTCATTTCACCTTTGATTTTCTTCTTCTGGGTATTTTTCTTGGGACCTTGTTGATCCTCTGGAGACTGCTTCTTGTCTCTCTTTTGCTCAGGTGGATTTTTAGCTTTCTTTTTGCTTTTTGAATCCACCCTCGAATCTCCAGCAATCAAAGCTTGATCTTTGGATGGTTTGGTGGTGCCCACCATCACCAGCTTGTCTTGTTCTTATGTGAGAGAATCCATGAAATCTACAAGGCTATGCATCTTCCAGGTTCAAGCTGTGAGTTTTGTGGCATAGAAGGTCAAAACAAAGACTGAGTAGTTAGGTCCTAGCTTTGAGAGGATGGCCAATACGAGCTGATCATATTTCTTTTCAATACCACACTGCTTCAGCTGCAAAACTAGTGCTTTGAACTTGGAGAAATATTGCTACAGGGATTCAAAGCTACTGGGACTTAGAGAAATCAACTCATTTTCAATATAATGTCCCCTCATCTCATCTATCTTTCCAAAAATATCAGAAATATTCTCCCATACTTGATCCAGTGAAGTTAATCCATCGAGATGGAAAAGGAGGTCTCGGGGAATACTGAGACATAGGAGGCCATAGGCCTCATCTCTCCGATTGTGCCATTTGATCTTCTCTGCAGCAGCATTGGGCTCTGCTTCTGTAGCCATAGTCACCCTGTAGAGGCCTTTCGCTCTCAACAATATCTCCATCTCCGATTTCCATTCAAAATAGTTGAAGGGAGTCAAGATAGTTTTCTGTGAATCCATAGCTTTAGAAAATCTGTCCCGGCTGTCAGTAGAAGGCTCCCAGTCTTGATGTCGAACCTGCAAAACAATTTTTGAAGGAGAGTAACAACCTACAATGGCTCTGATACCATGTAGAAATTCAAGCCAGCAATAGATTAATTTTACCCACAACAATTATCAATTGATCATGCAAAATTGCTAACAAGAGAGACTGAATATGGAGCTGTAACACAAAATTATATTAACTGAGTGTACAATAGCCAACCCTATAATAACATAGGCTGCTGAATAAATAGAATACATGAATAAATCAAATGCATGAGGAAGCATCCAAATCTAGCATAAAGTAAGCTTACCAAAAATAAGCAAATCCCCCATAAGTGTAAAAGCTGGATCCCAAATCTATCATGGAGCTCACGAATTGGCAAAAAGTCATAGGAAAGCTAAAGAGTGGTGGAATGGCAGCTCATACATTTTTTTACATGGAGAAAGGAGAGGAGGATGTGTAGGACAAAAAACAAGTCAACCTCACCTAGTCTAGCTTTTCCTTTTGCCTTAAAACACTGAAAAAGCAGGCAATAAAGTAGAAAAAATAGAAGGGCACCTAGGAGGCCAGGAATAAAGCAGATTTGATTCCTAAGGCTTTCCCAAGCACTACATGAGTCAAATATGGCAAGTTTGACCTCTATGGATAGGAAAATAGCAACTTGCACAAGGTGGGACACATGAACTAGGCAAATAAGAAAAAAATAAATGAATTAATGTCTAAGTGGGTAAACTATGGGTTGATTATTCTAACAAAAGAAAAAATCAATTGAAACATTAAAAAATTTCCCATATAAAAGTAATCTCTATTCAAGCATCAAGCAAAATAAAAAAAACGAGCAAAAACAAATTAAAGGAGGGTCCCAAAAAAAAATTGAATTTTGGGAAACAGTTGCAGCTACAACAAATTGATACATAAAATTTGATAATAAAACTAGGTTAAAACCTATAGAGACTTAGGCAATTTGAAGGAATTTTAAAGGCAGCTTATGGTTCAAAAAAAATTATGTGCAGTTTGCAGGTCTTAGTTGCATTAACCTTAATGGACCATATGAACAAATTACATTTTATAGCCTACAATTTATAGCAGTTTGCAGGTCTTAGTTGTATTAAACTTAGTAGATATAACAAATAATAATAAAACTGAAATTTACATCATCAATATCATAAGAAACAGTTGATCACCTTCAAAGAGGTAAGGTTGATACATAGAATTAAATGATAAACTGTATAGAAGACTTGTACATACATGGTAAAAGATGAACTGATCTTATAAAAAAACTTGTATTTTAAATCACTTTGTGTAACTGAATAATGTTTTAATTATTTTACAGAGAACAATGACAAGGATAGGCCTTTCATTTACATAATATCGAATATGTACAAGATAGATACATTCTTAATGCAAACAATGCTGCAATAAGGTCTGAGTATGCACTAATAGATACATTCTTAGCACCTAGTATTAGCAAAAACTCCTTGGCTTTAACTTGTGTTTGTAAGTTTCAGTGCCATAGTTGTTTGGGTAATTTGTTAAATTTGATTCTCTCAGAGCATCTAGTTCCTTCTTATGTTATGTTCCCTTTTATGGAAAATGCCTCATGCAAATAGCGATAACCTTCCTATATGATAGATAGACAAGAAACCATTACATTAAGTGCCCAAATTTTCTTGCTGTTGTGAGGCATGAAATTACCCAAAAGTGCCCAAAATTGCTTCTTTCATGTCCATGATTAAAAGTGATGTTGTTTGAAGCTCTTTAGAAGTACAGGGAAGCTTAGGTGCACAAATTATTAGGGTTGATGATACCCAAAACATGCCCACATTTGATGATACAGGGGACTAGGCCGCTCAGACTTTCTCAGAGTGAAGAATTATCGTTGTTAAGGAGCCTAAACATGCCCAAGAATCTTCCCAAATCTAAATATTGATGGTTGTTATGGCTGCATTAGGCTGGAAATTAAACTGCTGACCAAAAAATAGCTGGCCATCATCACATGTAGGCAGAAAAAATAAAATATATTAGGCTGAAGGAAGGCATTGGAAAATTTTATAATTGCTATCTAGTTATTTCATTAGGGTTAGCATCACAAAACAGTTGGCATTGTTGAAACACAAAGGGTAAAGGTATGACTGTTCATTTAGTCAAAAATATGTAAGGTTAGATTTCCCTTATAATTTATTGACTAATGACATTCGGTTGAGTGTGATGTCAACAAGTATTAGCATGTTGTCTATCTGAAATAAAAATGTACTCATAGGAAGATGTCATTTATATGAGTGAAATGTGGTTCACAATATGTTAGTAAGGGAATGCACTTAAGCATTACACGTTGTGACCATCACAAGCGGGCTGTTATGTGTTTTCCCTTCATGCGTTGTTCCACCCTATGCAAGTGGGACCACATATAATTATTTCAATCTAGATTCATCTGTTGATAAAATAAAATTCCTCATTACACAGTTCTGAACATATACTAACAAATAAAAACAAAAAATATATTAAAATAAATTGAAAAATGAAAACAGTATTGGTAGTTCAATCATTAGTCCAAACCATCAATTTTTTCAAAGATAGGCCCCACAGACTATTAATAGGGTGCAATAACTTGTAAATACCAAACAATATATATACCTGGGATTTGATCTATACACCATGCCGAATCGGGTTGCCACCAATGTTTAATGGGAGAGTTATGAATGCACCATGTTATAGGAACCATGAGTTTCACCATCAAATATCAACTTGACTTCAAATATTTCTACTGCAGGGGTGTGTGTCCCAACCTATTAAATGTTGGGTGTGTGTCATATGATCTTTACTCGATGAATTGGGTGGCTTCCTCTATGACCTAGAGGTGGAACTATGAGGTGTTGGTCTAGAATTTGATGGGAGAGACTTGTGCTCATGCCTTGGAGTAATAAAGAGAAATACTTGGATCATTACAAATTACAAAAAACAAAGAGTTCAATTTCTCCCAATTTAAATAAATAAAGAATTTACTCAATCCTACCTGAACCTTGTTAATTTTTTTTAGTTATTTGGTTTGTTGGATTATCTCCTTTGGCTCATGGGATGAATCCCCATTGGATGTCATGTTGTCATAGTTGTATAAACTACATGATTTTAACTTGAAGGGTAGAGGTCTGAATGATTCTTCCATAAAACAACCCAGGCACCAAATTGAATCTCTCCCAAAGTTGGTGCTGCTGGCAGAGTTCTACTGTAGATGAACAATAGGGACCTCATATCAAGTTCTATGTTGAGGATGCCATTTCCAAAACAAATATATATGTATATGTATTACTATGGATGTAATTTCTTCTATTCGATGGGAAAAGGGGATTAGATAAATGGGATCAAAACGAGATCAAGATTATTATGTTAGATCTTAATAATTTTGTNCCCAATTTTCTTTCCCATTGATAGGTAAGCCATACCACTTAATTTTCACATATAAATTGAACAAAGAATAAATTGATAAGATAGATTGCACTAACAATGAAATTTGTATTGTGATTTTTTCAAGAGCTCATTAGAATAACAATGATCATTTGGTAGATTGAAAGTTTCTGTAGACGTTAGGGTGACTTCATGATTGCATGTCATGCCAGTTTTTTTGCTTTTTTCATGAATATTTGTTTACCCTTAGGTAGCAGGTCATGTCACCAAGAACACTATACACATATGGAAAGAATTAATTAAAAAAATGGCAAAGAGATTCAAGAGATACCATATTTATAAAAACATATGCAATATCATATCCATTTTGGACACGAAAGTACATTCCACCATAATTATATAAAAGCACTGTACACTTAATAAGAGTTGTGATACATCCATTCCATAATAGACAGTACAACAAGAGTAGGAAGAAAACATCCATGCCATGGAAATATATATTGATTTTCTAGAATGACTCCTTTTGGAAGGGTATTTAATGGGAGGACATCTTGGACATCAGAAGTTACAACTGCCCCTTCTCTTGAAACTATATATCTACACATCCTCTTGACCTCAGCCTGGTAATGGATGGTAAAAGTATGGAATTGATTAGCAACATTTTTTCTTCTCTATCAAGAAGTTTCAAATGGTCTTTCTGGACTTTGTATTCCCCATTCATCTGGTTACAAATTAACTTTAAGTTGGTGACCACTACAATATTTTTTATACCATGTTCTTTCGCAGCCTTCAACCCTTCAACCAGCGCTATATAGTACGCTTCATTGTTAGTAGTCCTTCTAGATACTTCTCTCCTATTTTGGAGCACATAGTGTGTCACTTGATTATGAAGGAGTAAATATATAACTTCTTGGCCTTGGTTAGGTTCAGAAAACCTCAATGCACATTGTCCATTTTTGAACAATCCTGTGACTACGCTTTCTATCACCTATATAAATGAGCAAGAATTTAATTAGGAAGTAGAGAAACCAATAACTTTGTATTCAATAGAAAATAAGATGTGAAACTCCTCCCTTCCTTACAGCTAATCACAATTTTATTGACCATAATCCAAATCAATATTAACCATGTGCAACGTTTGTTTAGTGCATTGATTTACTACGTAAACTCATCATTCTTTCTTAAACTATAAACTTGGATCGTTCAACTTTCCAACCCTAAACCCTTTTTCTTGGGTTTATACAAAATGCACTGTTGAGATAGAAAAAATCTTGTTGTAGGTGTTTCCACCTTCATGTGAGTTGTAGGATTTATTTGACTTCTTTTGAGTAAAACTAGAATAGGGAATAATGAATTATTCATTCTATCAAAATCAGTTAAGCAACTTTGGATTAATAAGTTTGGAGTGACTCCAAATCTAGTAAGCAATTCTAGATCTATGAAGTTTTGATCAGTTGTAGTATTTATTTGCCTTATAAATACTGTAAATATTATTATATAGATTCAATGCAATTGAACATTGATTATTAAACAAATCTAGATTATTAAAAAACCCTAAATTAAGAGAATGAATATTTTTGCATTGAATTAGTTTTTGGAGTTAACTGTGTTTGAATTATAAGATTCCAGTTGATGTTTCTACTTCATCCATTTCAAGAGTCCAAAAAAGCTCATAACAGATAGAGAATCTATTCAAAAATACAATCCATATCTTAGTGGACGCTCCACCATGTTCAAAGCCCAAAAAACTCATAACATATAAATATTAAATACTATAGAGATTTTCTAATATATCTTATAATTTTCATGAATTTATACTGTACCTAGCTTCTCCCACTACAATACAATATATTCCATTGATGCAATAACAACATATTCTAATGAATTCGTGTTTAGCTCCATGTGGTCATGGGAAAATACTTGAGTCATAGCTCCATTATCATATTTGATTCGTGTTTAAGATTGTTATTAGACACAGACATAGCCTATTCAGCAGAGTTACAACCCTAACTTTGCACTCTCTGCTCTGCTCCATGTTTTTGCCTAAGCTATTGGTTTTTTCATTGTGTTTTGTTGGTTGGAAAGGAACTTGATTAGGGTTGTTTGTGTCCACATTCAACAATAATTATAGTGATTTTTTTCATTAATGGGTGTGGCTACTTTTAGGGTTTAATAGCTGATTTATTTCACCTTTTTTTAGCAGTTGTTTTGAGAGTTTTGGCTGGTGACATATTTTTTAGCATGAATTTTATACATTAAATTGAGCTCATTCACTCTATTTTATACACTCTATATTATACATACGCTTTGTTTTATACATATGCCATTGCAAGAATAGATAAATAAGTAGATATAAGAGTGCTTTTCACAAAAAATAGTAAATGGAACAAATTATTCACACATCACCAACAAGCAGCAGGAATCACTCTCTTTTTTAAAACTAAGCAGTAGGAATAACACACTTCATTGCATTGTTGTAATACAAATGCCATATATATCAATCTCATGCATGACTGTAGACATCATTATCTTCAATTACAAATGAAAGTCACCATTTTTTTTCATGCCTACTTTTCATCATTGTGCATGTCCGTGGCCTCTTTGTATTGGCGATGGATTGTGAATAAAAAGAAAGGTGACGATACTTGGAGTTCTTATCATTTCCTTCCTCAGGGCTAAGAAATTTCCATTTGCGACCCTTGCCTCATGCACAAGCATTTTTTGGCAGAGATGGATCTTTAATATCATACTCATTTTCCATGGTTTTGACTTCTCCATGATCTACCAAAATATTTCTCCCTCCATTCAAATCAATCGGGGTTTTCTCAAATGTTGGTGGGTCTATGGATGGATGTGAATGGAAAGAAAAGTCAAGAGCATCATTCAAATCAATAGGGATCTTGTCAAATGTAGGGGGGCCTATAAATTGATGGGACTCCAATTAATCCAGGAGGATCTAAGAAGGAAATCTTTTTGAAGTCCTCCAATCTCAGAAAAAATGGCATCAGATCAAGGGGCTCGTTCAGATGATTCCAACGGTGTTTGTTTCACCTCAAACGGACTCCATATGAGAAAGTTATCACGTTCTGTTGTATTGATGAAACAGACAAATTTGGCAAAATGGGGGTGCCACGTGGCACCACTGGCAGGGTGACACGTGGAATCCATACAGTATGGACGGATGACATGGCAGTTGTATGGACAGATAGGTGGCAATACGGTCCAGTCAGGATGCAACATGTGTCATGTACAGACGATGAGGTGGCAATCCAGTCAGCAGTACGGACCAATCCAAATGCGACACGTGTCAGTACGGAGGTGACTACGCAACTTAGTTGGCAGTACGACAGATGAGTTGGCAGCTGACTGGGAATTGAGGTGGACCAATCTAGAACTGCCACATGGCAGCACCAGATTAGCCAAGATTGATTGAAGTTCACCAAAATGTTGTTGCTCCACCGGTTTCGAACTCCTAACCTCCCATACCCTGTCTCTGCGCCTTTACCAACTGCGCTAGTAGTGCTCCTTGGATAATGTATGGGAATAAAATTATTTAAAGTGGCATTTCAAGCCCCAAAGGAGCCGAGGCTTAGCCCCAACCTTGGTTCTTCCTCCAGCGTGACCGGGAGCTCCAACTAGCACGGGAGCCCAACACATTTAGCACATGTCGAATTATAAACTATGGAGTTTGGGTTAAAAGTGGGTTGAGAATTGTTTCTCTGTTATAACAAATTTTTGGGTTTTATACATAGTTCGGTTGGGTAGTTTTGCAACCAGATTTTATTAATGCCATACTTGGGTATGTGGTTGGAATAGTTGTTAATTATGTCAACTACATGATAAAAGGAGCTTTAAGTGAACCCAACCAAAACTTGAGAAGTTGAAACAAGATCCCAATATTGGAAAATTTGTTGTAACCAAAGAGAACATGAGGAAAATGTGAAGAGGGGAAATTCATGGCTATATAAGCCCCCTTAGTTTCCATTTTCCACTCATGCTTTGGAGTGGAGACTTTGTAGCTAAAGGAGAGAAGGGAGACTACGTAGCTCTGCAGGAGGAAGGTACAAGTGTTTATACTTGTTTTACACCGTCTTCAGGCTTTGGAGTTGCTGGAAGCATTCTGGTTGTGTTTTGGGCAACGGTTCTCTTCCTGACCATTGTCGCCAAGGTATCATTGTATCATTGCCATGTATTTTTCCTTATGCTGAGATTATAGATCAGCCCTCCTATTGAGAAGCAGGCCCGGAGACGTAGTCCATCCTGGACGAACTCCATTATCAACTTGTTGTCTTTATGTGCATATTGTCTATGCTGTTTGGTTCTCTTCTTATGGATTTGTGACCTTCATTAATGCTCTTTATGCAATTCATGTTAACGTCATAGAGTAGCAAAGATCTTGTTTTCAGATCATGTGGTATCAGAGCAGGTCTATGTGACATTGGATTGTGAGTGTGGATGCTCACGAGGGCTAAACTGCAAGCTGGTGAGGGTACATTAGAGCCTTACAATTCCGAGATCAGGTGTACACACCGAAGGAGGAAGATGGATGCTAATGATGCCCGCATGGAGATGGAGGCAAACTTTCACAAGGTCTTCTACATGATGGCTGACAAGGTAGACAAGTTGTTTGCAGACTATGAATAACGCATGGCAAAAGAAAGAAAAGGAAATGAAGTAAAGAAGGAAGACAAAGAAGTGAAGGACGAAGGCAATGATTCAATTAACCAAGGAGGAGGTGGTGAAGATCCTCCTGAGCCTCCCTCGTCACCTCCAGCTTCAAGCACAAGTTCAAGTGCTTCTTCCTCATCCCATTCTCAACATTCCAAGGTTCCTCACAAAGAGCCTCAAAAGAATCCCTTATTGAAGCTCGATGTGAAGTTTGATTTGCCCATGTTCAATGGGGAAGCGAATGCAGAGAAGTTGAACAATTGGATAAGGCAAATTGAGGTCTATTGCCGAGTCCAACAGATCAAAGAAGAAGATGTGAAGATTTAGTTGGCTTCACTTCGGCTGACAGGAACCACACTTGTATGGTGGGAAAGCAAGCTTCAGCAAGGTAGAAAACAAATGGGTAATCTTCTCTCATCGTT
>LPNX011073855.1:57133-94039 GCA_001517045.1 Pseudotsuga menziesii | reverse complement strand
TTAGTGTTATGCTCCAATTTCAGTCTCCTTTGATGTTAATTTTGCATGTTTGATTAGCAATTTTGTGTGTAATTGTTCTATCTCTTGGGTTCAATTTCCACAGTTCAGATATAACATGAACTTGTATTATGGCCATAGTATTATAAGGCCAACTTTGGTTTCACAAGCCTCCAAGCAAACAAAACCCTAGAAAATAACAACGTTTATACTCTTAGTAACAAATGTTATGCAAGAACATCCATTTCTGAAATCACAAATAAACAATACAATATAGATGTTTGATCTACCATGCACATAAAATATTATTCTAGAAAATTCCAATGCAAGCGTATTCTTGGCATCAAACCAACCTTTGTCCTTTGAGTGGTATGTGGTTTCCATTAGGACATTTTATACACACGTGATAGGTTTCAAGGCTTTGACCATGTTGGGGGAGGAAATCAAGGGCTATAGGATTTTAGGAAAAAAACAAGCTCCTAATATTCTTACTGATAATACCTAGGTCTCGAGACCTTGATCAAGGCTGAGGGAGGAAATCAAGGGACTTATATTCCAAATGAATCTTCCTAAGCTCATGGGCCATGATGAAGGCCTTGAATCATCACACATCCTGTAGTTTGGATCATTGGCCTTTGAATGGGATATAGGTGGTGTTAGAAGGTTTTGCATACTAGGGATTTGTCTAAGGGCCTTGACCATGATAAGGGAGGAAAATATTCATCGTGGACACAAAATGAAGCTTCTACGATTCATGGGCTATGGACAAGGACTCAAAACACCACATAATCCTTCTAGAGCAAACCTTTGGCCTTTGAGTGGGATGTGGTTTCCATTAGGATATTTTATACACATGTGATAGGTTTAGAGGCTTTGACCATGCTAGAGGATGAAATCAAGGGCTATAGGATTCTTGGCAAAAAAAAAGCCCCTAATATTCTTACTAATAATACCTAGTAGATGATTTCTACAAGACAAAGAAATCCAGGCGGGGCAGAGTTCCAAAAGGGGCAAAGTTCTAGCTGGGCAGAGTTCTAGCTGGGGCAAATTTCTGTCCTAGGAAAAGTTCCACCCGAGGCAAAGTTCTTAGGGCTCAAAGGTCATGACAAGGTATCGTTACGAGAATTTGTGCACCAAGAATGGGTTTCGAGGCCTTGATCAAGGCTGAGGGAGGAAATAAAGGGACTTATATGCCAAATAAAGCTTCCTGCACTCATGGTCCATGATGAAGGCCTTGATACATCACACATCCTCTAGATGGGATCATTGACCTTTGAATTGGATATAGGTGGAATTAGAAGGTCTTGCACAATAGGGATTTGTCTAAGGGCCTTGACCATGATAAGGGAGGAAAATATGCATCGTGTACACAAAATGAAGCTTCTATGGTTCATGGGATATGGACAAGGACTCAAAACACCACATAATCCCTCTAGAGAAAACCTTTGGCCTTTTAGAGGGATGTGGTTTCCATTAGGAACATTTTATACACATGTGATAGGTTTCATGGCTTTGACCATGCTAGCAGAGGAAATCAAGGGATATATGCTTTCAGGAAAACAACAAGATCATGATCTTCTTGCTGATAATACCTAGTAGATGGTTTCTGCAAGACAAAGAAATCTAGGCCTTTGAAGAGTTCTAGGAGGGGTAGAGTTCCAAGTAGGGCAGATTTCCAGTTGAGGCAGAGTTCTAGCCTAGCAAAGTTCCAGCCGGTGCAGAGTTCTTAGGGCTCAAAGGTCGTGACAAGGTACTGTTACGAATATTTCTACACCAAGAATGGATCTCGAGGCCTTGATCAAGGCTAAGGGAGGAAATCAAGGGACTTATTTTCCTTATAAATATTCCTAAGCTCATGGACCATGATGAAGGCCATGACCATGCTAGTGGAGCAAATTAAGGGCTATAGGCTTCTTGGAAAACAACAAGCTCCTAAACTTCTTACTGATAATACCCAACAGATAGTTTCTACAAGACAAAGAAATCTAGGCAGGGAAGAGTTCCAGCTAAGGAAAATTTATTAGGGATAAAAGGTCATGACAAGGTACCATTACAAGTATTTGTGCACCAAGAATGGGTCTCAAATCCTTGATCAAGGATGAGGGTGGAAATTAAGGGAATTATATGCCAAATGAATCTTCCTGGGATCATGGGCCACGATGAAGGCCTTGAATCATCACACATCCTCTAGATGGGATCATTGACCTTTGAATGGGATATAGGTGGCATTAGAATCTTTTGCATAATAGGGATTTGTCTAAGGGCCTTGACCATGATAAGGGAGGAGAATATGCATCGTGGACACAAAATTAAGCTTCTATGGTTCATGGGCTATGGACAAGGACTCAAAACACCACATAATCCCTCTAGAGCAAACCTTTGGCATTTGAGAGGGATGTGGTTTCCATTAGGAACATTTTATACACATGTGATAGGTTTCAGGGATTTGACCATGCTAAGGGAGGAAATCAAGTGCTATAGGCTTTAAGGAAAACAACAAGATCATAATCTTCTTGCTGATAATACCTAGTAGATGGTTTCTACAAGACAAAGAAATCCAGGCCTTTGCATAGTTCCAGGCAGGGTAGAGTTCCAAGCAGGGCAGAGTTCCAGGTGGGGCAGAGTTCCAGCTGGGCAGAGTTCCAACCGGGGAAGAGTTCCAGCCGGGCAGAGTTCTTAGGGCTCAAAGGTCATGAAAAGGTACCATTACGAGGATTTTTGCACCAAGAATGGGTCTCGGGGCCTTGATCAAGACTGAGGGAGGAAATTAAGGGACTTATATTCCAAATGAAGCTTCCTGGGCTCATGGGCCACAATGAAGCACTTGAATCATCACACATCCTCTATATGAGATCATTGACCTTTGAATGGGATATAGGTGGCATTAGAAGGTATGCACAATAGGGATTTGTCTAAGGGCCTTGACCATGATAAGGGAGGAAAATATGCATCGTGGACACAAAATGAAGCTTCTATGGTTCATGGGCTATGGACAAGGACTCAAAACACCACATAATCCCTCTAGAGAAAACCTTTGTCCTTTGAGTGGGATTCAATTTCCATTAGAACATTTTATACACATGTGATAGGTTTTAAGGCTTTAACCATGATAGGGGAGGAAATCAAGGGCTATAGGCTTCTTGGAAAACAAAAAGCTCCTAATCTTCTTACTGATAATAGCCAGTAGATGGTTTTTGCAAGACAAAGAAATCCAGGTGGGGTAGAGTTCTAGGCGAGGAAAAGTTCCAGGCGGGGCAGAGTTCCAAGTGACCAGATTTCTAGGTGGGGCAGAGTTCCATCCGAGGTAGAGTTCCAGCTGGGGAAGAGTTATTAGGGCTCAAAGGTCATGACAAGGTACCATTACAAGGATTTGTGCACCAAGAATCAGTCTCAAGGCCTTGATCAAGGCTAAGGGTGGAAATCAAGGGACTTATATGCCAAATGAAGCTTCCTAGGCTCATGGTCCATGATGACGGCCTTGAATCATCACACATCCTCTAGATGGGATCATGGAACTTTGAATGGGATATAGATGGAATTAGAAGGTTTTGCACAATATGGATTTGTTTAAGGGCCTTAACCATGATAAGGGAGGAAAATATGCATCGTGGACAGAAAATGAAGCTTCTTTGGTTCATGGGATATGGACAAGAACTCAAAAAACCATATAATCCCTCTAGAGAAAACCTTTGGCATTTTAGAGGGATGTGGTTTCCATTAGGAAATTTTATACACATGTGATAGGTTTCAGGGATTTGACCATGCTAGGGGAGGAAATCAAGGGTTATAGCCTTTCAGACAAACAACAAGATTATAATCTTCTTACTGATAATACCTAGTAGATGGTTTCTGAAAAGACAAAGAAATCCTGGAGAGGCAAAGTTCCAGCTGGGGCAGAGTTCTAGGCGAGGCAGAGCTCCAACTAGGCAGAGATCCATCTGAGAAGAGTTCCAGCTGGGAAGAGTTCTAGGTGGGGTAGAATTCCAACAGGGCAGAGTTCCAGCCGGGGCAGAATTCTTAGGGCTCAAAGGTCATCACAAGATTGGATCATTAACCTTTGAATGGGATATAAGTGCCATTAGAAGGTTTTTCACAATAGATATTTGTCTAAGGAAACCACATAATCCCTCTAGATCAAACCTTTGGCCTTTGAGTGGGATATGGTTGCCATTAGTACATTTTATACACCAATGATAGGTTTTGGTGCTTTGACAATGCTAGGGAAGGAAATCAAGGGCTATAGGATTTCATTGAAGATTCTAGGGTTAATAGTGCATGAACGAGGTTTCAAACCACCATATAAGTGAAACAAGATAGACATCAATGAACCAAATAGATCAACCAAATACCAAGAAGAAATTTATAAAATAGAAACTCAAGCATTTCCATTATGACATCAAATACATTTCTTCGCAAATTTCCAGCTGGGGCAGAAATACCACCATTGAGGTTGAGGTCAAGCTTTTAATCCAAATGATGAGCAAACAACAAGCTCCTAATTTTCCTACGTATAATACCTAGTAGATGGGTTCTATAAGACAAATAATTCCAAACAAGGAAGAGTTCTAGATGGGATAAATTTCCATGCATGGCACAGCTCTAACCGAGGCAGAGTTCCAACTAAGGCAAAGTTCCATCCGGGCAGAGTTCCAGTCAAGGCAGAGTTCCAAGTGGGCCAAAGTTCCAGCTGGGGCAGAGTTACAACCCAACTCGCCCAACAAACTTTGCATACTTTTAATCCCATTGCATTCAAATTGTTTGAAGGAATTTAAGCACATGGCTATATTGCAGGCATCAAAAGCTTCAATAGCCGCATCAAAGGGATTTACAGAAATGACAAATTCAAGGTTGAGGTCGAGCTTTTCATCCAAATGATGAGCAAACAACAAGCTCCTAAACTTCTTACATATGATACCTAGTAGATGGGTTCTGTAATAAAAATAAATCCACTAGTGCATAGTTCCACGTGGGGTAGAGTTCCAACCACAGAAAAGTTCCAATCGGAGCAGAGATCCAGTCGGGGCAAAGTTCGAGCTGGGGAAAAGTTCCAGCCAGGGGAAAGTTCCAGCCGGGGCAAAGACACAACTCCCTCTAGAAAACTTAACACCACCATTAACCTATCATCTATGGTTTGACGAAAACAACCATTTCCTTCTGTAAGAAGATGATCTAAAGTGCCCAAAAATCTATACATACTTTTAATCCCACTGCATTCAAACTGTTTGAAGGAATGTAAACACATGGTTATATTCCAGGAATCATAAACTTTAATAGCAGCATCAAATGGATTTCCAAGAATGTGAAAATCAAGGTTGAAGTCAATTTTTTCATCCAAATGATGAGGAAACAACAATCTCCTAATATTCCTAAGTATAATACCTAGTAAATTGGTTCTACAAGACAAAGAAATCCATCCAGCTAGAGTTCTAGCTAGGGCAGAGTTCTAGCTGGGATAGAGAATGGACACACCAAACTAGGAACCCTACATGCATCGACCTGCTTGGTCCTAGAACAAGAATGACATGAGACAACTAGGGGCCATAGGGTACCTTATAGGGTCTTACTCCACCCAAGGGTATCCTAGTTTAACTTAATATGGTACCATCCTACCTAAGAATGGGTCTCGCATCTACACGAACTTTAACAGTTGTTATCCCTATGGCCTTTGCAAAGAAGGCAAGTTCAACAACACAAATAGCCTCTTCTATGAATAGTACTTTGGCAATGTGCCAGTTGATAGTACTTAGGAAATGTGCCTGTTGATAGTACTTAGGCAGTTCAACAACACAAAGCGATATTACTTTGGCAGTGTGCTAGTTGATAGGAAATTCCTACCAATCAACTTGATCAGGTTTAGCCTTATTGTAGCCAAGTTTTTCCCAGTGTGTACATCTGTCTACAAGCTATATAAAACACATTCCCTAATATATACACAAGGATTCTATACTCTTGTTTGTGGTACCAGTCATTTATATGTTTTGATTCTTGTAACATGTCCTCATATCTGAGCTTGTCAGAAACACACTTGATCTGAATTCATCTGCTCATTTGTGCCCTCCTTAGAAAAGATTTTCTCTAGAGAGTAAAAAGGTTTACAACGACCTCAATGAAAGGGGAGAAGCATTTGATATTATGAAATAACTTCCTACAAATAATGAACTAAGAGTTGGAGAAGCTCTAAAATTTCTAGCCATAATAACCAAATCAGCTATTGTTTTTTTTCACAAGATTATGGTATTTATAAAAATTCCAATGGAAATTACACAAATGTAGATAACCAGGATATATTACACATCAGTCACATATGTAACCTTCATGGTTAATATTACGTTAGAGAAAGGGAATAACTTCCTACTGTTGTGAAGGAGAAGAGAGTGCCATGGCGGATTGATGGCTCAATGAAGGCCTAGAGTGCTTATTAGTTAGCATATTGGCTATGTCATGAGAGAGATGGGTTGGATTGAGTGTGATTAGAGCCATGTAGGAGTTGCATTTTTCCTAGTGGTATCATGGTCTAGATTGTGAGGGGGGATCCATTTCTGATTTCTATGGTTGGGGGGTGAATTGCTTCTCAACAACTAGTTTAATGAACTACAGTTGAAAACATATAAGTATTCATAGTCATCTATGTGGAATGCTTATGTTCACATTCTGTTAAATTATGGACAAACAATGAGTTTGAAATATGCATGCTATTTCCACTCCTATTTGTATGTGCATATCGATTCTATTTGTTCTGAAGCTAAGAGTTTCAAATTGTCTTAGCAACTGATTAATAAAGAATGGGTTTTTGTATGGAATCACCAATGGCCAAGGGAGGTATCTAGGTACATGACATTATTGTTGTTGTTTTGGTTTATGTTGTTGTTGTTGTTTGCAATTATAAATTCCCATATTTCTTTCAAAATAAAAAGAAAAAAAAAATTAGATTGCAAGTTTTTGGTTTGTAACATTGAACCTTACTGAGTGAACAGTGTTGCATTCTATGTGAATAAAATCATAGTTTTTAAGGGTATATGGCGGCCAACAAAAGTGTGTTATGTTTTTTCTCTTTCGTTGATTGCTTTCAACTATAGTTTATTGTACTTTCCTCATTTATGTCTGACTAGCAAACTAACAGTTTGTTCATGCTATCAATGGCTCTACCTCTTAAAGTTTGCACAATGGAAGTCTCTTAAAATGGGAAGACTCCACATGTCATTATTCCGTAAATGAAGTTTATTCACAAATCTAAAAATTTAAAATTCACTCTGAGTGATCTCCTTGCTCTTGTTTGCATAAAAAGATTTGGATCCCTATCTGTCCCTAAGATGAATTTCTTACTCCGGTTGTTATCCAACAAGCTGATTTATTACTCCAACATATAAATTTTCACATTACAAGTTGGTTTGTAAGAATCCCTTATGATACAAAGAGGAAACTGCTTTACACTATAGGATTGGCCAACATTAGAGATGCCTTTCCAGAAAAGAGTGTATTTTTTAATAACATATAAAAATGTATATTTCTTGCTATGTTTGGATATGTTTTGACAGGTGTTATAACCTAGCTATAGATCATGTTAGTATGGCCTAACAAGGGGAAGATCAAGAAATCTAGTGGTGTCACATAACACTCTGCAACATTTAAGGATTCTATAAGAAATCTGGTGCTACAAATTCTTCCAGCCTATTGGGTTTCCTATTAGTCTTCACAAGTTCACCCAACCAAGTTAAATATTCTTTATCCTATCATTAAAATTATGTAGAGTACCTATCAGTCTTTAATCCAATCAATTGTGTGAAAAGTGTTACATTGTCACTAGTGGCAAACTAGGAAAGTTGGGACTAGAGACTACTGTAGACTAAATATATTCTTCTAGAGGATGTTTTTAACTATTTATTTTGTCTACTATTTATATTTAAAGCGGGATTTGTAGAATGCTTTTTCAGTCTTCTTCGTATGCTCTCTTTATATATTTAAAATGGGACATGAGGACCAGAAAAATAAAAAATAAAAAATAAAAACTGTAGTCATGACTGGGTTCTTTTCAAAACCAGATAATTTTGTCTTTTTGATATCTAATGAGCCAGCAATAGTTCTTATTTTTTATTTGGGGTTCATCATTTTGTAAAAAATTAGGCACCATGATGATGGTATATTATTGTTATTGTTAATCTCAAGCTATTTTGTTAGGTGTTTTTTTGCGGGGGTCCATTCATTGCACCTTTTATATTTATATATATGAGACCATCGATACTTTGAGAAAAGTTCAAAACATGCTGGCCTTTGCCCATCTTTGCTCTGTATAGTTTTCACCCATTGACAATTGTGGAACTCATCACTGCTACCTTCTGCAGGAGTCTAGGCCATGTGTAGTTTATTATTATTAATTTTGATTTGAAAATTGAAAAAGACAACTCGTTTCATTAAGAATTCACATTTTTGCCTTCATTTGGAAGGGTGGGGACCCTCTACTGTAGTCCATTATATTGCTATGTCTAGCTTTCATCCATTGAAAATTTTGGAACGTCCCACCCCTAGCTTTTGTAGCGGGTCCAGACCAAGTTTAGTTTATTATTAATTTAGATTTGAAACTGGAAGACATAACTCTTCTAATATAGGTGGGCACCTTGACAACCTAACTACTATATATGTCAGTTTTCTACTTGCAGTAGCCTAGCAACCATTATATAAATATTCCTCATACCTGGCAAGCTGAAGCAAGCTACAATTCAGATAATCCTTAACAAAACTTTTCATTTTAAATTGGGTAGCACTATTCTTCAACGACCTAATAATTTACTTGACCTACTCTGACATTAGGTTCAGTAACAATCATTGAATAATAGAGACAATCCATCTTGTATCATGTTTCCTTCTTCATTTTTTTTCTTTTCTATATATGAGCTGGTGATTCTCGAAGCTTAAAATGCAACAAATTCAATGACCATTTTGTATCTATTGCTACACTTAGATTTCACTCCATAAAAAAGTCAAATTCATGAGTTCAGATAAAAAGGCAATGATGAAAATCAATAAAACTGGATGGTGATCTTCAAGAAATTCATACTGGAAAGTGACAGGCATATGACCCAGTCCGCTCCATGGGAGGATACTAAAAAATATAGACAAATCCTATTGTGACTTTGATGGATCTTGCTTCTATTTTTTATGTAGTTGTTATATGTGTATGATGGACACCCTAATGGAGAATTCTAAATTGTGTCTATTTATTTTAAGGTTTGACCGATTAAGGAGAGATTTGAACTTGATATGCTCATCGCTAAAATATTTGTAATGATGTTGTGTCTAGCAATGTTGGTTACATGTGGTATAATGCTTACTTAATTGAAGAAGCGGGTGATCGGTATCCATCGTGTTGAGGATGGAAGCAGGAGTCCCACGTCAAGATACCTACAAAAAGAAAACAACCTAAGAAAAATATTCCATGGAAGCCACCACACAGAAGGAAGTGTAACCCAAAATGTCGTGCACTCTACCTTCTCCTTGTGCTCACCAACAGCACAATAACTCATTCCTACGGAGATCTATTGAAAGGGAACTTGCACTCCTAAAAGGGAACGACTCCTGACTGCTATAGGATTTTAAAGAGCTGGTTCAGTTTTCTAAAGGCTAGTTGGCATTCATTGAAGATAATGGAAGAGAGTTTTCATCCACACTCCATGGGATCATTGCAAGTGGAGGGCAGGGGTAGCCATAGGGGGTGGATTCACGAAGAGGGGGATCATTGCAGGTGCAGGAGGTGGAGTTTGAATGATGGTGCAGTGGCAGGAGGGAGTAGGTGGTGGTGTAATGGCATGGGATGGGACATAGGAAACGAAGATGAAGATATGCAGATGACAAAGGGAGGAGTCTAATGGCATATCGTGCAATCGAGGGTGTAATGGGGATGGAGCGACGGGGACTGGCAACGAACACGATGAGTTCGTCGATGGTCAGAGAGCCAGCGCAACAATTGCTTCTAGGAAAAATCATCGCATTAGTAGCTTACTCCTATGGTCAATATTTCCTCATAATTACATGACATTATTTTGGAAATGGGAAAGACTTTTTTATTTGTTATTTTTCACATGGTATTTGGTGTCATCGTCATTCCAATGAGCTGTTAGTTTTAATTGAAAAAAAATAATAATTCTTATGAGATTTTGATTTTGGTGATTGAAATATAATGTTGTTATGTAAATCATTCCAATTTTGATTTTAATTAGTATATACTTTAGGTTTAAATGAAAATGTAAAACTCTAAATATAATGTGAATAATAAAAATTAGTTTTTTTGTGTGTGAAAAAAATTTAAACACAATTTTTTTAAAATAAATATAGCTTTCATTGTAGCATTAGTAAACCTTTGGTTATATATTTCCAAGGTTTTATTTCATCAATATGTTTTTATGATGATAATATGCTAAATGTGGTGTTTCATCGTTTCCAAAAAGTTACTAAAGAGGCATCTTACTCTTACTCATTCTCTTGTCTCAGATTTTAAATTTTGCAAGCATATATTCAGTTTTGGGAAATGGTTTAAGAAAACATAGTATTCTTAAATGTTTAAATTAAATAATAAGGTGCTCGAGACTGTTTTTTAGGAATAAACACCCTTATAACTGAGGGTCTGGGGTTACCAATGTACTCTTAAAAATTGCAGACAATCAGCTTTAAAGTACAGAAAGGAAATAGGAAGATATAATGGACTCACCCGATTAATGACGGTTGATCCAAGCTTTTTCTTCTCCTACTCTGCTCCTCTCCAAAGCTTTCAGGGATGCACCTCCTTCACTTGGAAAGAGAAAATTCTCCAAATACAATCTTATACATGTATATATGACAAGTTAGATAAACAAAATATATAGTGCTTCATCATAAATATTCATCAAACCATGATACATGAAAGAGAGTCAACACAAAGTTGGAAGAAGGATTCTCTTTATTAACAATAGTGAATGAGATAAGTGTATGACCCAACGCCTGAAACAAGAACTCCTCTACAACCAAAGGATTCTGAGTTCTACTGCTCCAAAGACTTCTGAAGATATACCACCAGCATGACTTTGCTCTCCAAGTATGATTGATTAATGTCATCCCCAAGGCCTCTATTTATACTTAGGAAAATAGAGCAATTTCGAAGATTGAGGAGGTTGAGACAGTTAATATAGTTAATGTTTAAGGCTTAAAAAATATCCATTAATCACATTTATTATTTTTAATGTCGAATGGAGGAGTATGCACATATTGATACGGGCAACCTATGTATAACATGCGATTTGCTATAATGGAAACCCGCATACAAATCTGTATGTGGGTTGCAATGAAAATACCTACATACAGTACGTGATATGTTGTGGAGATAGTCATGTATGTATGCAAGTTGCTGTGGAAAGAGTCGCGTACAACAATCAACATGTAAAAAGGTAAAAATGGCAAGCTAGGTGGATAGTGAATGCATCTCATATCATGCCCATCTATAGTGTTTTAAGCAACCTTCAATCCATAAATGTCCTTTTGTGCACCGACATATGAAGTGTTGGCACTCGGATACAGAAGTGCCATTTGGGTTGATAACAGATGGCCCCTAATGTGTGTGGTCAGAGGGAAAAGATGGCCGAAATACATTATAATCTTAAGCTTTGGAGAACTCAGAAATCCAATGGAGTAGAGGTAGTACCTGAAACAAATACATAATAATGTAATATACAAAGTTATATCAGAGGATGCTATGTTCAATACACTAGAACACTAGCTCCTTTACAAATGTTTAATTACATCATATAGTATGGGTACAAGACCACGTATATTACAAAGGTGGATCGAAGCCACAATATAAAATCATGATGAGTCTTCAAAGATCTAGAAGCTGTGTACATAGGTAGAACATAAACTTGTGCAACTTAGTCCATAGAAGGGGAACTAAGGTCTTCATAAACAATCCCAAAGAACCAGTACAATCCAAACCATGTGAATAGATGTAAGTTGAAGTCGAACATGGAGAGGATTCAATGGTTTCTTAATCAATAGGTGATAATTGACAACTGAAGAAAAGGAATTCACTAATGATGAAAGTGAATCCAAAGGTACAAATGTCAAAACTCTAGGTATTCGTCATCAAGAAGTGCTAAAGCAGAATCATACTATGATAAGGAAGGCAATAGATCCTCCAACAAATCAAAACAGTGACTAGGAATTGGGTAAAGGAAGGGAGACACAAGTGATAACAGATACGACAATGATGGGATCAGGATATAGATCAGACATTGAGTTAAGTTCTTGAACAATGAGCATGACACAGAGATGACCTAAGGCAGCTATTAACTTCATAGATAGAAAAACTAGACTTATCTGTCATGTAGAATACATTATTAGATTCCCCAAGTAAAATATACAAGAGGAGTAATAAACTCGAAGTAATAGCTGAACTGAAAGTGAACATTGAGACATAGGTATCAAAAAAGACAGAGAGTGCTATGTTCAAGGATGACATGCTGCCACTAACTGAAAACAAGAGAAACTTCTTCCTTACCTTCCCTGTTGAATTTTAACGAGTCCAAGAAATTCAACTCGGATCTCTCTTTATTTTTTAACAAGCTTGAAGAGAAGAGGGAATATTGCTTGATAGTGTCACTGATTTGTGGATTTAATGAGCCTGAACTAGTACATGCTCAATTGGTGTTTTCACATTTAGAGTCTGAAAACTCCAAAGAAGACTCCAGGGGGGTCCTTTTTCATCCAATTTAGTCTCCTAAGGCCGGAAAAGCATAAAACATACCACAGAAGAACTCTCTTAACTTTCGTAGAAGAAAAGGTGAACCTTTTTAGTACTTAGTCAAGGAGGTCCGAAAAAGGTTAATTGCCACCTACCCAACACTCCTTCAAGAAGAACATAAATAGCTTGATTTTTACGAGTGTGAAGGAAAGCAAGATCACTCGAAAAGATCCATTTGAGTACGAGAAATGGGACTTACAACAATAAACTCGATGCTTTGTTCTTTAGTGTTTAACGAGCATGACAAAGACATAAAGTACACTTGGAATCTTTTTCATGTTTAGGACCAGAGCACGAAAAAGAGAAAACTAAGCTCATACCGAGAATTCCTTTTTTGTTAATTTAGTCCCTCAGGTCCAGAAAAGTGATAAACCTATGCCTGAGAATACTCTTCTCAATTTTGTACAAAAGAGAGTGATCCTTTCTCGTGCTATTCCGCATGGTCCGAGAAAGAGATAATCTACCACCAATGTGGATGCCCGTTCACATATTCTTAACGAGCTTGAACAGACAAGTTAACTTGGCAGTCAATTCTGTTTTGAGGAGTCAGACCTGGGCCTAAAGAAAAATCCATAAGGGTGGGGAGTCCTATAAAATAATAGCTTGTAAAAAGAGACCATAATGAGGCTCCATTTGGCATGAAAAATAGATAAAATGATTCCCCTATACCTAACATAGTTGCAGCATGAGTATCGAAAGACAACATAGGTTCTAAATGGGGATACTCATGAGAGGAAGGCCCTATCAACGGAAGAACGATGGTAAAGACAAGAATCTAATGGTTAAGAATACCATAGTCCATGGTTAAAATGTTGATTCCTAAGTCTCAGATGGGATTAGTATAGAAGAAAAATGCATGTGAAATGACATGAAACCATCCTATATGAGCAAAAAACATTTTAGAATGATGAAAAACCTGTTCAAGGCAAAAAGAGATGGGATTAGTTTGATAAAATATGAACTATAGGCAAAAAATCCACTTAAGAAACATAATTTCTATAAATAGTTCAAAAATCTAAATAAAACTCGCCATTTTGAATTTTAGCCATAAGAAGCAAATTTTTACCTCTACCTTCATTCGATCGGTGCGGACAATACGGTGGACGAAATCCAATTCCACAAGTGTTAGGTAAGACTAGACCCGAAGCTCTTCATTTTGATCCTAGAAAATTTCAATTTTGAGTCCCAATTACATATTTTTGAGCGTCCTAAAGCAAGGAATGTTGTGTACGTGGGTTTGCTATAGTAACACTCACGTACACACATTCTATACATGGGTTGTCTAAAAGACAGTCACGTACGCTGCATGGAGGGTAAAAAGATATATAAAGAGTCAAAATTTTGAATTTTTATATGTGACTAATGCTTCACAATGGTTGGTTTTCTAGATGTGAAGATGGTGCTTGAGTGCAGGGAGCATGAGCACGAAGATTTAGATCCAGAAGCACTCCAGGATGCCCCCACTGTGAATGTTTTATGTTCAAGAGAGTTGTTGAAATTATTTTGCACATCAACTATGCAGGCCAATTTCCGCCTGCTAGAGTTCATGATAAACTACTGGGATCATGATTTGGGCATGTTCAACCTTCAAGGTGAGTCATTGGAGATTACTTTTGAGGATATCTACTTCATTTCCGGTATTTCACGACGAGGGGTTCCAGTTAACTTGGAGGGCACTGGTAGAGGCGGTGATCCTCTAAGTGTCCAAAACTACATTGATGTATTCTGCACACCGGGGAACCAAAAGAGAGGGAGTTGCATCCCTATTACACATATATGTGATGTTCCCCTACAAGTTTTCATAAGTACCATAATTAGGGTTGCGGGATCATCTTCTCTTCATCTCGCCACATGGAACCAAATGAGGTTGGCAGTGGACTGCATGCATGGGGCTTTGTATGAATGGTGTTCCGGGGTAATCCTGATTCTTAAAAAACAACTCTCGAACTGTAAGAGAGGAAGAAGGAAGAACTTTAGATATTCTAGCATCTCGGTGGCCTTCTTCGAGAGAGAGTGTCAGGGTTGAGCCCTGCAGTACCTCTACCAATTAGATCTCCTCGTCAACCTAGGCTGAGCAGGTGGGGAGATATCTTCCTCCGCCAGGGAGGAGGTGGCTCAATGCAGAGTGTGTACGATGATGACTTCTACTTTTGGTGGGAGTGGTAGTTACCAGCATTGGAGCAGTTTCCATATGTTGGGATGGATTTTCGAGGTGATCCAGACCTTGTCCTCCCTTTAGGAGGAGCATGGGGAGAGCTACGTAATTTTTAATTTTCAAGTTTTAAAAATTTTATGAATTTTAAAATATAGGGATATATATATATATATATGTATGTATGTATGTATGTATGTATGTATGTATGTATGTATGTATATGTATAAGAGTTATAACCCTATAAACATGTCAAAATGCAGATATTGGATCGGTCCTCCCTGAAGGGAATCCACGTATGTTTGTTCATCTTTCCTTGGGCAAATACCAGGGGTTTATCAGGGTTCTAGAGGGAAAGCTGGCTAGGATTACCCAAAGAGTACCCACTTTGAGGATTGAGCACATCCCAGCCATCATGTAGGAGTATGTGGTTGGAGTACCACCCATATGGATATGCCTTTTGAGGAGGGTAGCCAGAGCTGTTTTAGTGTACATAGATGTTGTTGAGGCTATCGAAGCCAAGGAGGCTGAGGAAGCCATAGTATAAGGAGACCGGGGGGACCAAGGTGGTCCAACATAGATCTATGGCATTTTGATGGACTATGCTCCATATTTTTTGTATATTTTTTTATATTATACAGTTATGACTAGATCTAAGGATCAAGAACTCAACCTATCTATAGATAGATATTCCCATATATATATATATATATATATATATATATATATATATATTGTCGGTTTATTTACAAATGTTTTTTGTCTGTATGCTGTATATTTTTATGAAATATGTGTTAGATGCCGATCCAAAATGTAATTAGCATATGCATCAGTCAATGAATTCGGATTTATTAAAATGTAATTGAATGTAATGAACTCAAAACTTCTTTTGAATAACCTAACTTGCATGAACTGATGCAATTGAATAGGGTTTCACACCTGATAAGCTCAATTGAGCTGGGAAACCACCAGTTGAGAGTCCATTCGGACTTCCAGCTGAGTGATACCACGTGACAAAGCATCCCATAGAAGCTCAATTACAGCCCTATACTTAGCAACATTATTAGAAGAAAGACCTAAGCAAACGCCTCCTGAGGTGACTAACTGTCCTGAGGGAGAATAAATGGCCCATGCCGCTAAAGCAAGATTACAAGTGTGGCGACTAGCACCATTAGTGAAACCTATGTACCTCTTGGAAGACATCTGCAACAACCAGCATATGGTATAAAAGCACAAACCAACGAACTATTGTATATAAAAATACATACAATAAAATACAAGAAAAATTACTAAGCCTAAGCATAGTACTTTTTCAGATAGAGCCCATTTCTAGGCTCAGGAAGCTTATTCCCATCAAAATCTATTAACTCATATGCACCCTTTTTTAATACCTTGGACACAACATAAGGCCCTAACAGCATGGCCTTGAATTTTCTTGCCCCCAGGGGTTCTTTGTCTTGCTCCCAAAGCAAAACAAGTTCCCCCTTAGAGAAAATCTGAGGTTTGATTGACCTATCATATTGGATTTTGACCCTATTCTTGTGAGCTTGGTTTGCTGTCAGCACATCTCTACAGTGCTCATTAATGTGTTCTAAATGTACTAGATGTTCTTCAAGCTTTGTCGTATCGGGTAACAGATGAATAGCTATTTTCAAGGATGGGATTTCACATTCAACCGGGATAATGACTTCCACTCCATGAAAGAGTTGGAAGGGGGAGAAACACGTAGTAGTTTTTACATTAGTTCGGTACGCCCAAAGGGCAAGGTATAGCATGATATGTTAGTTAGAATGGGCCGTATCAATTGTACATTTAAGGATAGTCTTCAAAGTCTTGTTAAAAGCCTCAACCTGACCATTTGCTTGAGGATAATATGAAGATGAATGCTCTTGTCTGAATCCAAGCATAGTGGTCAGTTCCGTCATCATGCTATTTTGAAAATGGCTTCCATGGTTAGTGACAATCACCTTGGGTATACCAAACCATACTACAATTTGATTGAATACAAAGAAAGTTGTTGTTTCCCCATCGGCTTTAAAGGTGGGTATTGCCTCTACCCATTTCGTAAAATAGTCCACAACAATAATGATATATTTGTGCCCCCCAGTCGAGGCTAGGTTGCATGTCACGTAATCAATCCCCCATTTCATGAATGGGTCCACCAAGACAACAGGAAACAATAGAGCGGGATGTGACTACATTTTTCTGATGTAAAGCTGATAGGGATGACATTGCTTCACTGCTTCCACACAATCTTTGAAGATTGTGGGCCAGAAATAACAGGCACGTAACATTTTCTGGGTCATTGCTAACCCATATAAATGACCCCCACATGCTCCACTATGGGAATCATTCAAGACAATCTTCGCTTCCTCATGGGTAAGACATCGACGCAAAATGGAATCTACCCCTCTTTGATATAAAGTATCTCCTATGATGAGGTAGTCCTTAGCATGAAGGTGTAATTTACGTCGTTCCTCCTGCAAGGAAGCCACAGGATACTTCAAAGTATGGAGATATATAATTATATCTCCGTACTAGGGATCAGAGGTGGCTATCAAGAAGATATGCTCATCTAGGAATGAGTCATCCTCAACGACTACATCTTCTTCCATTGGAAATTCTGCTATAAGCTCAACAAAAACTAAGGACTTTTTAGACTTAGCGGACTAGAAATCCAAGTCAAACTCTTGGAGAATGACTATCCATTTGTTGAATTTTCCCCCAACAATATGTCAAGACAAAACATACTGAAAAGGATTCACATCTACCACTACTGTTGTAGTCCTCAACAAAATGTAGTGATGTAACCTCTGAATAGCATAGACAACTGCTAAGGCCAATTTCTCAACATGGGAGTACCTGAGTTTAGGCCCGACTAAAGCACAGCTAAGATAGTAAATGACATGCTTCTAGACCTTATCATTTTCCTAGACCAGGACTACCCTAATGGTCAACTCGAACGCTGCCAGATACAATATAAAATCCCTAGAGTAATCTGGCAAACGCAGTAAAGGTGCCGACAACAAATATTTTTTCAATGCCTCGAAAGCGAGTTGTGCAGTTTCATCCCATACAAATGGGGCGTCCTATTTTAACAGGCACATGAAACCCTTGGTAATCTTGGCATAGTTAACAATGAAACATCAAAGAAAATTAGACTTTCCCTACAGGCTTTGAACTTTCCTGATAGAACGAGGAGGAGGCATATTTACAATGGCCTCTACTTTTAATGGATCCACCTATATGCCACTATTAGAGACAATGAATTCAAGCAGTCTTCCCGACTCGACACAGAACATGCACTTATGGGGATTCAAGCAAATCTTATAATATCTGCATCGTTCAAATATCAACTGTAAGTGATCTGGATGGTCAATCCTCTTATAAGAATGTGCAGGCATATCATTGAGATAAGGTTTGATAATGGATTTTATATCATGGAAGGAAAATTTCATTACCTGTTGAAAGGTTTCCCCAGCATCTTTCAATCCGAAGGGCATTTTTTTGTACGTGAAGGTACCCCAAGGACAAATGAAATCAATTTTATGTTGGTCTTCCGATTTTATTTGACTTTGATTGTATCCGGAGAAACCATCCATAAATGAGAACACTTCACTTCCCGTGCAAGCATCTATAATTTGGTCTATAAATGGCATGGGATAGTTGTCCTTAGGACAAGCTTTATTCAAATCTCGGAAGTCCATACAGATGCGTATGGTCCCTTGCTCCTTATCAATAGGAACAGGACTGGATACCCATTCTGTCAGAGCTATGGGATAAATGATACCATCTTTCAACAGCTTTTCACCTTAAGCCTTCACAGTCGTTACTCTATGCAGGTTAATAGGTCTTAAATTTTTCCAAATAGGTTTAGTGTCAGGGTATGTTCGGATCTCATGTTCAACTATCGATGGATCAATTCCTGCCATCTCCTCATATGACCAGGCAAGGACATCACAGAATTCCTTGAACAAGGCCATATAGATTGCAATCTCTTTAGGAGAGCATTTTGCACCTATATGTTGATAGGGATAGTGGTGGAAATATTTTCCATATTGTCCTCGACAAGCGTTCCTTCCTTGGGTAAGGGATTGATGGCTGTATCAACATTATCTGATAGTCTCATATGAAAATCTTGATTTTCTATCCTGCTTAGCTCTGGAAGAAAATAGGATCGATGATGAATATCTTCATAGATCTTATCACATCTGCTCAAGGCTTCTAGAATGGCTTCATCATAAGGTAAAACCATATCTAAAAAGTCTGTGGACTGTGAAGAGTTTTCCGTCCAAGCAGGAAAATAGACTTCTGCCAGGTCCTCTGAGACTGTGAGAGGGTCTAGGATGGGATCAATAGTGGTTTGAGTGATAGCTTGGCAAGCCACTTCCACTACTGATAAGGGCACTTTCGATTCATGGGGGGAAGGGAGAACCCAAGGATTAGTCCTATCAACAACAGTGGCTATGGACTTCCCCACACTAGTAGAACCAATATAGTTAATTAGGGCTGGAAGATCAAATGTGCCCATCAGTAATGCATACATTCCAGCCCCCAAGCTCTATGCAGTAGGTTTGACCTGATCAACCAATGGCATAGTGGACTCATTAGACTCCATGCGACCTTTTCGAGTAAAATTGAGTTGGTCAACAGTAACCAAATTTCCTTCATGTGGAAAAACTACCACCTGAAAGAGGCCGACGCAATAGCATACATGGCATAAGTCCAGCTTCTTCCCA
The DNA here is from genome assembly GCA_001517045.1 of Pseudotsuga menziesii. Classification (NCBI taxonomy): domain Eukaryota; kingdom Viridiplantae; phylum Streptophyta; class Pinopsida; order Pinales; family Pinaceae; genus Pseudotsuga; species Pseudotsuga menziesii. The sequence continues at coordinate 74,391 of LPNX011073855.1, read as the reverse complement.
AAAGAAAATTATAGTCCAAATGTGCATGAATCACTTCCACCTCAACAGACACTGCTTTCCCTGACAACTTTATTTCAAAAGCTGGTAGGACACCATGCAGACGGAAATACCTTTTGTCGAAAGCAGTAAGTAGAGTGTTTGACAAGACCATCTCTGAGGATCCGATAGCTTTCCAACATGACAAGGACATAACGCATGTAGAAGCACCCTCATCAACAACTTCCCTTCCAATGGTCTTTCCACCATGGATGAGATCTATTGATAAGGCTACATGGTAAGGTAGGCCAATTTTAACATTAGATAAGTGAAATTTCACCATGAGACTTGACGAGTCCATGCTACCTAAGGCTACTAAGACGACATCCAGCTGGGTGGGACAGCTCTGTAACACCTCTAAAGCTGAAATTGGACACGGGGTTTGGGCTAATTCTTTAACCACAAAGTAGTTTGAAGCAGCCCTAGCATTAGGGTTATGCAAGGTATTTTTAAAGACACCTTTCGGTATCTTAGGCATAGATTCAGCAGGCTTCTCGATTGTGAAAGGGTTAGAAGTGTCACCTATAGACTTACCCTTCTTAGAAGTCTCTTTTTCATAATTTTTATTCCTAGTCTGTAGCAAAATCGAAGATCGAACCATGTTGATATAGTTAGGGTTAGGGGCACCGAAAGTGCCCCCTGCTACATTAGAAGTTGAAGTAGAGTTTTGCCCTTGGGGAAATGGATCCTTCAGGATAGTCGGTTGTTGAGATTTAAGCAGCTTCTGGGCTTCTTCCATAAAAGGACAAAGGTGAGTGAGGTGATCCTTGTGGCACAACTTACATGGGAATTTGAGCTTTTTATTTTCCTTCTTGCCCCCATCAGCATTGTTTGCAGGTTTCTGCTTGTTTTGATTTCCCTCCCCTTCTTTCCTCTCTTTTTCTTCCCACCGGGCTATTGATTTCCCTTCTGAGAGGTTTGTGCAAAAACATTGGCACTTTGGGGGGAGGGGGCAGCCTTTGCTGCCTACACCATAGAATGCTTGACGGATAGCTGATGAAGTTGTTTGGCCAAAGACTCTACAGTGGGAGAGTTTACGGACCCAACCACACCATTGGCATGGGGTCCAAGCCTAGGTTTCTTGATATCATGGTTAGGCCTTGGTGCCTCAAGGATAATCTCATACAAGATCCCAGATTGTGAATAAATCAAATCTTATTGTTGGGCCCTGAGAATGGCTTCTTCTTCATTCGTCATTCCTGAAGTGGATACGTCCTTAGATATGTAAGGCAACAGGGATCTAAGGAACCACTCTAGTAAGAACTCAGGAGGAATAGTGGCTTTAATAAGGCTCTTTCACCTCCTCCACTCTTATATATGATCCGAGATGTGGGTAGCCTTGTTCTCCCTAAAGGTAGATAACAATTCTATTCCAAAATCATATCGGACTGGGAGCTGAAAGTGGCTAAGGAATGCACTAGCCAAGTCCCAAAAACTACTAAACGCAGCAGAAGGAAACTCAATGTACCATTTTGTTGCAGTATTCATTAAGGTTCTTTGGAGCAACCTCAACCTAACTGAATCTTCATTCAACGAATTAGAAGAACACCATAAATGAAATGTGGTGGCATGAGCCTCAGTATCTTCACCAACTTTGCCCTTGAATTTATGGATGTTCAATGGCAATTTGGTGGGAACAGGTGGCCACGAGGGGTCATGCCTCACTGGATCATTCATCAACTTAGACAAATCTGGCAATTTTAATGTTTCCAGGAAAGGAATCTTGGGTCGCACCATAGCACTAAAAGTGCCAATCTGGGGATTAAAGGGACTTGCCCCCGAATTCCCATATGTAAAGGTGGGGTTTCCCCCCCCCACCGGTTGCGAAGTGGATGGATTAATTTGAAATGGATTCCATCCGTAAGCCACAGGATTGTGAGTAGGAGGTGCAGTATATGAGATTCGGGTCATCCTAGTCAAAACTGGGGTTTGAAAAAAGGGAGCAAGTATCCCTTTTCTAAATAACAAAAAGGCAGAGCTCGTGAATGGGGTCGAGACCAAAGTTTGGAAACCTTTCCCGTAAGAGGTAGTGTTTCCAAACTGAACTCCTACATAAGAAGGTGATGGGCCTACATATTGAGTGGATGGGGGAATATGCCCCCCACTCCAAGGAAATCCTTGGACGAAAGCCGAGGATCCTACTCGACCGCTCTGGGCAGTGTGTGCAAAGGAAGAAGCAATAGTAGGTATACTAGGGATCCTAATAACCACGTCACCAGAAGCACCTGCTAGGCTTATGGGAACCAACGATTGGAACACCCGGCTCCCTGGAGTCAATGGAGTAGTAGGTATGATAGATCTAGGGGTACTTACCAGGGGTACTTAGTAGGCATTATCCTTCCCACATGGACACCTAAAACAGGTGATTCAAAAGGCCTAACCTTGACGATCACAGGATCATTTAAGTCAGTCAAGGGTGTGTTAAAAATTTTTGCAAACTCATCAACTTGCAAGTATTATATCTCAATTGTATTAAAATCAAAATGGTTAGCTCTAAGTGTCAGTTCACCTGGAACTTCACTCACTCCTATCGATTCAAATGAACTGTCCGTGTCCAATCTCCACCTTTGAGGTGGAGGTGGAGGTTCCAATGTCATGAGAGGAGGAATGTTTTGCAACCTTAATGACCTTCTAATAGGTTGGTCATCCACAATTGTAAATTTGACAATTCAAACCCTAAGGTCGGCTAAACACAGACAAACCACAGAGCAATCACTACGAAAATTCCTAGAGTCTCAACAATCAGCAAGGGTAAAAGATATGCTTTCCTAAAGAAAGTTGAAGAATAGTTACTTGGCATCCTTGAAGATGTTATTAGGCATAAGTGGAGGAATCACCCACCGCCCTCCTACACTTTCAACAAGGGTTACCTTCCAAGCCCTTCCAATGTGAACCAGAAATAGCTTTCTGGTTTACCTAGATATGAACCCTAAATATCAAGAGACTAAAGGCTACCTTAGCTATGCCAATAGTATGGGGGGATAGTCACAAGCCTGATTCGTATGCATGGGAACGGTAGCTAAGCCTGAAACTCTGTCTAGGATAGAATCCCCATATGCATAAAAGTCTTGATTTACGTTTCAACAAGGAATCAGAGGGTTATCTCCTCAGTCCAATGCCTCCACGTGGCCTCGTGCTTGACTTCCATTTGAGAGGAGCTTCCCAGATACAATTGATAAATATAAGGATTTACCTATCAAATGGTCCACTATGTCTAAATTTTAAAACTTATGGGAAGTTTACACTTCCTAGCCCACAGGTCTAGCTTAAACTAGTAGGTGAATGGCCCTAAAAAATAAAAAAAATACCAGTAAATTTTAATTATTGCGTTCATTTTAAGGTCTATTTCTTTACTCAAAAGGAAGTGGAGTGAAGGATTATGATGTTTTTGACTCGATTAGAAATGTAAAAAGCAAAGGTGTATGTTTTCAAAGCAAATTATTCCTACTGAAACAAACTTCTTCTTTTTCTTTTGTAAATATAAATTGATGAAAATGCAATGATAAAGAGAAAACTAAGACTATATTTTTGTAGTTTTTTGAGATTATATTTTAAAAAACTGAAAGTAAAAATACTCTATGCAAAATCACATGCAAAAGCTTCAAAATGTTTTCTTTTCACTTTTTTAAAATTCTCAAAGACTACTATGCACCTAAATGCACAAAACTTGAGTATGCTTGAATTCAGCCAACTGTATAAAGCAAGCAAAGCGAAGTAAAACAGATTAATAATACCAAAAATCAACCAACAAGGGAAGACTTGGCCGAATCCTAGCTTGGGCGGGCACAATGACAAGAAATCACTGAGATCACACAAAGGTAAGTGGCAAACCAATCACTGTCCAAGGATAGAATAGGAAAAAGAGTGTCCAGAACCCTGATCACCGATTCAGACAACCAACACTTAAACCTATAACCCAAAATAGGCAAATCCACTTCAAATTGCAAACAGAAGACAATCCAAATAAAAGGAAGTCAAGGGCTTTACAAGAAAGCACAAGGTGTGGCCAACAAGGTCATCAAACTAACAATGTAATGCTTATAAGGAAGACCAACCAGAAAACAAAATTTATAAAGGGACAAGGACAAGCAAACCCTAAACCAAAAATTCAAATGCTAATGCTTTTACATGACTATATATAAGCCTGCAACCCACGTACTACTCGCGACTGTCCTAGAGAGCAACCCGCATATGCAGTCCTCTGTACGCGACTGTATGCAAGAGAAACCCGTGTACATGTACAAATTTTTTTGATAAAAATAAAATTTCTCAAGGTCTTCAAACACTATCCTAAGCATGAACCAAGACAAGATACCACACACAAACTCAAGGCAAAGACTAGGCAACGGTAAACAAAAATAACCTACAGCAGTCTGGGCTCCCCAGTGGAGTCGCCAATTATGTTGTTCAGGAATAAACACCCTTATAACCGAGGGTCTAGGGTTGCCAATATACTCTTAAAACTTGCAGACAATCAGCTTTAAAGTACAGAAAGGAAATAGGAAGATATAATGGACTCACCCGATTAACGATGGTTGATCCAAGCTTTTTCCTCTCCTATTATGCTCCTCTCCAAAGCTTTCAGGGATGCACCTCCTTCACCTGCAAAGAGAAAATCCTCCAAATACAATCTTATAAATTTATATATGACAAGTTAGATAAACAAAATATATAGTGCTTCATCATAAATATTCATCAAACCATGCTACATGAAAGAGAGTCATAACAAAGCTGGACGAAGGATTCTCTTTATTAACAATAGTAAATGGGATAAATGTACAACCCAATGCTTGAAACAAGGCCTCCTCTGCAACGAAATGATTTTGAGTTATGTTGCTCCAAATACTTCTAAATACATACCACCAGCATAACTTTGCTCTCCAAGTATGATTGATTAATGCTCTCCTCAAGGCCTCTATTTATACTTGGCAAAATAGAGTAGTTTCGAAGGTTGAGGAGGTTGAGACAGTTAAGATAGTTAATGTTTAAGGATTAACAAATATCCATTAATCATGTTTATTATTTTTAATGTCGAATGGAGGCATACGCACGTATTGATACTGGCAACCCACGTAAAACACGCGAGTTGTTATAAGGGAAACCTACGTACAGATCTGTACACGGGTTGCAATGACAATACCCGCATATAGTGCGCTATATGCTATGGAGATAATCATGTATGTACCCGATTTGCTATGGAAAGAGTCGCGTATAGCAATCAACATGTAAAAAGGTAAAAATGGAAAGCTAGGTGGATAGTGAATGCATCTCATTTCATGCCCATCTATAGTGTTTTAGGAAACCTTCAATCCATAAATGTCCTTTTGTGCGCCGACGTATGAAGTGTCGGCACTCGAACAGAGAAGTGTCGTTTGGGTTGATAACAGATGCCCCCTAATGTGTGAGGTTAGAGGGAAGCAATGGCTGAAATACATTATAATCTTAATCTTTGGAGAACTCAGAAATCCAATGGAGCAGAGGTAGTACCTGAAACAAATACATAATAATGTCATATACAAATTCATATCAGAGGATGCTATGTTCAGTATACTGGAACACTAGCTCCTTTACAAATGTTTGATTACATCATATAGTATGGGTACAAGACCATGTATATTACAAAGGTGGATTGAAGCCACAATATACAATCATGATGAGTCTTCAAATATCTAGAAGTTGTGTACATAGGTAGAACATAATCTTGCGCAACTTATTCCATAGAAGGGGAAATAAGGTATTCATAAGCAATCCCAAAGAACCAGTACAAGTCAATCCATGTGAATAGACATAAGTTGAAGTCGAACAATGGAGAGGATTCAATAGTTTGTCAATCAATATGTGATAATTGACAATTGAAGCAAAGGAATTCACTAATGATGAAAGTGAATCCAAAGGTACAAACATCAAAACTCTAGGTCTTCGTCATCAGGAAGTGTTGAAGTGGAACCATGGTGTGATAAGGGAGGCAATATATCCTCCAACGGATCACAAGAGTGACTAGGAACTAGGGGAGACATAAGTGATAACAGATATGACAATGATGGGATCAGGATATAAATCAGACATTAAGTTAAGTCCTTGAATAGTGAGCACATCATAGAGATGACCCAAGGAAGCTATTAACTTTATAGATAGAACAACTAGACTTATTTGTCATGTAGAAGACATGATCAGATTCCCCAGGTAGAACGGACAAGAGGAGTAATAAACTCAAAGTAATAGCTGAACTCAAAGTGAACACTGAGACATGGGTATCGAAAAATACATAGAGTGCTATGTTCAAGGATTACATGTTGCCACTAACTGAAAACAAGAGAAACTTCTTCCTTACCTTCCTTGTTGAATTTTAACGAGCCCAGGAAAGTCAACTCGGATCTCTCTTCATTTTTTAACAAGCTTGAAGAGAAAACGAAATATTGCTTGATAGTGTCACTGATTCGTGCATTTAATGAGCCCGAACTAGTACATCCTCAGTTGGTGTTTTCATATTTAGAGAGCCTGAAAACTCCAAAGAAGAATCTAGGGGGGTCCTTTTTCATCCAATTTAGTCTTCTGAGGCCGGAAAAGTAGAAAACATACCACAGAAGAAATCTCTTAACTTCTGTAGAAGAAAAGGTGAACATTTTTCATACTTAGTCAGGGAGGTTCGAAAAAGGTTAAATTACCACCTACCCAACGCTCCTTCAAGAACAACATAAATAGCTTGAGTTTTACGAGTGTGAAGGAAAGCAAGATCACTCGAAAAGATCCATTTGAGTACAAGAAATGGGACTTACAACAATAAACTCGATGCTTTGTTCTTTAGTGTTTAACGAGCATGACAAAGACATAAAGTACACTTGGAATCTTTTTCATGTTTAGGTCCAAAGGACGAAAAAGAAAAAACTAAGCTCATACCAGGAATTCCTTTTCCATTAATTTAGTCCCTCATGTCCGAAAAAGTGATAAACCTATGCCTGAGAATACTCTTCTCAATTCCATAGAAAAGAGAGTGATCCTTTCTCATGCTATTCCGCATGGTCCGAGAAAGAGATAACCTAGCACCAATGCAGATGCTCGTTAACATATTCTTAACAAGCTTTAATGGACAAGTTAACCCGACAGTCAAGTCTATTTTGAGGAGTCGGACCTAGGCCTAAAGAAAACTCCATAAGGGTGGGGAGTCCTATAAAATAATAGCTTGTAAAAAGAGACCATAATGAGGCTCCATATGGCGTGAAAAATAGCTAAAAGGTTTCCCCTATACCTAACATAGCTACGGCATGAGTATCGAAAGACAACATAGATTCTAAATGGGGATACTCGTGAGAGGAAGGCCCTATCCACGGAAGAACGATGGTAAAGACAAGGAGCTAATGGTTAAGAATACCATAGTTCGTGGTTAAAATGTTGATTAGTAAGTCTCAGATGGGATCAATATAGATGCAAAATGCATGTGAAATGACATGAAACCATCCTATATGAGCAAAAAACATTTTAGAATGATGAAAAACCTGTTACAAGGAAAAAAGAGATGGGATTAGTTTGATAAAATATGAACTATAGGCAAAAAAACCCACTTAAGAAATATAATTTCTATAAATAGTTCAAAAAACTAAATAAAAATCCCCATTTTGAATTTTAGCCATAAGAAGCAATTTTTTACCTCTACCTTCATTTGATCGGTGTGGACAATCCGGTTGACGAAATCCAATTCCACAAGTGTCAGGTAAGACTAGACCCCAATCTCTTCATTTTGATCCAAGAAAATTTCAATTTTGAGTCCCAATTTCATATTTTTGAGTGCCCTAAAGTAAGGAATGCTATGTACGTGGGTTTGCTATAGTAACACTCGCGTACATGCGTTCTGTGTGCAGGTGGTCTAAGAGACAGTCACGTACGGTACGTGACATGTCTAACTAGACAATCACGTATGCTACATGGAGGGTAAAAAGATATATAAAGAGTCAAAATTTTGAATTTTTATATGAAACTAATGCTTCACAATGGTTTATTTGCTAGGTGTGAAGATGGTTCTTGAGTGGAGGGAGTGTGAGCATGAAGATTTAGATCAAGAAGCACTCCAAGATGCCTCCACTATGAATTTTTTTATGTTCAAGAGGGTTTTTGAAATTCTTTTGCACATCACCTATGCGGGCCAATGTCTGCCTACTAGAGTTCATGATAAACTACTGGGATCATGATTTCGGCATGTTCAACCTTCAAGGTGAGTCTTTGGAAATTACTTTTGAGGATATCTACTTCATTTCCATTTTGTCATGATGAGGGGCTCTAGTTAACTTGGAGGGCACCGGAAGAGGCGGTGATCCTCTAAGTGTCCAAAACTACATTGATGTATTATGTGCATCGAGGACCCAAAAGAGAGGGATTTGCATCCCTATTACATATATACGTGATATTCCCCTACAGGTTTTAGTAAGTACCATAGTTAGGGTTGTGGGATCATCTTCTCTTCATCTCGCCACACAAAAGCAAATGAGGCTTACAGTGGACTGCATGCATGGGGCTTTGTATGATTGGTGTTCGGTGGTAATACTGATTCTAAAAAAAAACTCTCAGACTGCAAGAGAGGAAGAAGGAAGAACTTCGAATATTTTAGCATCTTGGTGGCCTTCTTCTTTAAGAGAGTGTCGGGTTTGAGCCCTACAGTACCTCTACCAGTTATATCTCCTCATCATCCTAGGCTGAGCAGGTGGGGAGATATCTTCCTCTGCTAGCGAGGAGGTGGCTCAGTGCAGAGTGTGTACGATGATGACTTCTACTTTTGGTGGGAGCGATAGTTACCAGCACTCGAGCAGTTTCCATATGCTGGGATGGATTTTCGAGGTGATCCAGACCTTGTACTCCCTCCAGGAGGAGCATGGGGAGAGCTATGTAATTTTTAAGTTTCAATTTTTAAAATTTTTATGAATATTAAAATATAGGAATATATACATATGTATAAGAGTTCTAACCCTATAAACATGTCAAAATGCAGAAATTGGACCAGCCCGCCCTAAAGGGCATCCACATATGTTTGTTCATCCTGTCTTGGGTGAATACCAAGGGCTTATCAGGGTTCTAGAGGGGAAGCTCACCAGGCTTACCCAAAGAGTATCTATTTTGAGGATTGAGGAGATCCTAGCCATCGTGCCGGAGTATGTGGTTGGAGTACCACCCGTCTGGATACGCCTTTTGAGGAGGGTAGCCAGAGCTATTTTAGTATACATATATGCTGTTGAGGAAGCCAGAGTACAAGGAGACTGGGGGGACCAGGGTGGTACAACATAGATCTAGGGAATTTTGATGGACTATGATCCATATTTTTGTATGTTTTTGTATATTATACGGTTATGACTGGATCTGAGGATCAAGAACTCGACCTATCTATAGACAGATACTCACACACACACACACACACACACACACACACACACACACACACAAACACACACACACACACACATATATATATTCTCGGTTTATTTACATTTTTTTTTATGTGTATGCTGTATATTTTTATGAAATATGTGTTAGATGCCAATCCAAAATGTAATTAGCATATGCATTAGTCAATGAATTCTGATTTTTGGGAATGTAATTGAATGTAATGAACTAAAAATTTCTTTCCAATAACCTAACTTGCATGAACTGACGCAATAGAATAGGGTTTCGCACCTAATAAGCTCGATTGAGTTGGGAAACCACCAATTGAGAGTCCATTCGGACTTCCAGCTGAGTGATACCACGTGACAAAGAATCCCATAGAAGCTCAATTACAGCCCTATACTCAGCAACATTATTAGAAGCAGGACCTAAGAAACCACCTCCTGAGGCGATTAACTATCCTGAGGGAGAATAAATGACCCATGCCACTAAAGCAAGATTACAAGTGTGGCGACTGGCGCCATCAGCAAAACCTATGTACCTCTCGAAAGACATCTGCAACAACCAGAAAATGGTATAAGAAACACAAACCGAAGAACTAGTGTATATAAAAATACAGACAATAAAATACAAGAAAAAGTGCTAAGCCTAAGCATAGTACTTCTTCAGATAGAGCCTATTTCTAGGCTCAGGAAGCTTATTCCCATAAAAATCTATTAACTCATATGCGCCCTTTTTTAAGACCTTGGACACAACATAAGGCCCTAACCACACAGCCTTGAATTTTCTTGGCCCCAGGGGTTCTTTGTCTTGGTCCCAAAGCAAAACAAGTTCCCCCTCAGAGAAAATCTGAGGTTTGACAGACTTATCATATTGAATTTTGACCCTATTCTTTTGATCTTGGTTTTCTATCAGCACATCTCTACACTGCTCATCAAGGTGTTCTAAATGTACTAGAAATTATTCAAGCTCTGTTGTATCAGGTAACACATGAATAGATATTTTCAAGGATGGGATTTCACATTCAACTGGGTTAACGGCTTCCACTCCATGAATGAGTTGGAAAGGGGAGAAACCCATAGAAGTTTTAACATTAGTTTGGTACACCCAAAGGGCAGGGTATAGCATGATATGCCACTTAGAACAGGCTGCATCAATTGTATGTTTGAGGATAGTCTTTAAAGTCTTGTTAACAGCCTCAACCTAACCATTTGCTCGAGGATAATATGAAGATGAATGCTCTTGTATAAATCCAAGCATAGTGGTTAGTTCCGTCATCATGCTATTTTGAAAATGAATGCCATGGTCATTGTCAATCAACTTGGGTATACCAAACTGTGATATAATCTAATTGAATACGAAGAAATCTATTGTTTCCTTGTCGGTTTTAAAGGTGGGCGTTGCCTCTGCCCATTTCGTAAAATCATCCACAACGATAATGATATATTTGTGTCACATAATCAATCCCCCATTTCATGAAGGGTCCCACCGAAACAATGGGAAACAAAAGAGCAGGATGTGACCACATTTTTCTAGTGTAAAGCTAACAAGCATGACAGTGCTTCACTGCTTCCACACAATATTTGAAGATTGTGGGCCAGAAATAACTAGCACATAGGATTTTCTAGGCTGTTGCTAACCCAGATAAATGACCCCCACATGCTCCACTATGGGAATCATTCAGGACAATCTCCGCTTCCTCATGGGTAAGGTATTGACGCAAAATGGAATCTACCCCTCTTTGATATAAAGTATCTCCTATGATGAGGTAGTTCTAAGCATGAAGGCGTAATTTATGTCAGTCCTCCCACGAGAAAGCCACAGTATACTTCAAAGTATGGAGATATATAAGTATATCTCCATATTAGGGATCAGATGTGGCTATCAAGAAGATATGCTCATCTGGGAATGAGTTATCCTCAACGACTACATCTTCTTTCGTTGGAAATTTTGCTATAATCTCAGCAAAAACTAAGGACTTTTTAGACTTAGCGGACTAGAAATCCAAGTCAAACTCTTGGAGAATGACTATCCATTTGTTGAACTTGTCCCCAACAATCTGTTGGGACAAAACATACTGAAAATGAGTCACATCCACCACTACTGTTGTAGTCCTCAACAAACTGTAGTGATGTAACCTCTGAAAAGCATAGACAACTGCTAAGGCCAATTTCTCGACGTGGGAGTACCTGAGTTCAGGCCTGGCTAAATCACAACTAAGATAGTAAATGACATACTCCTGGAGCTTATCATTTTCTTAGACCAGGACTACCCGAATGGTCGACTCAGACGTTGCCAGATACAATATAAAATCCCTAGAGTAATCTAGCAGATGCAGTAAAGGTGCCGACAAAAAAAAAATTCAATGCCTCGAAAGCGATTTGTGCAGTTTCATCCCATACAAATGGGGTGTCCTATTTTAATAGGTGCATGAAACCCTTGGTAATCTTGGCATAGTTAACAAGGAAACGTTGAAGAAAATTAGACTTTCCCCGCAGGCTTTGAAGTTTCCTAATAGAACAAGGAGGAGGAAGATTTACAATGGCCTATACTTTTAATGGATCCAGCTAGATTCCTCTATTAGAGACAATGAATCCGAGCAGTCTTCCTGACTCGACACAGAACACGCACTTGTGGGGATTCAAGCAGATCTTATAATATTTGCATCATTCGAATATCAATCGTAAGTGATCTGGATGGTCAATCCTCTTGCGAAAATGTGCAGGCAGATCATCGAGAAAAGGTTCGACAATGGATTTTATATCATGGAAGGAAAATTTCATTGCCCATTGAAAGGTTTCCCTAGCATTTTTCAATCCAAAGGGCATTTTTTTGTACACGAAGGTACCCCAAGGACAAAAGAAAGCAGTTTTATGTTGGTCTTCTGGTTTTATTTGACTTTAATTGTATCCAAAGAAACCATCCATAAACAAGAACACTTCACTTCCCATGAAAGCATCTATAATCTGGTCTATAAATGGCATGGGATAGTTGTCCTTAGGACAATATTTATTCAAATCTCGAAAGTTTGTACGAATGCGTATGGTCCCTTACTTCTTATCAACAGGAACAGGATTGGATACCCATTCTATCAGAGCTATGGGATAAATGAAACTAGTTTTAAACAGCTTTTCAACTTTAGCCTTCACAGCCGTCGCTTTACGCGGGTTAACTTTTTTCTAACAGGTTTAGCTTCAGGGTATGTTCGGATCTCATGTTCAATTATTGATGGATCAATGCCGGGAATATCCTAATATGACCGAGAAAATACGTCGTGGAATTCCTTGAACAAGGCCATATAGATTGCAATCTCTTCAGGAGAGCAGTTTACACCTATATGTATATTTTCCATGACATCAGGGTTTGCATAGATTTTGATAGGGATAGTGGCAGAAATATTTTCCATATTCCCCTCAGCAAACATTCCTTCCCTGGGTAAGGGATTGATGGGTGTATCAACATCATCTGACAGTCTAATATGAAACTCTTGATTTTCTATCCTACTTAGCTCTGGAAGAAAATAGGATCGATGATGAAGATCTTCACAGATCTTATCACGTCTACTCAAGGCTTCCAGAATGGCTTCATCAGAAGGTAAAACCATATCTAAACAGTCTGTAGAGTGTGAAGAGTTTTCCACCCAAGCAGGCAAATAGACTTCTTCCAGGTCCTCTGAGACTATGAGAGGGTCTGGGATGGGATCAACATTAGTTTGAGTGATATCTTGGTAAGCCACTTCCACTGTCAATAAGGGCACTTCTGGTTCATGGGGGGAAGGAAGAACCCAAGGATCAGTCCTATCAACAACCGTGGCTATGTACTTCCCTAAACTAGTAGAACCAATATAGTTAATCAGGGCTGGAAGATCAAATGTGTCCATCAGTGATGCGTACATTCCAGCCCCCAAGATCTGTACAGCAGGTTTAACTTGATCAACCAATGGCACAGCTGATTCATTAGACTCCATGCGGCATTTTAAAGTAAAATCAAGTTGGTCAATAGTAACCAACTTTCCTTTGTGAGGAAAAACTACCACCCGAAAGATGGCTGACACAATAGTGGACATGGGATAAGTCCAGCTTCTTCCCAAAAGCAAATTATAGTCCAAAGGTGCATCAATCACTTCCACCTCAAAAGACACTTCTTTCCCTACCAGGTTTATTTCAAACGCTGGTAGGATACCATGCAGATGGAAAGACCTTCCATCGAAAGCAGTAAGTAGAGTGTTTGACGGGACCAGCTCTGGGGATCCGAGAGCTTTCCAACATGACAAGGACATAATGCATGTAGAAGCACCCTCATCAACAACTTCCCTTCCAATGGTCTTTCCACCATGGATGAGATCTATTGATAAGGCTACATCGTAAGGTAGGCCAATTTTAACATCAAATAAGAAAAATTTTCCATGAGACTTGACCAGTCCATGCTACCTAAGGCTACTAAGAGGGCATGCCATTGGGCGAGACAGCTCTATAACACCTCTAAAGCTAACATTGCACAAGGGGTTTGGGCTAATTCTTCAACCATGGAGTCGTTTGAAGCAGCCCTAGCATTAGGGTTATGCAAGGTCTTTTTAAAGACACCTTTCGGTATCTTAGGCATAGATTTAGCAGGCTTCTTGATTATGAGAGGGTTAGAAATTTCACCTATAGACTTACCCTTCTCAAAAGTCTCTTTTTTGTAATTTTTATTCCTAGTCTGTAGCAAAGTCAAAGATCGAACCATGTTTATATAGTTAGGGTCAGGGGCACTAGAAGTGCCCCCTGCTACATTAGAAGCTGAAGCAGAGTTCTTCCCTTGGGGAAATGGATCCTTCATGACAACCGATTATTGAGCTTTAAGCAATTTCTAGGCTTGTTGCATAAAAGTACAAAGGTGAGTGAGGTGATCCTCGTGGCACAAATTACATGGTAATTTGAGATTTTTATTTTCCTTCTTGCCCCCATCATCATTGTTCGCAGGTTTCTACTTGTTTTGATTTGCCTCCCCTTTCTTTCCTCTCTTTTTCTTCCCATTGGGCTGCTGATTTCCCTTCTAATAGGTTTGTGCAAAAATATTGGCACTTTGGGGGGAGGGGGTAGCCTTTGCTTCCTCCGCCGTATAATGCTTGACGAATAGCTAAAAGTGGTTAAGGAATTCACTAGCCAATTCCCAAAAACTACTGAACGCAGCAGAAGGAAACTCAATGTATCATTTTGTTGTAGTATTCATTAAGGTTCTTTGGAATAGCCTCAACCTAACTGAATATTCCTTCTGCCAATTAGAAGAACACCATAAATGAAATGTGGTGGCATGAGCCCCAGGATCTTCACCAACTTTTCCCTCGAATTTAGGGATGTCCGATGGCAATTTGGTGGAAACAGGTGGCCACAAGGGGTCATTCCTCACCAAGTCGTTCATCAACTTAGACAAATATGGCAAGTTTAACATTGCCAGGAAAGGAATCTTGGGTCACACCGGAGCACTAAAAGTGCCAGTCTGGGGATTAGAGGTACTTGCCCCCGAATACCCATATGTAAAGGTGGGGTTGCCCCCTGCCACCAGTTGCAAAGAGGATGGATTACTTTGAAATGGATTCCATCCATAAGCCACAGGATTGTGAGTAGGAGGTGCAGTATACGAGGTTCGGGCCATCCCAGTCAAAACTCGTGTTTGAAAAAAGGGAGCAGGTATCCCTTCGATAAATAATGAAAAGGGAGAGCTCATGAATGGGGCCGAGACTAGATTTTAAAAACCTTGCCTGTAAGAGACAATGTTTCCAAACTGCACTCCTACATAAGAAGGTGATGGGCCTACATATGGAGTGGATGGGGGAATATGCCCCCCATTCCAAGGAAATCCTTGGACAAAAGCCAAGGATCCTACCAGACTACTCTGGGTAGTGTGTGCAAAGGGAGAAGGAACAGTAGGTATACTCGCGATCCCAATAACCATGCCACCAGAAGCACCTGCTAGGCTTATGGGAACCGACAGTTGGACCACCCGACTCGCTGGAGTCAATGGTGTAGTAGGTGTGCTAGATCTAGGGGTACTTACCGGGTGAGGTAGTATCCCTTCAGCTGAAAAGGATAAGGTGAAAGAAAAAGAACTTTCTCCCATAGTAGACATTATCCTGCCCACAGGGACACCTAAAACAGGTGAATCAAAAGGCCTAACCTAGATGATCACATGATCGTTTAAGTCAGTCAAGGGTGTGTTAAAATTCCTTACAAACTCGTCAACCTTCAAGTCTTCTATCTCAACGATATTAAAATCAAAATGGTTAGCTCTAAGTGTTGGTTCACCTGGAACTTCACTCACTCCTATCGGTTCAAATGAACCGTCCGTGTCCAATCTCCGCCTTTGAGGTGGAGGTGGAGGTTCCAATGTGATGAGAGGAGGAAGGTTTTTCAACCTTCGTTACCTTCTAATGGGTTTGTCTTGCACGATTTTAAATTTGACAATTCAAACCCTAAGGTCGGCTAAACACAGGAAAAGCACAAAGCAATCACTACAAAATTTCCTAGAGTCTCAATAGTCAGCAAGGGTAAAAGATATTCTTTCCCGAAGAAAGTTGAAGAACAGTTACTTGGCGTCCTTGAAGAGGTTCTTAGGCACAAGCAGAGGAATCACCCATCGCCCTCCTACACTTTCAACAAGGTTTACCTTCCAAGCCCGTCCAATGTTAACCAGAAATTTCCTCTAATTCGGAAGCAAAATGCACCAATAGTTATGGCACAAAAGATTGAAGCAGCATTCATTAGTTAGTGATGCAAGCACCATGGGAGTTCCTAAAGGTGGATGGAGTATGTTGTGAAGGTGGATGGGGTATGTTATGTATCCATTGAAACTCTCTACAAGTAGGTGTCAAGTCAAGGCATGGTATTTGATAGTATAAGAGTTTGTTCTTAAGGTCAAAAGAAAAATCTACATGGTGGATATCCTCGCCTTATTTTTTGGCGACGTAAAGTTCATCTTTATCAACTCAATTGTTTTGAAGTTTTGGATATATAGGTCATCTTAAAATGGGTCAAACTTCTTAAGGACAAAAATTCATGGTCAAAGTTCCCATCTACCGAGAATTATAACTTCCAATAATATTTCTACCAAATTTAGGTATGTGTTTCTTTAGAAAAAAATCAAATTAGTCCACTTATTAACTTTCTAGATGTGCATAATATCTTTGAACATTCAATATTTCTCAAACAAAAAAACCTAATATTAAATTGTATTTAAATGAATATTAAAATATATATAATCATATTTGATTATAAATTAAAAGTATATAAATAATCATATAATATCTTGATCGAAATTAAGAATGAAACAAATCCATTATGACAAATAGAATAAAAAATTAGTAAAATGTAATTTTGATTAAATAAAAGTTATGTTATTCATCATGAGATATGATGTAAAATAAAAAATATATATGTAATCAATATCATATTTTGATTAGCACGCAAGGGTGTAGATTGACTAACAAGTGCCATGTAAATGAAGGAATTTTGTAAAGGAGGTCTCAAGTTCAAATCTCACCCCGACTTATCTGTGCCCCATGCTTGCGGGATGTGTAGACGCACCTCGGGTTACAGTGGCAACCGACGGGAATGACCCTGTGTCACGTGAGTACCAGAACCACTCAGTTACTGAATCTCCCAATACAAAAAAAATACAAAAAAAAATCATATCTTGATCATAAATTAAAAGTGAATCAAATCCATTTTGACAAAAAGAATTAAAAAAAATAATGAAATGCAATATTTTTAAGTGAAAATGTAATTTTGCTTACAAGTTTGAAATGGAATTCTCTATAGTTTTCTAGATTATAATTTATATTTTAAAAAAATACCAGCCTAGATCCAAATCCTAGGCTC
>LPNX011073855.1:36369-55125 GCA_001517045.1 Pseudotsuga menziesii | reverse complement strand
TTGAAATATATATTTTAGTATATGTATTTGGATGCATTGAGCGGGGACGAGAGGAGGGCGTTTCATTACTGGCTACTCAACAATTCTTTGCAAATCGACAGCCAAAGAAAACAAAGAATTTGAGTTTGAGAATGGTTAAGTACAATCACATCCATGGTGCATCTATTCTATCAACAACCTTGAAGACACTACTAATACTGTGTAAATTCCAACATTCATCTTTGAGAACCATTTTCAAAACTGTTATTATGTAAATTCCAGCATTTAACGTTTAGAGGCATTCTAAAAACTGATACTGTGTAAATTATAATTGACTAAGTTTGCCTTAATTGATGTATGCCTGGGATTGGAAAAAAAACATCCAATCACTTGGCAGAAGTATTACCTATGTTACATGGCCTTACTCCCTTATAGGGAATAAATCTCTATTTTCGTTTATCCAAATGCCCTTAATCTGTTTCTGCATGTCAGTATTACACATAATCTAATCAACATTAGGTAAACATTGTATGAAACACAAATGTGTATGAATATTTTTGGAGTTATAGAATCGGTTCCTTCTCTAGTTCCTCTTGATCCAATATTATTTTAATTTGACTTGCATTATTGAATATGAATCTCACTCCATGTGATTTTCTGCAACCTAGTCTTAAGATGACATCATGTACACTTACAACCCCATTTGTATATTTGGTGACTAGTTCTCTACGTGCTAACATAATGAGTTTAGACTCTCCCATAATATTTGCCATAGTATCGCAATCCCATCCTTCAAAATATGAGCAAATGTCCAGGAATGGATCTTTGCACTCTTTGGGAACCTTGTTGTAAGCGAAGAAGTAAGGCTCAATTTTATCCGAGCCAAAGTCTTTGCCCTTCAATTTTTCTAGTTCGTCCAGCACTACATCAACTTCTTGTTTGTACTGTAACATGCAACGCTCTTGCAACTAACTTTAACATTAAGGGAATTCCACCACATCTCTGTATGGACCCACCATAGATGCCCGCGTAAGAGTGAGAGGGACAGAAGCATGGCTCGCAAGAATGCATTCCATACTGACTTATCCCAGCATGAATGACTGACTGCCCTGACTTTTTTTAACTCCGTTAGGGATAATGCCCATTCTTTTTATTGGGAGGGAGAGCTCTTGAATGATATAAGTCTTACCCTGGCTATAAATATTGAAATTAGAAGTATTTACGTAGGCTACTGCTACTGATAGTAAGTTCTGATCCTTGATAGATGGAGGAGGGGAAGTATTTATGTAGGCTGAAGGAACTATTGAATGTAAGGGAAGTCTTTACCATAATGGATGTATTGCTGGAAGTATTGATTCATTTTTACCGATAGGGATACTCATGTTTCAGTTTGAAAATAAGTTAGTATAGGCAGGTAAGTATGCTTGTACTATTTATCGTTCCCTACTATTGGTTTATCTTGTTGACTTTGTATACTTCAGTGTCATCAAGCATTTCCATCTTCAATATATTAGTGGCCTCCACAGAGGAAATGCCTCTCATACGGTACCCTTTGTGAATTTTTTTCAATGGGCACGCTTTATGCACATTTAAGTCATGTGCAGTAATAAGCACCCTCATCTTCTTTTCCTTACTTGTATCCTCTTGCAAAGCTGTGCGATCTCACGTTCACTCAAAGCATTCTCAATGTAAATAAATGCAGGATTTTACTCTAACATGCGGCTCAGCTCTCGCTGTTTGTCTTCATGCTTTCTAATTTGTGGAATATTTTCAGATCCCATCAAATCTTTTAAGATCAATTTTTACAGTTCTATTATTTTTGGAGGCGATTCTATGTTCTCAAAAAGTTGAACCATTGAATATTGACATCCTTCAATATTTACCACTGAAAAAATAGCATCTATGAGGGTGGTCTTTCCCATCCCACCAAAACCATGTAATATGACTACGATAGCATTCTGTTCTCTTCCCCATTCCAAGAAATCAACAAATTCTCTGATGGCCTCCTGAATTCCAACTGTTGCAATAACATCACACCCATACCTTAATGTTATTTATAATATCACAAAAAATATAATTCAATTAATTTGACAACATATTCACCTGCATGTTCAGGATAACGTCTGGAGAATTTTCCTTCTAGCATTGACTAACATCATATATTTCTATACCCATTTGAATATAAATATGCTTGTACTTGACCTCTAATTGCTGTGAAAGTTCACCTAGCTCTTTCTTGTTAACCAAACTGGAGAACAACCTGTAATCAAATATTGAAATTCCATTAAGGCACTCATCACTGGTTCTAAACAAATAATTTCCATTCCTTATTGATGGATACAAATTCCATTTAGAGTATAGAAATATATGATGTTAGTCAACCTACTAGAAATAATTTTCATCACGCTTGCTGGACATTACAGACCTGCTCACTACAACAAAAACATACTCATTAGCTAAGAACATGGCAGAGGTGAAACATAGATAAGAAGATTCGAAACCTAGGCTTACAAATAGACCTTCGCTTGGGTTAATGCCTGCAATAGATATTGAAATGCTGCTGAAACTGCATCCTTCTCTCTGAACAATAAGGAGGGATGCACCGGCTTATGTAGGAAGGAACCATCAAACCCTAGCTTTATGTTCCAAACTAAAATTGCAAAGCAAAATTGACGGCATGTCTCTGTTGGATTCGTTGTTATATACACATTAATAAGAAAATAAGTGAAATTCCATTAAACCTTGTTTCTGTCATAACGCAACCCAATCCTAGGCTCTATAATTTCATGTAAATCCCTATTATTTTTTGCCGACATGTTAGTAACCTTACATCACGTTACAAGATCTCTCCCATAATATTCACTTTCATTATTATTTTTTGCCAACATGTTAGTAAAGTTACATCACTTTACAAGATCTCTCCCATAATATTCACTTTCACTATTATTTTTTGCCGACATGTTAGTAACATTACATCACCTTACAAGATCTCTCCCATAATATTCACTTTCACTATTATTTTTTGCGGACATGTTAGTAACGTTACATCACGTTACAAGATCTCTCCAATAATATTCTCTTTCACTATTATTTTTTTCCAACGTTACATCACGTTACAAGATCTCTCCCATAATATTCACTTTCACTATTATTTTTTGCCGACATGTTAGTAACGTTACATCACGTTACAAGATCTATCCCATAATATTCACTTTCAGTATTATTTTTTGCCGACATGTTAGTAACGTTACATCACGTTACAAGATCTCTCCCATAATATTCACTTTCACTATTATTTTTTGCTGACATGTTAGTAACATTACATCACGTTACAAGATCTCCCCCATACTGGGGTGTAGAGTGCCTCTCAGCGCAATAATATTAACTTTATTTAAACATATAAATATATATAATGATAATCATTTAAAATTTTGACATAAATTTTTTTATCATTGAAACTAACTCAAATCTATATGATATATCAAATATTTATTAAAAGTAATAAAATGATTTGATAAGTATTTATATTGGTATTTGTATGAATATTTGATAGATTTAAAATTAAAATAAATTTATATTTCTGTAATTAAAATAGTAAAATTCAAATACAAAGAGTGTATATTTACATGCTGATTGTACCATGAATATATGTCATGAGAGTGAGCAAATATTCCATTCAAGATATGAACACTCGATTGAGAGATTCTCAAAATAAACTAAAATTATTGATTTCCTTTATTTTTACATTCTACAACACTTTCTAAGGACATTAAAGAATTTTAAATTTGTTTTGTTGTTCTAATGCAATCAAAGTTGTTCAACATTGCAATGGTATGGAACGATGTTTTATGCTTACTAACACTTCTCACCTAGATGTTAAATTTTAAAAAAAATCTTCTTGATTGACCAGTGATGCAGTTGAATTGTTTAAGTTTTTTCCTGCTCACAATATAGCTACTTATGATGATTTAAAGAAAAACAAATTGGTAGGTGGAAAGAAAAGAAGGACCTTGTTTTGTTGAATAATGCTTGAATGACTATTAAAAGAATTGAGAATGAGACAATGAATCATTTTGATCACAAGTTTGAAAGGATTGTTAAAGAGTTTCCTATAGATTGCAAGCCCCTAGATCCGATGATTCCGTCATATTATTTGAAGGCATTCTCAAGTAAATTCATGTTCCACTTAAGTATAGATAGACCAGTTGATCTTCCTTCCACTAAGAATAAGGTGAGGGTTCTCAATAACAATTGGGAAGCAACGAGACGACCTGATACATATGGACATTCAAGGGATAAAACAAAACCAAAGGATAAGGACAAGGATTCCTCTTCCAATGAAGGTTTGGATCCAATGAATATTATGATTGAAGAATTGAGGCAGTTGAGAGTTGATATGTCTCAAAAAAATAAAAGCATGCATAAAAGAATCATTCAGTTGGAACAAAATCAACAACCTAGCCACTCAATATTCCCTCTAAATAACTTCAAAAAAGATCCTACACAACAAAAAAGACCTCGCTCCTCATTGGAACGTTGCATGGCATGTCTCAGTTTCCAGGATGAATGAACTTGTGCCTTCTACATGGAATGCATCAGAAACAACATCCCATTCGAGGAATATGACTCTGAGGTATGTAACTTATTTGAAAAGAATCAATTTAGTTTGTCTAACGAAGATATGGAGGAAGCCAGGAAGAATTTTATTGATGTTGAAAATGTGAACAGGCTTCTCAAGGAAATTCCTAACCAAGAACAAATTAGAAAACGGTACAAAAATAGGACTTCCGGTAATGTTTATCAAAGAAAAAGGAAGATATCGTCGACAAATATAGAAAATAAAAAGGCTCCTCCACCGGTACATTAAGGTAATCTTTCGATTGATTTAGTTGCTGATGAAGCTTTGAATATTAATATTACAAGTAACCTAGGTTCCATGAAGGTTCCAATGCTTCTAACAGAATTAGTCAAGATTCCCTTGGTAAGGGAGTAGGTTATTGAATTATTGTGTATTCAAGGAAAGATCCAAGAAAAAAAAATGGGAATAAATCAAGATGAAGAGTGCGAGGATGCCTCGATCATATTGTCAAACATGCTTCCAAAAGAGAATAAGAATCCTAGACACAAACATTTCTTTATTTCTTTGTGCATTAGTGACCTAGTTCTACATAATTGTATGTTTGATTTTAGTGCATCTACTAATGTTATTCCCCTAGATATGATGAAAAGGTTTGGGTTGAAGGTTTCAAGGCCCTATAGGAACATTTGTGTTATGGATTCCAGAGAAGTGAAGTTTTGTGGCATGGTGGTTGATATCCCATTGCAATTCTCAGTCCATCCCAGCATAATGATAAAAATGGACATAGTAGTAATCAATCTACCAAAATCATGGGGAAATCTCTTATGAAGAAAATTTAGAGTGGATTTGGGGGGGATCTTGTAGATGGACCTATATTACGCTATAGTCCCCGCTCGGTAACCATAAGAAAAATATCACTAAAATATAGACAAGAATAGCCACACAAAAGAACACAAATATTTATCTTGGGAAACCCTCATGGGGAAGAAAACCTAGCAAAACTTCCTCTGTATAAGATGTATAAAACATAAAAGACAGGACCCTAGATAGGTGCACCTCCTCTAGCAGATATATATCTCTCTGTCTCCTATGCATTGTGCATAAGTGAGTGTGCGTTCTAATGAGGAACACCATTAGAGGAATTTTGGGGTATAAAATGGGCCTCCTAAGGAAAATAATAAAATAATAGTTAAAATAATAAAATAATAGTTAAAATAATAAAATAATATTGATTAATTTTGGAGGAAGAAAGAAAAAAACTACTTTTTGTGTTCGTATTTTCGACATATATCCTTGTGTTTTTACTCAAATTTCGATCGGGAGAGCTCATCGGATGTGGAATTTGATTCCACTTCCAATGAGTACCCACACTTCATACTTTTGATGGACCCCGCTACCCCAAAAATAAGAAATACCTGAAAAAACATGATGATGACATCATCATCACGTTTTTTAGGTATTTCTTATTTTTGGGGTAGCAGGGTTCGTCAAAAGTATGCAGTGTGGGTACTCGTTGGATGTGGAATCAAATTCCCCATCCAATGAGCTCTCCCAATCGAAATTTGAGTAAAAACACAATGAGATATGTCAAAAATACAAACAAAAAAAGTAGTTTTTTTTAATGACAAATATGTCAATTCAACCATTATGGTTGACTTATTTTATTGAAATTCTATTGGTTCTTGAATTCCAACTCACAAAAACTTATTTTGGCATGTTTTCTTATAAGGCCCATTTTAGACCCCAAATTTCCTCTAATGATCCCCTATATTTATACTCTTTTCATCACTTGAAATTTAACCTAAAAAGTCAGCTCGACTTAACTAAGTAGGTTAGATTCACGTAGGAATACTCAATACAGTATTATATTATATTCATTAGAGTACTATTGCCCCGATTTACAATGGAGGCTTTACCTCATGACTTTATGATGACCAAATACAATAGTAACACCCCGCCAGAGGAATAATAACATATCCTTTGGGCTACATTAGTAAAATACATTTAGAATATCCTTTGAAGTTACAATATTCAACACTCCCCCTTAACGAGAAGTTTATTCTACTAACAACATCATCATAGACTATAGGATACCATAGAGATAATATCTACAACATCATCGAGGCTATACATCTATACGTCGCATGAAGTTTTCACAATTAGTAACTGGAACAGTTAGTCTTCATATTCTGCATCACATGATCACTTGATCCTTTTGTAGCAACACTTTGATCTTTCAATCCTTCATAGCAGCACTTCAACCTTCTAGATCCTTTGCTATATAACTTTGATCTTCTCGATCCTTTGCAGCAACACTTCTATCTTCTTGATCCTTTGCAGCAACACTTTGATCTTATCTATCCTTTGCAGTGGAACTTTGATCTTCTCAGTCCTTTGTAGCAACACTTCGATCTTCTGCAACATTTTGATCTTCTCGATCCCTTGTAGCAGCACTTTGATCCTTTTGATCCTTTTGTATCAGTACTTCTATCCTTTCAATCCTTTGCAGTAGCACTTCAATCTTCTTGTTTCTTTGCAGCTGCACTTTGATCTACTCGACCCTTCGTTGTTGTACTTCGATCTACTTGATCCTTCACCACCATGCTACATGTAGTACACATGATCTATTTGTGGGATGATCAATCCTGAGCACTTTAGGACATAAGTCCAAGGACGATGCAATCCTCTATCAGCACGATCCATGAAATCGATCAGCTGAATTGTCTACAACTAAATGTAGATCTTGACTGCACCCAATGATGGCCCTAATGTCCATGAGGAATCATCGTAGGCCATCCATACCACACAATTTAGGACCACTCACAAGTGAGTGTTATACTACAGTATCTACACTCATGTGTAGGTATACTCTACCATGTAAGAGTATTGTCTATAGATCAGATCTCGACCACATTCAAAAATGTCGGCCCAACGTAGAACATCCATACCACATAGGTTAGGAACACTCCCAAGTGAGTGTTATACTACGATTTCTGTGAGGACTCATCATAGAGCATCCATACCACACAGGTTAGGACCACTCCTAAGAGAGTGTTATTCTATGGCATCTACATTCACATGTAGGTATAGTATACCATTTAAGATTATTGTCTACAGAGAATATATTGACCGCATTCAAAAATGTCGACCCAATGTAGAACATCCATACCACATAGGTTAGGACCACTCCCAAGTGAGTGTTATACTACGACATCCGTGAGGACTCATCATAGAGAATCTATACCACACAAGTTAGGACCACTCCTAAGCGAGTGTTATTCTATGGAATCTACATATGAATGTAGGAATACTCTTCATACAAGAGTATTGTCTGCAGAGAAGATCTCGACTACATAAAAAATGCCATTTTTGTCTTCCGTGAGGACTCATAATAGAGAATCCATACCAATAAGGTTAGGACCACTCCTGAGTGAGTGTTATTCTATGGTATACACAACTGAATGTGGGTACTCTCCATGCAAGAGTAATGTCTGCAAAGCAGATCTTGACTGTACATAAGTATCGATCCTATTGTTCATGAGTACTCATCGTAGGACATCCTCAGCATGAAGGCTAGGACGATTTGCAAGAGAATGTTATACTACATTATCCACAACTAAATGTGGGTGCTCTCTATGAGAGTAACATCTACAGGGCCATCCTTACCTAGTAAGAAACATTCTCATGAATAGATTTTTATACCTGCCATCCTCAAAAAATGATACTATCATCCACAAGTGAATGTCAGACCTTGTCAGCATCTTCAGGTGCACTTGGCCTCTTTCATGTTGTAGCATCACTATCATCCCATCATCGATGACAGTCTCATCATCACTCCCCATCTTACTGGAGGATCCATATTATCAACCTGCTCCCCCTTTGTCCGAGGAGGGTTCATAGTCTCGACCTATTCTTCCTTTTCAAGGATAGTCCATATCTTTGTCTTGTTCCTCCTTTATGAAGAAATTCCACATCTTCAACTTGTTCTTCCTTTCTGAAGAAATTTCATTCCTTAAACGTGTTCTTCCTTTCTGAAGAAATTCCATATCTTCAACTTGTTCTTCCTTTTTGAAGAAAGTCCATATCTTCGACTTGTTCTTCCTTTTTCGAAGAGAGTCTATATCTTCGACCTATTTCTCCTTTTCGAGAAGGGTCCATATCTTCCACCTATTTCTCCTTTCCGAGAAGGGTCTATATCTTTGACCTATTTCTACTTTTTGAGAAGGGTCCATATCTTTGACCTATTTTTCCTTTTTGAGAAAATATCTATATCAACATCAATGTTCCTTCTTGCAAGCAAAGTATGTATTATCATCATCAGTATTCCTCCTTGTGAGGAAAGTCTTTTTTAACTACACCAAGCTTGTCACTGAATCTTGGTTCAACACATCAGCAACTTGCTCATCGGCACGCACATACTAGAGCTTTATGTCTCCCTTTGGTACCATAGGATTCTTTGTCATATTTATGCAACTCTAGTTGTCACAAAGAATAACTTCAGTATCCAACTCCATGTCAAATAGTCCTGACATCATCTTTCTGAAGCCATATGGCTTACCAAATAGCGGAGCAAGTTGCAATGTACTCTACTTTAGCTGTACTTAGAGAAACATTGGACTAAACCATGGGATCGTGGTGGATCCCAGTAAATAACATCCACCTGAGGTTCTCTTTCTGTCTGCATCACTTCCTACCCAATCTGAATCCGTATATCCATATAATCTTTAGTCGTGATCTCTACCATAGTAAAGTCCCAAGTCTGTCATACCTTTAAGGTACCTCATCATGATTTTCAGCTATTAGGTGAACACATCTAGGGTTAGCTAGATACTAACTCAAGGTGTTCACAACAAAGAATATATTGACCTTGTGTTTGTCAAATACATCAATGACTCAATAATCTGTCTATACTAAGTTATATCCACTAACTCTAATGTCTCATCAGACAACAGCTTCATGTTGGTGTCCATGGGTGTGGCCACGACTTCACAATCCAACATATCAAATATTCTTAATATTTCCACAACATACTTTCCCTAGTTCAGAAAGACTCCTTCTAGGCTTTGCCACACTTTCATCCCTAGGAAATAATGTATCAATCCAAGATCTTTCATCTCGAATTCTTCAGATATCCTCTTCTTGCAATCTATGATCTATTTCTCATTTCCATTCAGAAATAGATAATCCACATACATCAATAATATGAAAGGTTCATCATCCATAACCTTGAGGTAAATATTAGGACCAACTTTACTTTTGGTAAAGTCCATGCTTATCAAGAAGCTATCTATTCTTCCATAACAAGCGCTAGAAGCTTGCTTCAGTCCATAAAGAGTCTTTTTCAACTTACATACATGAGTCACTCTGTTTTCAAATTCAAATCCTTGTGGTTGTTCGATGTAAACCTCTTCCTCAATCATACCATTAAGGAAGGTCATCTTTACATCCATATAGTGTATATCCCACTTCATCATGGAAGCAAGTGCCATGATGGTTCTTATGGAAGTGTACCTTGATCCTGTAGCAAATGTCTCTTCATAATCAATTCCCTTTCATCTCAAATTCTGTAGATATCCTCTTCTTGAAATCTATGATCTGTTTCTTATTTCCATTCAGAAATAGATAATCCACATACATCAATAGTATGAAAGGTTCATCATCCATAACCTTGAGGTAAATATTAGGACCAACTTTACTTTTGGTAAATTCCATGCTTATCAAGAAGCTATCTATTCTTCCATACCAAGCTCTAGGAGCTTGCTTCAGTCCATACAGAGTCTTTTTCAACTTACATACATGAGTCACTCTGTTTTCAACTTCAAATCCTTGTGGTTGTTCAATGTAAACCTCTTCCTCAATCATACCATTAAGGAAGGTCATCTTTACATCCATCTGGTGTATATCCCACTTCATCATGGAAGCAAGTGCCATGATGGTTCCGATGGAAGTGTACCTTGATCCTAGAGTAAATGTCTCTTCATAATCAATTCCCTTTCATCTCAAATTCTTTAGATATCCTCTTCTTGCGATCTATGATCTGTTTCTCATTTCCATTCAGAAATAAATAATCCACATACATCAATAGTATGAAAGGTTCATCATCCATAACCTTGAGGTAAATATTAGGCCCAACTTTACTTTTGGTAAAGTCCATGCTTATCAAGAAGCTATCTATTCTTCCATACCAAGCTCTAGGAGCTTGCTTCAATCCATATAGAGTCTTTTCCAACTTACATACATGAGTCACTATGTTTTTGACTTCAAATCCTTGTGTTTGTTTGATGTAAACCTCTTCCTCAATCATACCATTAAGGAAGGTCGTCTTTACATCCATCTGGTGTATATCCCACTTCATCATCAAAGCAAGTGCCATGATGGTTCTGATGGAAGTGTACCTTGATCCTGGAGCAAATGTCTCTTCATAATCAATTCCCTCTCTTTGAGAGAATCCTCTAGCCACAAATATTTCCTTGTGTCCATCATAGAATATTTTATCTTTCAATTCCATTTGTAAGATACTACACTCTTTCTTTCTGGTTTGGGTACTATATCCCAAACATCATTCTAGTATTATTTCATTTATCATGAGTTCATTCTATCAGGTCATCGACATATCCTAGTCTTTCGCATTCAACCTTGAAGGTTAGAACCCACTTTACTCTTGGTAAAGTCTCAGTCCATCAGGAAGTTTTCCATCATGTTGTACCATGTCAAACTCATATATCTTCTATAGTCACTCCCCTTTAAGTAAAGCATCATATTCCCTCTGCATTCTATACTAGGGTGACAGGTAGCATCCTCTGCTACTATGTATCCATCTCAGGTTACTAGATACCAAGATCCCTTTATCTTGAATTTTTTTGAAATTTTCCTCTTGCACCCATTTGTGACCTTGTTGTCTTCTATAAGTTTCCATCTTCAACCTTGTATAAAAAGTTAAGATATTCATCACTGTAGGTGATCTATCAAGCTCTTGTATATGCTTATCTATGGGTTCCTTTTGAGTTCGCACAAAGAATATTATGTACTAGTGGTTCTTTGCTTGATATATACTTCTACTAGAGAAGTGTGTCTAGTCAATAGAGTATGTCATGTCATATTCTGTTCTTTCTAAGACAAACCAAGAACCTTACTTTGTACACTTGTGGTTGTATATCCATATGGAAGATAATACGAACTTCCCTTCAGGTCTCGGACTCATATCCTAGACATCATTCCCCATTATCACCTGCTACTCTTTGACCATAGCTTCTTCATAGCTGGAAGGGTTTGCATCAATGATGTCACCCAACTGGGTCACACAACTAGAGTGTGTTTGAGGCCTCTTAATTTGGTTTGGAAGTCCCATCATACTTTTCTTCATCTTGGAATACCTCTCATGCCCAAGATGGTCTTCTTCTCTCGAGGTGGATCTATCGCTCTCTGAAGCTCTTTCTTCCATCACGGTGTCCCTCACCCTAGGAGATTCAAGTTCATGTTTATTGGAGTGAATCTTGAATTTTCATCACTTGTTCTTCAAAACAAGTCTCATCCTCCTTTTCTTGTAGGCGGTTGTACATGACCTTTCCTATAACTCAAATGCACCAGTTGCATGGTTAGAACCATTTCATAGGACATATGCATAACGAAAAATTCCTATACATCATGCAACTTTTTAGCCAATACAACATTCATCCATATCTCACAGAAAATTTCTAGATTCCTTCCCTCTCTACCATGACATCATTGAGATTGTGCACTAAATCCAATATGCCAACAAAGAGGTTTCATTTTAGATAAGTAGCAATGGAGTGTTTTATAGAACCATGGGCTACTTACCCATAACATGCATATTAGTAGTATACTGTCATTTAATACAAACATTATATCATGCATAATACACAAAATATACAAGAAAGACAATTCAAATAATTATCTTTGTTTTCTATCGTCATCTCCTTCTGGATCTGCAACTTATTCTTTGACCAATGAGATTTCTTCAATGTCATGCTTGCTTGAAAGCTTTTTTGGAATGCTGCTTTCGGTGGACCTACGGTTTGACAGGGAAACCATAATTTTTCAAATTGGGTATCTTTCATATCTGATTGGATATAAATATGTGCCTCCTCAAGGTGAGCTGATAAGCATACTCATTTCCCCAAAACTGTGATCAGAACTGCAAAATATCCGATGCCCTAGTTTTCTTCAATTTCTTCTACATAATTTCCTAATATTGTGTCTGCAGTATTTCTGAAAGTAATACTCCTCTGTGTCTGAAACTTCTCATTTAGGTAGCCCCATTTTTCTTCTTTCCAAAAACCATAGGTTAGAGAAGAATTGATTTTACCAATTGGGACTTATGCGAGTTTTCCTAAGGTGACTTATTTCAGGATTGTTCAGCATAGTGAACTTGTATAGAGTTCCACGTGTTAGTGTTTCACCTTTGGGGTATGAAAATTTTACCATAGAAGGTAAATTCTATTCCTTATCTAGAACATCTTTTGAAATTACATTTGGACCTTCGTATCTCGAGCTATACCAACTATCCCTAGGTCACCTGTTTAAGGCTGAATCCAGGGAGAGGTTGGAACCTTGAATTGGAGGAATCATATCTCCCATAATATAGAGAATTCGAGGCTGAAACACTTACACAGGGTTCATTAGGAATTTATATTCGACCTGCAAAAGTTTTAGATCCTCATCCTTCTCCAATATCGAGATATAGTGAATGTACCAAAACTAGTAGTTTTAGTCTTTTAGAGTTTTCAAGCATGAAACCCTAATATTCAATAGTTGTAGTTGTAGCATTGTTTTGGATGTACAAATACTTATTTCAAATTTTCTTTGATACCATGTTAAGTTTTTAATGGTTATTTCAGATCTTATAACATTTAGCATCATAATAGCATAACCATAAGCAAAATATCACTGAAAGATAGATAAGCACAACCACACAAAAGAACACAAATATTTATCTTGGGAAACCCTCCTGGGGAAGAAAACCTAGCAAAACTTCCTCTGTATAAGATGTATAAAAGGTAAAAGACAAGACCCTAGAAAGGTGTGCCTCCTTTAGCAGATATATATATCTCTCTCTCCTATGTGTTGTGCACAAGTGAGTGTGTGCTCTAATGAGGAACACATCTCCTCTATTTATACCTTTTTCGTCACTTAACATTTAACCTAACAAGTCGGCCCCACTTAACTAAGTAGGTCGAATTCACTTAGGAAAAATCAATACAATATTATATTATATTCATTAGGGTACTATTGCCCTGAATTACAATGGAGGTTTTACCTCATGACTCTAACATGACCAAATACAATAGTAACACCTCGCTGGAGGAATAATAACATCTCCATTGGGTTACATTAGTAAAATACATTTAGAATATCCTTTGAAGTTACAATATTCAACATCTGTAAGGAAGCAACATTACTTTTCAAAGGGATATAATGAGGAAGGATCATGTTGAAGATCCTGCAAAGCTGGAGAATGAATATATATACCAAAATGATACCGGCCCTTATGTTGTATTCACTACAAATATCCCTCCTCATATCAACATTGACAAGTTTTTGACTATACATTTCGATGGGGATAAGTCCCAAGACGGTATGGGTACAAGTATCATATTTATCTATCCTAAAATGAGCAACATTCTTTTTCGCTCAAATTATAATTTTATGCCATAAACAATGTGGCTAAATATGAAGGTATTTTACTTGGGTTAAATATAGCAAAATATTATGGTATTAAATTGTTGCATATTATCGGTGATTCTGACCTTGTTGTATGTCAAGTAAAAGGAACTCTTTCTTGCAAACAAATGCAACTAAAAAGATACAGGTATACGATCAAGGTAGCTACTTAATATTTCCAAGCTCTATATTTACAAGCAGTTCCCAGGGAACAAAATTAAACAGTAGATTCACTTGAAGTCTTTGCTTATAATTTTTAACCAACCAATGCAATTCGAGATGCGAGAAAAGTGCAAGTGATATTGTGTCCATTAGTTACGCAAAAATTTGAAAATTGGGAACTATTCAATGATAATAAGCATATTTCCAGGTTCATGGCTAGTATGGAAGAATATGGAAGTAATCATATTGATTGGAGATAAGAAGGATCTACAAAGGAACCTCAGTACAATCCTATTCCTATGGAAAGGGTATCATTAGAAAATAATTTCTATAGTAATGATCAATGCAAACTAAAGGAAAACGCACCTCAAAATTTTGAGTATGAAGAAGTAAATATTGGTTCATAGGAATATCCTTGTTCAATCAAGGTTGGTAAAGTGTTGGGTTCTCAGGAAAGAAAGGCAGTAATTGAATTGGTGCGAGAATTCATAGATGTGTTCACTTGGTTGTATAGTGAGCTTAAGACTTATTATAAGAACATCATCCATTATGATACTCCTATGGAAGAAAATGCAAAGCCACATCAACAAAATTTAAGAAAGATGAATCCAAAACTAGCTCCATTGGTTAAACAAGAATTAGAAAAGATGGTAGAAGCCAAGATCATAGTCACGATAAGGTATTCAGAATCTTTCAAATCCAGTTCCATTTAGAAATAAGATGAACAATGTTAGGGTATGCATGGATTTTAGAAAGATCAATGCATTTTCCAAGAAAGACGACTGTCCACTTCCACATATGGAGCTCCTACTGCAAAGGATTACAAGGTCACATATGATATCTTTCCTACATGGATTCTCAAGATTCAATCAAGTGGTAGTAAATAAGGAAGATTGAGCAAATATTTCTTTCACCGCTACATGGGGCACTTATCAGTATTTGTGCATGCCTTTAAGTTTGATGAATGTTCGAGCCACACTTCATAGGGCCATGGATTATGCTTTTAGAGATATCCTACATAAAATCTTGGATATACATGAACATGATCTCACTGTTTATTCCAAAAGAAGGAAGGATCGCGTCAAACATATGTGATAGGTATTTGAACAATGCCACAGGTATGGAATTTCTTTAAACCCTAAACAGTGCATCTTGGGAGTCGCTAAAGGTAAGTTACTTGGCCATGTTGTAAATAAATAAGGTGTTAAGATTGATCTATAAAGTGTAAAATTTATTAAAGAAATTTCATTTCCTAAATATTTAAAATCTTTGAGGTCATTTTTTTGGAAAATAAAATTTATTAGGTTCATTCAAAATTTTGCTGAGAGTATTAAACCTTTGAATAATTTGCATAAAAAGGATACAAATTTTAGGTGGAACGAAGAAGCCAAGAAAACGTTTGAATATTTCAAAGATGTTATTACTCGATAACTTGTACTAGCAAGCCCTGACTATTCTAAACCTTTTCCTATATTTTCTTTTGCTTCTGGTAACACTACTACAAGAGTTCTCCTACAAAATAATGATAAGAACAAAGAACAACCCATTGCATTGATGAGTAAATCCCTAAGAAGTACCGAAATGAAGTACCACGACATGGAAAAGAACACATATGCATTAGTGATGATGGAAGCACTTTAGGGTGTACATCAGATACTCGAATATTATGGCATATGTTCTACACCCAATAGTTAAATAAATACTAAAGCAATAGGATGGTTTGTATTCTAGGGCTTAAATGAATTACAAATATTCAGGAATATAACTTGGAAATTCAACCCACCAAGTTAGTCAAAGGCAGAGGTTTGGATCAGTCGTTGGGAGAAGGAAATGAAGAAGCTCTTGGTTTAGAAGAAGCTGCACCACTTATGAACTCAGTAGTCATAGAAGGAATAGCTCAGTGTAATTGGTATACAGACATTGTGTATTGCTTGATGAATCTCTCATGCCCACCTCACTTTCCATATCATAAGAAAATGACCTTGAAGTTAAAAGCTTCTAAGTATTTCGTTGTGGATTTGGTTACATAATCATCTCATGGAATGGGATGGAAAAATACATATGGTGTTATTCTTTCATGCGTAAAACCAACCAAAGAAGAAGAACTAATGAAATATTTTCACAAAGGACTTTGCAGTGGTCATCATGCGACTTCTACTAAAGGTCATAATATTTTGAGATCAGGATATTATTGGCCAGTATTTTCTAGGATGTGTACATATATGTGTTGATTTGTCATCCTTGCAATATTTTCATAGGAAGACAGAAGCTCGCATCCTTGCCACTTCATCTAGTTACCATTGAAGCAGAGTTTCAACAGTGGGGTCTCGACTTCATCTGTGAGTTTAAATGAAAGTCAAGCAATGGACATAAATGGATTATGATAGCTACAGATTATTTCACTAAGTGGGTTGAAGTTATTCCAACAAACAAAGATACAAGAAAGGTGATTACATATTTATTAGAAGACATAATTATCACTCAATTTGAAATTCTAGCTAAGATAATAACAGATAATGCAGAGGCATTCAATGGGGGTGATATATCTACATTCTATTTTGAGCATGGTATTATATTGCCACTTTATTCAAATTACTATCCTCAAGGAAATCGACTTGCTAAATAAAGTAATAAGACCCCGATGAGTATAATAAGAAAGACAGTTGGTGACAATAATAAATTTTGGGATAGTAAATTGAAGTATGTAGTATGGGAAGAAACAATAACTACAAAGGAATCAACTAGGAAGAGCCCATT
The DNA here is from genome assembly GCA_001517045.1 of Pseudotsuga menziesii. Taxonomy (NCBI): domain Eukaryota; kingdom Viridiplantae; phylum Streptophyta; class Pinopsida; order Pinales; family Pinaceae; genus Pseudotsuga; species Pseudotsuga menziesii. Next base: position 37,967 of record LPNX011073855.1, on the reverse strand, counting down.
TGAATTGGTGTATTGTTTGGATGTCACTTTACTGATCAATTTGAAGTAGTCAGTATATAGTAAGATCCTCCAGTAGAAAGTTGATGATCCATATATATACCAATAAAGAATCAACAACATGATATAGCTTAATGAGAACCATAGGAAGACCCTTGATCACCTGACAAAAAACCAAAACAAAGTTAAACAAATATTTGACAATAAGACTCGTCAACACAATCTCCAAATTGGTGACCTTGTTCTCTTGTGGGACAAAAGAAGAGAAGATCCAGGTAAACATGATAAGTTTGATATTCTTTGGTTGGGTCCATATTGGATTACTAACATTGGAACCTGTAGGTCCAAATGATTTCTTCCCGAGTCACTAGGATGGTAAGAAGATTCTTCTACCTGTCATTGGGAAGGCACTGAAGAGGTACTTCTCAGATGTCATCTTATATTTGTTATTATTGTGTTAGTTTTTTAGTCAGTTTCTTACTCATTTTGTTAGTTAGTTAGTGTTTATTGTTCTTAGTTTGTTTCTTTTATTTTGCAGACAATGAAAGATGAAAGTGTCTACCTCAAAATGATTTTAATCCCTTTGTATGTTTGATGTTTCTATAGTTCTATAGGTACCATAAGGTTCATAGGTTCTCGAGGACTCCTCTTGTAGTTAGAGTCAATGTTACGTTGCACCTATACCTAATACACCTTTAGATGTGCCCTAGGGAGCATGGTAATTTTTAGGGGTGAAATTTCACCAATTTGCTATTTTGGGGATTTTTTTCAAAAAATAAATTCATTATTTGGTCATTTTCAGTTTCTAATATCGCCTATATTTACTTAAATATGTTTTTTTATCATAATATTTGCCAAAATTTACACATTTCAGTGTTAATTTATGTTTCATATTTAATATTCGCATACCCATCTATAAACATGTCTTTTTCAATCCAAAACAATCGCCTAGAATACTATAGTTAAGTATAATATTAGAATCCTTAAAAAATACTATGCTAGGGAGAGTGAGGCCATTTTTCAACCAGGATGGGTGTTATTCAGCAGTGGTGGTAATGGTCGGGCCCTTTGGTCCTTCCTTTAGGAATAATATGGCTTAATGGCACTCTTGACTTCCCTTGTTGAGAATTAGAGGAAATTTCAACTCAAAATGGGCCTCCTAAGGAAAATTAAGAATCTAATAGTTAAAATAATAAAATAATATTTATTAATTTTGGAGGAAGAAAAGAAAAAACTATTTTTTTTGTTCGTATTTTTGACATATCACCCTGTGTTTTTACTCAAATTTCGATCAAAAGAGCTTGTTGTATGAAGAATTAAATTCCACATCCAACTAGTACCCACTCGGCATACTTTTGACAGGCCCCGCTACCCCAAAAACAAGAAATACCTGAAAAATGTGATGATGACATCATCATCACGTTTTTTAGGTATTTCTTGCTTTGAGATAGCAAGGCCCGTCAAAATTATGCCGAGTGGGTACTCGTTGGATGCGGAATTTAAATCTACATACAACGAGCTCTCTTGATCGAAATTTGAGTAAAAACACAAGGAGATATGTCAAAAATCCAAACAAAAAAAGTAGTTTTTTTATGATACCT